>BSBK01003917.1:0-200000 GCA_027943335.1 Chamaecyparis obtusa | reverse complement strand
CATCTAGGGCATTTATTCCTTTAGTGAGAGTAGCAAGTTGGTCCATAATTAGAGTATCTTCATCTATTTTTACCTTGGGTACTACTTGTTGTAAGATATCCCAAACATTTTCTAATATCTCCATGCTTTTTCTCTCTTGTCTCAACTTCTCCTATGCTGCTTTTCTTTTGCATAACTCTCCATATTTTCTTAGTTCTTCGGGGCTAAGGGTCTTTAGGTCACACTCGAGTATCACAATTACTTCATCTAGAGTGATCGACCCTTTTCCTTTTCCTTTATTTTTCTTCTTCTTCTTCTTCGACTCCTGTGGTGAACTCTTGGCAACTAGAACAATAGCTTTTTCTTCTACCCTTGGAGTGTTCTAACTGGTTAACACATTGTCTTCCTTTTTATGCTCCTCAGTAACATGTGTGTCGGTTGACTGAGATGGAGCCTCTGATGTCATGTCGAGTGGGGTAGCCTTAGTTTATTTGGGACTACGACTCCCATCAATTGGGTTGCAGATCCCCATGGGGTGCTGTGATATGGGAATCTCCCCCTTTGACATTGATGTCAACATATGGGAAAATCCATCCCAAGGTTTTTATCAATCTAAAAAGTCTTGTAACAAAATAATACTTTCATAGTATTCCTTCATACAATCTCCCCATACAGTAGGGATTTTCTCATAGCCACACTCCCCCTTTGACAACAATGGAAAAGGGTGCCATGAGTCATCAACTATTCTTCAACCCCTTTTTTCAGTGATCACTCTGCCTAAGGAGTAGATCTCTACATCCAGTCCAGAATATGATAAGGCTCTAAAAACCTCTAGACTAATGCATCCCTGCATCATTTAATTCTGACTAGGAGGGACCTGGACCCCAAGCATGCCTATGAGATTTCAAAGGTATCTTTTGGCAATGACTTTGTAAAGATGTCTGCAATTTGTTCCTTTGTACTAATATATTCTAACTTTATTTCCTTCTCTGCCACCTTGTCTCTCAAGAAGTGACATTTGATAGAAATATGTTTAGTTTTAAAGTGCATCACTGGATTCTTTGACATATTCACTATACTGGTGTTATCATAGTGGATAACCACATGCTCATCAAAAGTTATTCCAATGTCTTTCAAAATTTGTTTCATCCAAAAAATTTGAGTACAATTTATAGCAGCAACAACATACTCTGATTCTGTAGTAGATTGAGATATACAATCTTGCTTCTTACTTAGCCATGAAACCAACTTTTTTCCCAAGGAAAAATGCACCACCACTAGTACTCTTTATGTCATCAATGTTTCTTGCCTAATCAACATCAGTATAAGCATGAAGTTCAAAATTATCATTTCTGTCATACCATAAGCCATAGTCTATTGTTCCTTTCAGATATCCAAGTATCCTTTTCACAATAGCTAGATGTGTCTCTTTGGGTTCTGCCTAATATCTAGCCACAATCCCAACAACATTAGCAATATATAATCTGGTGTGATTCAGATATTGTAATCCTCCAACCATTGATCTACTTAGTCTGAAAAGCACACTTTGATTCATCATCAACTGTCATCTTATTACCAGTCACCATGGGTGTACCAACTGGTTTGTTGTCTTCCATTCCAAACTTTTTCAACATTTCTTTAAGACATTTAGTTTGAGAAATAAAAATTCCATCTTTGCTCTGATTTATTTGTAGTACAAGAAAGAATTTCATTTCACCAATCATGGACATTTCAAATTCATTTTTCATTTCTTTACAAAATTTCTCACATAGATCATCATTTCCTCCAGAGATAATATCATCAACGTCAAAGACTTCTATTATCAAAACTCCATCTTCACTAGTTGTTAAATAAAAATTACTGTCAACATTACATTTTCTAAATCCAAGCCAGAGTAGGTACTTGTCTAACCTTGCATACCAAGCTCTTGGAGCTTTCTTCATCCCATATAGATATTTCTTCAACTTGTATACCATGTCCCCATCTTTGCGTAAAGGAAATCCATCATGTTGTTCTATATACACTTCTTCTTCAAGATCCCCATTCAGGAATGCAGATTTCACATCCATCTAATACACCTTGAAGTTCTTATGTTCAACATAAGCCAAGAATAATCTTATAGCTTCTAATCTAGAAACAAGAGAAAATGCCTCTTCAAAATCTATGCCTTCTTGTTGTGAATAGCCTTTAGATACCAGTCTTTCATTTTTTCTTACTACAACTCCTTCATTCATTTTGTTTTTGAAAACCCATTTAGTTCCTATCACATTTTTTTTCTTAGGTCTAGGAACCAATTCCCAAGTGTTATTCTTTTTTATGTGATCTAATTCTTCTTTCATATTATTTATCCAAGATTCATCTCTACAAGATTCATCTGTATTCTTTGGTTCAACTTGATAAATCAAACAAATTTATTCTCTAACCTTTGATCTAGTCAATACTCCTTGATTTCTATAACCAATAATTTTATTTTCAAGATGATTTTTCTTTACATAGATCAGAGTTTTAGGAACCTCAGTAGTCTTATCTATGTCATTATCACAAATTTCATTTTCGCATTTAGTCTCAATAATTTCTTCTTCTTCTGCAGCAGAAGCCACTTTGATATCTATAACCTGATTACAGTTATACATTCTCTCTTGTATCTAAAACCTTTCATCTATCTTCACATTGTTACTTTCAATCATTTTTCTTAATCACAGATTGAAACATTTGTAAGCCTTGCTCTTAGTAGAATAACTAAGAAAAATTCCTTCATCACTTCTAGCATCAAACTTCCCTATCTCATCATCTCTCTTGATATAGCATTTGGTACCAAATATTCTAAAATATTTTACAGTAGAAGTATGATTAAACCATATTTCATAAGGGGTCTTATTTGTAACTTCTCTGATTTGAACTATGTTCAATGTGTAGACCACTATCCCAATAGCCTCTCTCCAATGCACATGAGATACATTTCCTTCAAGAAACATTATCCTAGCAGCATCAAGTATAGTCTTATTTCTTCGCTCTTCTATCCCATTGTGTTGTGGAATCCTAGGAGAAGATGTATGTATTTTTATTCCATGATCTTCATAGTATGAATTGAATAAGTTTGAAGTAAACTCTCCACCTCTGTCTGATCTTAAACATTTTATCTTTAAACCTGATTCATTCTCTACTTTTGCCTTGAATATCTTGAATTTATCAAATGCTTCTAATTTCTCTTTTAAGTAAGTAACCCACATCATTCTAGAAAAGTCATAAAAAAAAAGTATGAAATACCTTTCACTATAGTATTATTTTGTGCTTGTAGGTACACATAGGTTTGTATGTACCAGATCCAACTTTTTTTTTTATGTATATGCTTTGCTTTTGTAACTACTTCTAGTCCATTTTCCCATAATATATTCTTTGCATATATTTTTAGACGGTTTCATAATATTCGATAGATCTCTTACTGCTTTAGTCAAAATTTCTTTCACAATATTATTGTTAGATTTAACATGACAAAACCTTATGTACCATAACCAACTGTCATCTACCTTTGCAATAAAACAAGAATCTCTAGATGTATTTAATTCAAATACATTACCTCTAGATTTAGTACTGGTTGCAATCAAATTTCCTACCTTACTTATAATAAAACATTTACCATCATTGAATTGTAACTGAAACTCATTGTCCATCAACTATCCAACACTCAATAAGTTATGCTTAAGTCCATCAACAAGTAGTACATTATCAATATTAGTTTTTCCATCCGGAGTAATAGATCCTACTCCTCTGATAGGTTTAGGAAGATTATCTCCAAACCTCACAACACCACCATCATACTTTACTAATTTAACAAACTTATTTTTATCTCCAATCATATGATGTGAACGACCACTATCTATAATCAATTCTGATTAATTATCAACATGAGATAATAATTCCTTTTCCTCATGTACAAGCTCATCTTTAATAGCAACAAATCCAATCTCCTCATAATCTAAATCATTGTCATTAGAAATACCTTCACTAGCATAATAACAATCTTTATCCTTTGAATACTTAGATTTTAAAAAGCTAGGCTTGTACTTAGGAACTCTTGAAGGACATCTAGATGCAATGACCTATCTTATTGCATGAAAAAAATTTCAAAGGTAATTTTCCTTCCAATTTACCCTTATCTCTCTTTTCTCTTCTAGCAATCAATGCAACAAGTTCATCCATGTTTCTTTCCTATACTTGTATCTATTCCCATTCCTCAACATATTCACTAATCTCTTCTTTTAGGTTCTCACTACTAGTGCTTGGAAGTGCAGACATTATCTTCTTCTGTGCAGATGCTTTTAATGCATATTCAACTTTAGGTACAAAATCTCCCAATTCAGCAGCTTCAAAGGTAGTTAGCTTTGTAATCAACATCTCTCTGCTAAATTTTGGAGTCAAAGGTATAGTCTCTTGAATAGATATAGCCTTAAGCTTGTAAGAAGATTTTAATGATCTAAGGATCTTTGCAAAAACTTCTTCTTCATCATAAGTGCCTTCACAGTTTCTGATTCCAATGAAAAATTTTGTAACCCTTTGAACATAAGACCTAATGCTTTCATCCTCATTCATTTGTAGCTTCTCCATCTTTTTTTTCCAGTTCTATACCTTTTCTTGCTTGGTATATTTATCTCCTTCATATAGTGCTTCATATGGTATGTCAAATCCATGTCTTTAATTAGTAAATTCTCCTTTAGAGTGTGTGTTGATCAATGCTTCCCTTGAAACCATGTTAAGTGAAAATATCTTCTTCTCATCTTTAGTAGCTGATGGTAACTCATTCTCAGACTTAATAGTTACCTTATTCTTTGTAATCAACTAGTAGTCAATGCCTAAACAAAACAAATGAGTTCACATCTTGTTCTTCCAACTTTCAAAGTTTTCAGGATCAAATTTTGGACTATCCTTCCTATAGAACACCATCTACAAGATCGCCTCAAGTTGTTAAGCTTTCTCTCTAAGGACCAGTTGCTCTGATACCAATTTTTAGGAATAACAGTCCACAATACAACTAAAAGGGGGGGGGGTGAATCAGTTGTATGATAGATTATTAAACTTTAAACTTTGAATAGAAGAAATATTAGATCTAATGAACACAATGAATGCCAACACAACAACACAATATTTTGGTCTCGGGAAAACCTTGTTAAAGGTAAAAACCCTGGTGGAAATTAGCACCCATAAATGACCTACTGAGAGTATAGTATCCTTGTTAGAAGATTTAGCCATGTTAGGAGCTTATTGAAACATTACAGTACACATTCCTTGTTAGAAGATAGGCCGATTAGGAGTCAAAAAAGAAGGGTGGGCTCATTGCCCAAAAAATGTTAAATCCACCTTCAGAACTCACTGTTCGCAACAAGTGTATATGAAGACATACACAATCTTTTGAACTATCTAAAAACAACTATCTTTTCTTGATTAGTTCCAATGAAGTTCACTAGTAATCTTCTACTCTACATCTAGTAGACACAAGCTCATAGCTCTTATAATATTCCTTACATCACATAGATTCTCACCATATCTTTTCCAATGAAAAGACCTTACATATATACCCTATTATATTCTACATGATCAGGTTGTCCAATTAGGATTTTTCCAATTACATAAATATTTCCATAAACTCTTGCTAAGATACACACAGTATCTAAAATAAGTATACAATGATTACATTACAATAATTAAGGACTGACATCCTTAATTTACATTCACCAAAAAAAATGCATGCTACACCTCTGAAGTTGGCTTCCAAATAAGTCTTCTCCAGATCACACACCAAAGCTGACATCATCCAGAATTCCATACCTTGTGTTGACCAATGAACATTATTTAGTACCTTATCTTTCATCTCTTAAGCTCACATACATCGAAACCATATCTTCTATAAGATATACCATAAATACTTAGACTCGCTCTGTCATCTTCCACTGTCACTGTCTAGTAACCAGTCTTTACCAAAACATTTGTAACTGATCCAATATGCAACATTACATGATGCAATCTTGGATATAAGATCACAACATCTTCTTCTACTCTCATCTGTCTTCACATGTTCTAAAACATCTGTACAGTGTCCATAGATTGTCATTAGCAGCCTGTAATCTTCACAAAAAAATATGTTGACATCAGTGAAAAAATACTAATAGCAACAACTGCAGCTCAAACATCACTTAATGTAGTGATTAAACATATTAAATGTATCAACCATTTCCCTAATGCATTATCAATATCCAACATAAAGAACCTGTATAAAATTCTGGTTGACCATGGAGGCTCACCTTCCAACCTAGACCTTTACAATTTCACCCCCAAGATAGGGGAACAAAGTATGTAATAGGATACATACAAACATAAGCATATTTTGAAAAGAAACATGCACAAGGGGAAAAATAATACCCAAACCCATGGATTTACAAGGCCTTCAAAGACCTAAAAATTTAGGGGTGAAAGAGGACTTTCCATAAGAGGAGAATCCAATAAAAAAAAAAGAGGAATAGGCCACACATGGGCTCAACATTCCCTTACAAAAACCATCTCCTCATATTGATCCCATGTACATCCCTCCACACATGGGAGACTCTACATTGCATGGGTAGTCTCTAACCTTCACGCCTTCAAGGTTACTCTACCCTCCCAAGGGAGAGTTTTCTTTGAAGAACCCCGTATACAAAATAAGCACAAAAGAAATACAATATTTTACAAAGGACCTTCATGGAAACCCATGGAATTGAAAAAAATATACATAGACTCCATCAATGGAATAATCAATTGATCTACAAGCATCATAAAACTACTATAAGCTATTCTAAAAAGAAAACCAACCTTAGGTACAAGCTTAAGAAAAATAA
Organism: Chamaecyparis obtusa; assembly: GCA_027943335.1. NCBI lineage: Eukaryota > Viridiplantae > Streptophyta > Pinopsida > Cupressales > Cupressaceae > Chamaecyparis > Chamaecyparis obtusa. The sequence continues at coordinate 193,155 of BSBK01003917.1, read as the reverse complement.
TGAAGTTTGAGATGAGCTTTGCCCATTTATGTTTTTTCCTTCTTCCAATCGTCCTCCAAAACTAGGTGTCTCTAAGAATAGAGAGCGGGTGAAAAACCTAGGAAGTCTCCTAAAGCCTTTCTTAATGGCTCCCTTCTCAACCACTAACTTACAACCATTAATGATGGAGTACCCTCACCATAACTCCCTCAAATATCTTTGTCCCCTCAAAAATGAGGTTTGAAGACCTAATGGAGTTGAGAAGATGGTTGCCCAAATTTTCCAAACTCCTAAACTTGGATCTTGACTTTTGTGTTACTTTTGAAGGTTCATTTATGATTCTAGGGCCTTGTAATGACCAAAATTTAACCCCTAACCCTTGGTATACCTAGTGAGGTAGTTAAATTTGACTCTTACTACCCTCTAGAATCTTCCTAGACCCTCCAAAATCTCACTTGAAGTTAACCTACAATTTTATCCATCCTTGACCCATCTAGAAACTTCCTAAACCCTAGGTAAGCATGAGGAATCTATAAGTTAACACTCTATTTGGTGTCATACTTATCCTAGTTAAAAGGGTTAGTCATTCCAACACCTTATACACCCATGTGTCAAGTGACACTACATAAATTCCAACCCATTCACACATATTATGACTAACATAAAATAAATAAGTAAATTTAAATACATTCAACAATTACTTTTATTAATAAAAACATAAGACAATGAGGTTCATTTCTCTTCACTAGATAGAACCTTGGCTTTACTATTTAACATAGTTTCACTCTTTGTTCCCTACATTTAGAACCATGGTCAATCTCCTCCACACTCTGATAGGGAGGTTGGGAGGAGCTAATTACAAGCCCTTGCCTAGGTCCACCTAGTGACCCTTGGGTGTGCTCACTAACACCACTGACCTATAAGATTCCTTCAAATGTGCTCAATCTTTGGTCTTACACCCCAACCAAACTACCAACACCAATCAACCAAGACAAAATAATTCTTGGTGCTTGTCACTTCCATGCACACATTGACTCTTAAGCTAGAACAAGGGCTTGACACCTCCAAATAGACTTGGGAACTTGCAGAGGTGAGGAGGTGTTGGAAAGTTTCTTATATGGTCCCATTAGACATGTTTCAAGTCTTACTTCACCAATCCAACTTACTGATCTTAAACTTCCTTTGTTATTTAGGACTACAATGAAGAGCCCCAATTAGGCCTCCTCTATGAGAAAATAGGGATTTTCACCTATTTGTCTCCAAATGACCCTACAAAAAAATTGTGGATTCTTACAATGTAAGGTAACCTCTCAAGAATTTTGGGAGGTTTTAGGGCCTTCTCTGATTGCATGAAGTATCTATTTCTTTTGGGTGATCAGATGGATCAATCACACCCTCTCCTTGCATCAATATCTTGGAAATGACCATATCAAAGATCTCCAATCACCAAATCACACTTCATATTTCACCTCTGCAACTTATTTCTCCTCTTGGCTCAGTCCTTCCTACCCGAGCTCACTATCGATCGCCTAGGGCTTGACTATAAAAATACATTGCATGCATTCTAGGGCCCCTCCTTTTTTATATGGCACACTTGTGGAGTCTACTCACTATCCCCAAAATTTTTTACATGATGAACAGTGGGATAGTGAGTTAGATCCTCATGTCTACAACTCTCCTGGTATGAACTAGTGAGCAGAGACTTTGGAAAGATTTAAACTAAAACAAAGAACTGAATGAGAAAATGTAAACTAATTATAGAATATCAAAATAGACACACACACTAACATCTAACCTCCATCATAGATCCAAATTTACTTCACAACTCCATACATTAATTCACTAATCACTAAAATACAAGCAACCACCAATACTATACATACTTACAGAATTGATTCTATGTACAATAGTTCTTTTAACCTCATGATTTGAGCCAAGGTTCACATAAATATCCCTAGGTTAGGTTTAGGGGAGGTTTAGAGCTCTTAAAATCTGATTAAGGCCTTAAGGCTATTATGCACCGAGAAACTTTTAAAAAGTTGCAAAAGTTGCTAAGCAACTTTTACAACAAATATGACATTTTTTTAATGTTGCTTCCTAGTGGGTTTGGAAAGCTCCCATGCAGTGCTAGATGACACGTAGACTCCAAAACTAATTCCACATGCTCAAAAACTCATGAGATCATCCTGTCATCACTTTTCTTCATTTGCTAAGAGAAAGGCTAAAAGACTATACCCTTCCAAATAGAACCTAGGACCTAGAAGGACTCCAAATCCCTAGTGGATTCTACAACTTGGTCAACATGACCTTAGGGAAAACATAACATGCCAAGAAGGCTTACAAGAAAGACAAAAAAAAGGTTCTCATGCACCATACTCCCCCTCTGCCCAAAAGGACTTCAAGACATAGTAGAGGATATGATAGAATGATTGATGCTGGACTTCTTTAAGTGGGCTTCTTCTACCCATGTTGCTTTAGATTCAGGGTATCCTTTCCATTTGATGAGGTGCTTCATGTATACCCTATGCCTAGTTTATTCTTCACTTTGGATTCAATAAATTTCTCAGCTTGTGGCTTGGCCATGGGAGGTAGAACTGTAGCACTAATGTCATTTAGTATCTCCTCATTTTTCTGACTACTCTCTGATAGTGACCCCTTTAATATAATCAAATCTGATACATTGAACACTGGTGAAATGTTCAAGTCATCTAGTAGATCCACCTTGTATGCATTATTCCCATATTTAGCTAACACCTTACAAGGTCCCACTCTTTTCATCTACAATTTGGTTGGCATCCCCTTTTGTAGCCTTGAGTTGTTGAGATGCACCATAACATAGTCTCCAACTAAAAACTGTATGTCTCTCCTTGACATATACACTTTGGTCTTCAACTTGTGGGTTGCCTCAGTGATAGTTTTCTTCACTTATTCCTGCACCTCCTTCATAGTCTGAGAGAAATCCTCTGCATGGCCACTCCTATTCTCCATAGCTTCTAGATCTCTGAGCTCACACACCCCTCTTGGATGCATCCCATACACAACCTCAAATGGGCTTCTTCCTATGGTCCTATTTACATTGTCATTATAGGCATATTCATCTTGAGGAAGGATCATGCCCCATGTCTGTCCATATTCTTTGGTGAGGCATCTAAGTAGGTTTCCTAGCACCCTGTTTATCACTTTAGTTTGTCCATCCATTTTGGGATGGTAAGCTGACCCAAAAGATGAATTTGTGCCTAGTCTCCTCCATAGAGTCTTCCAAAAGTGACTCATAAACTTTACATCTCTATCAGATACAATGCTTAGGGGAAAACCATGTATCCTCACAATCTCTTTGAAGAAGAGATGAGCTATGTAACTTGCATCATGAGTGGTCCTACAAGGTATGAAATGACTCATTTTATTGAATTTACCCACCACTACATAAACACTATCCAGCCCTATTTTAGTCTTAGGGAGACCTACCACAAAATCCATACTAATGCATTCCCATGGCCTATTTGGAATAGGTAGGGGTTGATACAAACCTGGATTATTGGCTCCCCCTTTAGATTTCATACACACCACACATTTCTCCACATATCTTCTGACATCCCTTGGAAACTTGGGCCAATAGTAAAATCTCTGTACCAACTCCATTGTTTTGTTGATACCAAAATGTCCACTCAAACTCCCATTGTGCTTCTCTTGAATGATATTTTCTTTCATTGAGCCTTTGGGAACACATAACTGATTCCCTTTGAACAACAGTCCACTTTGTAAAGTTTATTCATAGAATGGTCAGTGAAAATGATTCTCAAATTTAGAACATACCTTGTATGCTTTGGAGAAGTCTTCATCTTTACCATAGAGTTCCTTGAAACTCTCAATACTAATGCTTTGCAATTTAACCTCTTGCACTATCAATAATCTTCCACTTAGTGTATCTACAAACCTTATTCAACTATCCCTTCTTGTGTTTAATAGTGAATGTGGAGGCTTATAGGTACTCCATCCATTTCAAGTGCCTATTGCTAAACTTCTCTTGTGTGTTTATGTAGCTAAGTGAATGGTTACCAGTAAACACTACAAACTCTTTAGAAAGGAAGTAATTTCTCCACTTCCTAAGTGACTAAACTAATGCATATAGATCCAAGTCATATGCTCAATACTTCTTCTTAGCCTCATTAAGCTTTTCACTAAAGAAGGCTATGGGCCTATCTTCTTTTCTCAACACTCCTCCAACTGCTATGCCACTTGCATCACACTCCAAGGTGAAGAGTTTGTCAAAACTAGGTAGTAGGAGGATCAGTTGTGTTGCCACTTGCTGCTTCAACTTTTCAAATGACTTGATGGCTTCTAGTATCCATCTAAACTTGGTCTTCACTCCACCCTTTATGGTATCTAGGACTGGTTCTCATATGCCACTAAAGTTCCTTATGAACTTCCTATAAAATTGAGTAAGACAATGGAAACTTCTTACTTCTGTCCCTATGGTTGGTGTAGGCCAATTTGTGATTTCTTTCACCTTACTTGGGTCCATTTTTAGTTGACCTTTAGATACCATAAACCCAAAATAAACTAACTCTTTCTTGAGGAACTCACATTTCTCTAGGTTTATTACTAATTGCTCCTCATGAAGTCTCTTGAGTACATTCTCCAAGTTTGTCAAGTTCTCTTCTTTTGTCTTTCTGAAGATAAGTATATCATCAAGATATACCACCACAAATAGTCCTATGTGGTCCTTTAGCACTTCATTCATTAATCGCATGAATGTGATAGGGGCATTAGTAAGCCCAAATGGCATTACAAGCCACTCATACAGCCCTTTAGTAGTTTTAAAGGCTATCTTCCACTCATCTACATCCTTGATCCTAATCTGATGGTAACCACTCTTAAGATCCAACTTGGTGAAGTATTGTGCTCCTCCCAAAGAATCCATTAAATCCTCTATCCTAGGTATGGGAAACCTATACATGATTATTATCTGGTTAATGGCTCTTGAATTAGTACAAAGATTCCATTTTCCACATTTCATAGATGCTAAGACCACTGGTACTACACATGGTCTGATGCTCTTCTTAATGAGTCCTTTATTAGGTAGCTCTTGGAGTTTCATAGCCACCTCTTGGTTCTTCTCCGATGTAAGTTTGTATGATGCCTTATTTGGAAATGAGGCTCTTGGTATGAAGTAAATTTGATGACTTATTGACCTCTTAGGTGGTAGGGTTTTTGGTGTTGCATCACTTACAATATCCTTGTATTTACCAAGTAACTCTTGGATCTCCTTTGGTAGTGGTGCTTGAATGGACTTATCCTCTTCCTTAGGCTTCACTACTATGGAATATCCTTCACTGTCCCTTGCTTGGAGTGCATGTAACATCTCCTTCCCACTACTTAACAATACACTAGGAATCTTGGGCTGCTCCCCTTCTTCCTCTAGCAAAGATTGTAATTTGATTTTTTTCCCATCCTTCTTGAAGGTGATAGTTTTTGCCTTGCCATTATAGATGGCTTCTTTGTAAAATTAACATGGCCTTCGTAGAAATAGTTGGCATGTATACATAGGTAGCACATCACAAAATAATTTGTATTTGTACCCCCCAATAGAAAACTCAATCCATGCTTCTTCATTGACTAGGATACTTTTTCCTTTATTTAGCCATGTTACTTTATAAGGATTGGTGTGAGGTACCTTGGAGAGATTGAGTTTCTTAACTACCTCTTCTGCTATGATGTTGTCTGTTGAGCTAGATTCAACAATCACTTTACATACTTTCCCCATGACTTTGCATTTCACTCTAAAGAGTACTCTTCTCTATCTTGGTTCTTCCTTTGTTGGCTGCCTAACAAGAACCCTCCTAAACATGAGGTTCTCACCCATTTCTAATTCAATGTGGCTAACCTCTAGTGACTCAAAACTTGAAGTTTCTTCTTGAGCGTAGGCCACTCTATTCTCTTTATTTGAAGAAGATTTGTTATCTGGGAACCTATAAGCTGGATGTCCCATTTTCCCACAGTTGTATCAGTTCATGCTAGAAAAATATGAATTGCTTCTGCTTGCACTTCTACCTCTATTGGAGCTTCTTTGGTTTCCTCTACCTCTTCCAAAATTCCCTCTAGAAGATGAATCCCCACTATGTTCTTCTGGTTTGGATTCTCCCTAACTTCTATGTTCAATCCCTCTACCTTGATAGCTTCATCTATCTCCTCTTTGGTCTCTTCCTCTATCCCTACTCCTAGAGGTTTGATCTTTTTTCCTTCTACTCTTGTCTTCAATCTTGATGGCTAGTTGGTAACATTGGTGCACCATCTTGGGATGGAGAAGAGTCATCTCTTCTTGAATGCTCCACTTTAAGCCATTCAAATATCTGGCTACTTTAATGCTTTCATCTTTTGATACATTCGACCTCATACAAAGCTTTTGAAATTTCTCTATGTAGGAATTTACATCAAGGTCCTTTTTTCTTAAACTCTGCCTCTTTTTATGCAGTTAAATTTCATAATCATCTGGCATACAGGCTTCCCTTATTTTTCTCACCATGCCCTTCCAAGTAGAGATTAGATTATTTTCGTCCTTTTCTCTCTCGGTTTGAATAAACTTCCACCATGTTAAGGAAAAGCCTCTAAGCCTATATTTTTCCACTCTTACCTATTGTGCTTCGGTGATCCCATCACACTCAAAATGGATTTCCATGCCCTCTATCCAGTGCATCACTAGATCTACCTCCATTTTACTAGTGAATTATGGTATTCCTTCTAAAGCTTTCTCACTCATGGCTTTCAAGGCTTTTAAGAGTTGTTATTCATGCAATATAGGGTGTGGCTCTGGAGTCTTGTCCTCCTCTGGGATCTCCTTGTCTTTTGCCTCCCTCCAATCTAATTTATTAGTGACTTCTTCAGTCTTTATCTTCACTTCCCTCAATACTTGTTCTAATTGGGATATCCTTTCCCTTAGCAATATATTATTTTCCTCTTGGTCCTCAACTTTCTTGGCTAACTCCACATTGGTCACCATGTTTGAAGACCCCCTGGATTCACACTCTAAAATGCACTATGTAATCCCAAAAACTTTTGGTGCTCTAATACCAATCTAATAGGGAGGTTGGGAAGTGATGCAAGGAGAGGGACAATAGGGGCCAAACTATGGCACACCCTAATGAACCATCCTGCTCAAAAATATGTGGAAGACAACAATAACAGAGTGAGAGAGAGAATGCCAGATCTTTCATTAACTTTCATCAACGATTCATATATGCTAGGTTGTAAGGCCTTCTAGGTTATGGCTAGATATTACAATGAATTATAGAAGTCCTCAAACATGCGAGGATCTACCAACAACCTCTAGTTTGCTATCATCTATCTTCTCCTAGAAACTGTCTCTAAACTATAACCAAACAATTACATTTATTCAAGAGTCTACCAAACTGAGTCGACCTTCAAATCCATAATCAGCAGAAGTAACAGTGAGATCTAGGATCACATGCTTCCCAATGATGCATTCTAGCATTAAATCAAGGACCAAAAATAAATGCACAAGTCAGCCTCAATAGAAACTAAAATAAAATCATCGGTAAGAAAAGATGCCTGAGCAGCAGACAAGCAATGTCGAGCGCTAGTGAAACAACTGACTGCCCAGGAGATAACTGACCATACTTAGTAACTAAAGGAAACTAACCAACTACCAACCAACTCGGTCAAAGAAGGAACCGAGCAACATAGACAAACTACAAAATGTTTTTGGTGACATAGGTTTGCCAAGGACTTGAGATGCTCCTGCATCAGACACCTGGAGTTATTTTGAAATGATTCTTTGAATCATTAGGTAGATATGATCTAATCTACATCCAACTCAGATAATGAAATCATGAACTATCTTCAATTGGTCTATTCTTCCATTTTACCAGGTATTCCATATATTGTTTTCCTCTTGTACTTTTTCCAATTCTTTGCTCCAAAATATGCTCAACTTCTTCATTCTACTTCTTAGGATACTCTGTCAGTACTATCATTTCTTCATCAGGTTCATGATACTCATACAAACTAGGAATGTTGAATATAGGTGATATATCCATGTCATCAGGTAACTCAATCTCATATGCATTTCCACTGTCAAATTTCCTCAGAATCTTGCAAGGTCCAAACTTCTTCATTTTTAGCTTTCCATATGTTCCAATAGCAAATCAACCTTTCTTCAAATGATCCATCACTTCATCACCAAAATAAAAATTCTTATGTCTCCTTGATCTATCAGCTCTATCTTTGTATTTCTAATTACTTTCTTCCAGCTTTAGTTTCACATCTTCATGCAATGTCTTCATGTACTCAGCAAATTTTACTCCTTCAACACTTCTCTTACTTTCATCATCAATGTCTCTAAAATTAGATATACCTCTTGGCTATATTCCATTCACAATCTCAAATGGAGTTTTTCTAGTACTTCTATTCACTATATTATTGTATGTAAACTCTTCTTGTGCCAATATAGAATCCCAATTACCCGGTGTGTCTCTAACTAAACATCTCAAAAGATTTCCCAAACTTCTGTTCACAACCTCTATCTATCCATCGGTTTGTGGGTGAAATGTAGAACTATGCTTCAAATCAGTGCCAAACTTATTCCAAAGAGTTTTCCAAAAGTATCCAACAAATTTACTATCTCGATCAGAGATAATACTCCTCAATAATCCATGCATTCTGACAATTTCCTTAAAGAAAAGATCCGCTACATGTACTACATCTAATGTCTTTATACAAGGTATAAAATGTGGCATCTTAGAAAATCTATCCACAAAAATAAATATAGAATCATAACCTCTTATTGTCTTCAGTAAGCCAAGAACAACATCCATACTGATGTCAATCCAAGGTTTCTCAGGAACAACAATTGGTACATTCAATCCAGTATTTTGACTTCTTTTGCAACTTGACAAACTCCACAACTTTTCACAAATTTTTGAACATCTTTGTACAACTGCAGCCAATAGTAATTCTCCTTAAGAAAATTCCATGTTTTATCAATACCAAAATGTCCAGCCAAACCACTGCTATGTTTCTCTTTTATCATATTGATTCTCATTACTCTTCTCGGTATACACAATTGAATACCTTTAAACAACATACCTTCCTGAATAAAATATTTATCCCATTTAGTACTCGGTTGATCTTGAATAGGCGCTCTACACTTTCTCCATGGCTCAAAAAAATTAGGATCAAACTCATAAGAATATCTCATCTCATCAAAACCAAGAACTTCAATTTTCATCTTGGTCATCAAAGATCTTCTTCTTCTCAATGCATCAACAAATCAGTTAGTAACTCCACTCTTATGCTTTATCACAAATGTGTAACTCTATAAATACTCAACCCATTATATGTCTCTGATTCAACTTATTCTGACTACCCAAATATTGTAAAGCCTTATGATTGGTATACAACATAAATTCACTTGGTATCAAATAATGTCTCCATTTCTTCAGTGCTTGAACAATAGCATAGAATTCTTGATCATACAAAGAATATTTCCTTCTAGCATCATTCAACTTTTCACTAAAGAAAGCAACAGGTTTACCTTCTTGACTCAGCATAGCTCCAATTGCACTTCCACTTGCATCACATTCCACTTGAAATACCTTACTAAAATCAGGTAATGCCAAAATAGGTAATTCAACAACTTTCTACTTCAGAGTCTCAAAAATTTTATTAGCTCCATGTGTCCACTTGAATTCTCTCTTGTCTCCTTTCATAGTCTCAGTCATAGCATTACAAATTGAACTAAAATTCCTTATGAACTTTCAGTAAAAAATTTCCAATCCATGAAATGATCTTACCTCACTAGCATTCATAGGTGTAGGCCAATTCAAAATAGCTACAACCTTTTTAGGATCCATTTTCAAACCATCAGCTGAAATCACAAATCTCAAATATACAATCTCCTCTTTCATGAATGAACACTTTTTCAGATTTATCAGTAACTTTTCCTCTTTCAATCTCTGCAAAACTTGTCTAACATGGAACAAATGTTCTTCTCTAGTCTTACTAAATATCATAATGTCATCAAGATATACAATCACAAACTTACCCAAGAATTTCTTCAAAACTTCATTCATCAGCCTCATAAATGTACTCGGAGCATTAGTTAAACCAAAGGGCATAACCAACCACTCGTACAAACCTCCTTTTGTCTTGAAAGAAGTCTTCCATTTATCACCTTCTCTAATTTTGATCCGATGATACCCACTTTTCAAATCAATTTTGGTTAAATACTTTTCTCCAGTCAAACTATCCATTATATCATCCATTCTTGGTATAGGAAACCTATACTTCACTGTTATCTTGTTGATTTCTCTAGAATCAGTACACATTCACCATTCTCCATTCTTCTTATGTGCCAATACAACAGGTACTACACAAGGACTCAAACTTTATCTGATCAAACCTTTCTCTAGAAACTCTTGAATCTGTCGGTTCAATTCCTGATTCTCAGTAGGTGTCAACCGATGGGGTGCCTTATTCGGTAAACTAGCTCCAAGAATAAGATCCATACAATGATCAATGCTTCTCTTTGGTGGCAAACCATCAAGTACATTATTAGAAATGATTTCACTATACTCGGTGAGTAACTTATCAATCTCCTCAGGAACACTATCCTCTATTTTCTTACTTAGTTTGCTAGGAATCATAGCAAAACATACATCACTCTTTTTTAAATCCTTAACAAACTTTCTTCCTTCTATCAAGAAAATGTTCATAGATGTGCAAACATTACTAACAGGCTCTTCCATCAAAGGTAACAAGATTTTTTTTCTTTCCATCAGCCACAATAGTATACTTATGCAATCTCCCATCATATATAGCATGTCTATCACATTGCCAAGGTCTACCCAACAAAATATGATAATAATCCATAGGCATGATATCACACAACACCTTATCATAGTATTTTCCAATCTTCAAATTCACATAACATTGTTCACTTACCAAGAGTGTATGTTCATCTTTGATCCATGAAATTTGATAGGGCTTCAGGTGTTCCGACCTTTTCAACTGCAATTTAGTGACCATTTCCTCAGATGCTAGATTCTCTGAGCTACCACTGTCAATGATTACCTTCCAAAATTTGTCAGAAACTCTACATCTGGTCTTGAACAAACTTTTCCTTACCAAATCTTCCTTCTTTCTTTTATTCGACAGTGCTATCCTTACCATCAAGTTATTTTATTTCTCAGGTTCATTCGGTGACTCTTCTTACACCAAAGAATTCTGACTATTGCCAACCTTCTTACTTGCATGTGTATATTTAAAAGATCTATGTCCTTCCTCTCCATAATTGTAACAAGTTCCTTGAAAACTTCCTCTGCTATAACCACCTTAGTAGTTACTGCCTTTGCCTCTAGATGAACTTTCACCTTTCCACTCGGTCTTGCCTTTATCTAGATTTGTCTTTTCAAGTTCAGATCTACCATTTTCACAATAGGATCTACCTCTTCCTCTAGGGAATCTACCACCTCTTCCTCTTTTTCTTTGCTCATGTCTCTGGTTCAATTTCTCCTCAGCTTTCAATGCAAATTGATAAGCCTCTTCAATGTTCTCCAATTTAAGAAAACTAATTTCCTCTTGGATGGAAACTCTCAAATCATTCAGGTATCTAGCAATTCTTTCCATATCAACTTCATCATGTCCAGATCTAATATCTAATCTATATAATTCCTTAGTATATTCCTTTATTGAGCTACCTTTCTGCTTCAAACTTTGCATTTTCTTAACTAGGTTATTCTGATAGTCACAAGGTAAGAACTTTCCTTTCAACTTATTGACCATTTTACTCCATACCTTGATTTTGTCTTTTCCTTTCCTTTTCTTATCCAGTTGCAGATGTTCCCACCATAAGGATTCATGGCTCTTCGACTTTGTGCTTGCAATTTTTACCTTCTTGTCTTCAGGTATATTTTCATACTCAAAATACTTTTCCATCTCAGTGATCCAGTCCACCAATTTATCAAAATCTAGTTTTCCACCATGCTCAGGAGGATTGAAATGTGGTGTAGACTTCAGACTTATCAAAGCCTTCAAAAATATTTCTTCATACTGATCCATCACAGGTAAAGGATCTGCATTACCTTGTTCTTCCTCAACTTCATCATCACTAACATCCTTAGGATGTCCACCTCTTCTTTGGGCTGTTTCAACAGCTTCTAATCTAGCAACAATTTGTCTCAACATATCTACTAATCCTAGATCCGCATCTCACCTACCATGAACCATCTTGGCAACCCTCTACAATTGTAGGTTAGATCACAATCTGATCCCCCACAACAATTCAACTAGGGCTTCGCAAGAAGGAACCTACAAACCTAGATCCGCAGACCTAGATCAAGATCTCACCTCTCTCTTATACCACATGACGCAAGGAGAGGGACAATAGGGGCCAAACTATGGTACACCCTAATGAACCAGCCCGCTCAACCACATGTAGAAGAAAACAACAACATAGTGAGAGAGAGAATGCAAAATATTTCATTAACTTTCATCATGGATTCATACATGTCGGGCTGTAATGCCTTCCCGATTATGGCTAGATATTACAATGAATTACATAAGTCCTCAAACATGCAAGGATTTGCAAACAACATCTAGTATTCTATCTTCTATCTTCTCCTAGAAACTACCTCTAAACTACAACTTGTGTGTGTATGTTTAACACCTTCATGAAATTAGGATGATCAACTACAATTCTAGAAAAATACAATGCAAATTTAAGCTAAGAATTGAAATTAATATCCATGACATCCCATGGTTCTCTATCTAATTTGGTAAGTAGAGCTCTCAGCCTATTCTCCACTAGTGACAAATAGAGAATGAGAAATATGATAGTACAATGCTTAATCTAGCTCTCAAACTCTCAAATGTGATACAAAGATAATTCAAATGCTCCAAATTCCTCTCAATTGCTATGAAATTGTCTGTAATGGTGATTCTTTGCAAATGAATTTCTAAGATGATTATTGCTCTCAAAATGCCTCTTATTTATAGTAAATTCCCAAGGGTAGGGGGTAGAGTTATTTAATCATGATTTAGTCTTGGTTGAGTCAAAAAATTTGCAATGTTTTTAAATGGGGGGACAATTTAAATGTTTGTCTCAAAGGTTTGGACAATTAGACAAAATTGAGTGGTTGAGATTCAAAGTTGAAATGTGTGATTGAGATTCAACTATTTTGGAGTGATTTATGTCTCTTTGTCCTCAATTCTCATTGGTTACTCAATTTGTTGAAAGATATTAAGATTAATTAAATTCAATTAATTAATTAAATTAGCCATGTAAGGGAATAGGTTCAATTTGATTTTTGATTTAACAACTATACAATTAATTATTAAAATCAATTATATAATGTTTTTCACCCCTTTAAGGTTTGATTTAATTATTTAATGTCATTATTTGATTTTTCCTTTGATTTAATGATTTTATCCAACTTTGATTAATAAATATCCATTTATCATTGATTTGATCCAATTTTGATGATTTTAGAGCATTTTGTTAAGATTTTGCAATTTTGATTTTAAAAGCACTTTGTCTAATTTTTGATATCTACAAATGCCCCTCTTTGGATTAATGTGTGTAGCGCATTGATTCAAAGAAAATTTTACACCCTGATCACTGATTCGATTGATTGATACACCTCTGATATGAAAATGATGCCACATTTGCCTCACTGATAATAGTTCAAAATTTTAATGCCCCAGATTCGATATTGATGCCACTGATTTGATGCTCTTATGATGCCCCCTTAGAAATGAAACATATTGATCATCAGATAGAAAAATGATGAAATTGATTGATAATTGATAATTGATAATTGATCCAATATGTTTTCATTTTTGAAAAACATTGATGATAGTCAGGGTTTTCAAAAATGCCCCGGTTTGATTTGATATGTTGATATAGGTTAGTAGGTCAAAAATTCAACTCAAAATTAGGTCAAATAGGCTTAAATAGGTTGAAAAACCTAATTTTACCATTTATTTTCACTTTTCACTGTTGAGATTTTTCTCTGATCCTGAGATAGTTGATCATGATGGTTGTGCCTAGTCAAGAGCATCGGTTTGAGGGAGGTCATTGGTATTAGAGACCTTTGGATTATGAACCTCTTGTGAGTGATTTTAACCTTCTTCATATAGTTATTGCAATTTTTTAGCATTTATTGCATTTATTTCATGATTTTGTAGTTTAAATTTTGCAAAATGCCACGTAGAATATATGAAATGCCACGTAAGACCTTTAAACAATGCATCCACATAGTAAAATGACACCTCTAATTAGTTAGATGCCTCTTAGGATAGTTGAGAACTCACCCCATCAATTTTTAATGCCACGTAGAACTAGGGTTTTACTGCCAATTCATAAATGATATCCCACTTGAGAAACTCTAGGTTTTTAATGATGCCTAGGCATGATAAAATGCTGCCTAGAGCTGTAAAATGATGTGTGAAATGTGAAGTACTGCGCATGAGTAATAAAGTGTCATGTATGTAATTTTTTGCATCACCAAAGGTAAAATGTTGCCTCCGAATAGGCAAATGACTTGAAATTTTTTAAACTCAAACTTGACTTTTCTGATTAAAACTTGATAACTCTGGATAATTGATTGAATTTCCATGATAGATAGATCTATTGTAGTTAAACAAAACAAGTGATTAGGATATCAGGATAATGGTACCAATGAATGTTTGATTTGTCAACCTGATAGGATAGAAAAATTGATAGTAGAACATTGATAGGTAGATAACTGATAATTCATTCTCGGGACACAGAGACACAAACAATTGGTACTAGGTTTGATAGGATTGATATTTTGATTCTTTGATAGGACTGATTGACTTAAAATAACCCATTGATATAAAATACTAATATGATTCCCTTGATTTTCAAAACAGACACATTTTTTTAAGCTTTATGTATGAATCGTTGCTTCATGGATATTAGATCTAGGTCAGGAGCTGACCCCAGTAGAGTGCTACATCATTGAGATGTGTGGCCTGAGTTTCCTAATTGATATCCTATGGTTTTAGCTAAACTATGGTCTTCTTATAGCTATGGTAGAGTGATGGCACTTTGACCATAATACCTTTCATTTTCCATTCGGGGAGATGATGATCACTCCCGAGGATGTGTATAGATTGTTGCACATTCTGACTTGGGATGAGATGGTATATTACGATTTAGTTTATGATAGCACGGTTTGTAGATGGGTGTTTGGAGATAACACCATTGACGATGACACTATTACATGGGCTTAGTTTGCTTCCTTTCCCACATTGCCAACAATTTTTTGGTGCTTTGATCGGTGGATTGCTACTTCCTGATCGATGTGGTTGAGGCTTCTCTATTGGATGGGCCTGCATTCTAGAGGATTTTCTTGCGCAACCTCAACATTTTTATTGGGGCTCTTGCATTCTAGCACAACTATACCATGATTTGCATGAGGTGGTATATAGATCGAGTGCTTCTTTGTCAGCAAGTGTAGTGATTTTGCAGTTATGGGTATGGGAGCATCTTCCCATTATGAGACCATTGTCAGATCACATTTTTCGGTGTGCTTATCCATATGCTTTTCTATATAGTAACATGGTTATCCAGCATCATCTAGGAAAACTTGATTTTTGGCATCGTATGATCGATGATTTGGATCAGGTCATCTGGAGACCTTATTTGGGCTGTGAGGGTTAGAGGGAGGATAATGATGAGCTCCCTTATATGTATGCTCCCCATTGGATGATTGGTCAATCGACCCTTATGATTGAGAGACTTTATTTTGGTCATGTTTCTAGATAGTGTGGTAGGGTTGAGGATATGCCTCAGGGTACGACATTGTATGCTCACGTTCAAGTAGAGCAATCTATGTGGGGTGCTCAGATTGATTTCCAGTTTGCTTGTGATCAGGTTGCTAGGATGATGTTTTGAAGATGGGATATTTTAGAGCATGTAGCAAATGCTGGTATGTCTCCTGAGTTTAGAGATTGGTGGTCACAAAATAGATTTTTGAGATTTACAGATCTTGTAGAGGCTATCCTAGGCCGAGATGAGCGATTAGAGGATAATGGCAAGGATGGTTACGGGGATGATGGTGGGAGACCTACACAACATTGAGCACATAGAGCATAGAGATATCCTTGGATCATTTCTAGAGGATGACTTGGGCCATGGGTGCAAGGTGGACATTTTAGGGATAGGGCTGCCAGACAGGTTCAGCAGGATCAGGGACCTGGGTTTGTTCATCCAAGAGCTGCAGTAGTATAGGGACAATAGAGATAGAAGAGGGTTAGGAGATAGGGACTTATTGATGCTGCTAGATAGGTTCCTAGAGGGAAGGATCCATTGGTACAGTTACAACGGATTGCATTAGCACAATAGGAGCATATTCCGGCACAACAGGTACCTCCATAGGTTCCTTAGTCTTGAGATATGGGTCAAACTTCTTAGGCTGCTCCTAGTATTGATAGTCTATCATAGGATGTCTGGTCATTGCATACATGTTTGTCAATAGTTGTGGGTCAACTAGATCGGGTGGCTACATTGATGGAGTAGTTTATGACCATGATGGCTCAGAGGTCTAGTATTGCTAGCACTAGTCAGACTCCTCCTACTCAGGATAGACTAGGTGATAGGGGTCTAGATGGATCAGGTGCAAGGGATAGAGTGGGTGGTGCCACTAGATCTTGATGATGATTATGATGGATCTGGTCATTGATGACTTGTATCATGTTGATGTTTATTTGATCAGGACTTGATGTACCACTTTGTTATTAACATTGTATCTTGATATATTGATTTGATGGATCATTTGATATTATGAATAGTTATATGATGCCATACTTTCCTTGATTCTTGTGATGTGTTATGTGAGATTATCTTTATATGCAACTATATATGATGTATTTACTTTTGATTATGGTATGGATGCAATGTATCTTATATATGATATAGATAGATGTATGCAAATGATGATGCAATTGTGATATGTCTTTTGATTTTTCAATGTATGGATGCAAATTTTTTATTATGGAAAGATGGATAATGAATGAATGCAATGATGTTTTTTATTTTGAATGTATGTAATTCTTTTAACTAAATGTATGCAAATGAGTATGAGGAATGAATCTTTTTCTTCTTCTTGCTTTTTCTGATATAAGGATAATGACTTAATGATTAATGCTATGATTAAATGCAAAAGATAATCTCACATGATTGAATTGAATCAAGGATGATTTGTTAAATTGAACCCCCTTCTTTATCTTATTTTAATCAAGCTGATTAACTGAACCCCTTTTCCCTTGGAAAAATAACTATAAACATGCACTTAATCTAACATGCAAATGCAATGCAATGCAACTAATTGTCACTAGCTTTTAGCAAAGAAATGCCATAGAGATATATTTTCATCATTGAGCATTGTAGGACCAAAAAGCAAGTACAACCATCAATGACCACATCATGATGATATGCATACCACTTTTTATCACTTTTGGTAACACCTTTAAGGAAACTAGTACAACCCTCACTAGTTTCATAACCAGCTATGGGAGTATGAATACTGGTTTCAATGGATTCAATGTTGCAAGTGGATTTTGGTATTAAGATATGGAAGATCTAAATAGCCAAGGTATCTGTTTGTGTAAACAAGAAAAGGTCAATCCTTCACCTTATGTGAAAGTCCTTGATGGTTCTTTGATGACCATGTTTGATGACCATGTCATTAGATGAATTCACATAAGTTGATGGATCTCCCTCAAGAAAGTCAGTCAAAGGCAAGAAAAATATCAGGTCTCCATCAGGGCCAATCTAGTTGAAATATCATCAATTTAGCTAAAAAGACATGATAAAAGTCAATTCAATAAAGATCATCAAAAAAACTTCAAGTGTTTTGCAATGTATCAAGATTTTCAAAAATAATTTCCAAACATTCTAATCTTTTAAGTGTTGTCAATTTTTAATCCCGAATAATAAAGTCAATGAAGGCTCAAGGATCAAGTTGTAGGATCAAAATACTTGGTTGTGAACAATGATATCCATCAAAGGCTCAACAAAAATCTCTCTCTTCTGAAGCTCTGATAAGTCTCTCTCTAATGTGACCGAATGTAGCACTATTGAATTTGTTTGTACCAAAAATCCTATCCTTTCCTGCCCCAAGTGCTAAATGTGATTGTGTGACAAAACTTAGGGAAATAGGCAATGTAACAATGCTGAAAGGGCTTATTATGACTATGCACAAATGACAGATGCAATGAAGATCTACAAATGAGATGGTGGAAATGCAATATGTACACATGCAACTAGGAAAGACTTAAGGGAACAAAAGGTGCTTGATTGCCAAGTTTTCACCTTTTGGGTTTATTGTTCTTTTCCTCTTTTTCACCTTTTTTGCTACCAATGCACCTATTGCTAGGTTTTCACTAAGGCACTTTTTTTCTTTTTCAATTTTTTTGTATTTTGAAATTTTTCAATTTTTTTGATCTTTTTGATTTTCTCATATACAAAGGTGATGCTTGAGTCATCAGATATACACTTGTCTAATACTCTTTCTTTTGATGCTCTTTCATTTGATTATGTATAAAACCTCTTTAAATGGATGCTATTAATGGGTTCTTATAGTTCTTCCCCATCGCAATTGGCTAGTTTATAAGTTCCCGTTCTGAATGAAGAAACAATGATGAATAGAACAATCCAATTTGCCTCCCATTTTCTTTTATTTTCCCATTCAGCTTGATTTTTAGGGTTCTCCCTTAGCACTAGATCACCTATTTGAAAGACTCTTGGTTTGATATGCTTGTTATAGTTCCTTGAGATCCTATTTTGATAGACTTTCAAATGTTCATAGGCTTGTGCTTGATGTTCGTCTAATAATTCCAATTGTTGAAGTCGGGTAACTCTATAATCCTCATCCATTATTAATCCTTGCAATGATACTCTTAGGGATGGGATTTCAACCTCCAAAGGTAGAACAAGTTCTGCTACATAAACCAATGAAAATGGTGTAGCTCCTGTAGGTGTCTGAATGCTAGTTTTGTAGGCCCATAAAGCTAGGTTGATTTCCACATGCCAATCTCTTCTTGACTTGTTCACTGATCTCTTCAAGATTTTAAGGATATTCTTATTTGTAGCTTTGGCTTGTCCATTTCCTTGATGATAATAAATGGAGGAAGAGTGATGGGTAATATGGAAGGTATCACAAAGTTCATCCACATCTTTGTTCTTGAATTGTGATCCATTGTCGATAATTATGGCATGAGGAATACCATATATGCAAATGATGTGATTGAGAATAAACATGGAGATTTGTTTTCCTGTGGCGGTGATCAAAGGAATGACCTCTACCCATTTAGTGAAATACTCCATAGCTATGATGATGTACTTGTTCCCATTGGATGACGGTGGATAAATCACTCCAATCAAGTCAAACCCCCATTGATAGAATGGCCAAGGTGTAACAAAAGGATGTAATTCTTGAGCCGGTACATGTATCATATCACCATGGTATTGAAATTTGCTACATATCTTGACAAAGTGACAAGCATATTTCTCTAAGGTTTTCCAAAAATACCCCATGCGAAGGATCTTCTTAGCTAGGTTTAAACCGCTTGAATGCGATCCACAAATTCCCTTGTGAAACTCATGTAAAGCTACCTTAGACTCTTCTTCCTTTAGACATCTAAGTAAAGTTCCATCAAGACCCTTACAATACAATGTGTCGAAAAGGATAGTGTAACATGCTGATTGTCAGATGAAATTTCATTTTTGGGCTCGGGATTGGTCTAAAGGTAACACTTGGTCTTTGAGATATTTGTATATAGGTCCATACCAAGGTGAATCATGTCCATTGAGTAATGAAACAATTTGGGTATCATGAAGGTCAAATGCCAATTTTTCCAACTCTTCCACCAAGAATTTGTACCTCTCATTCTGATCAGGTTTTTGAAGTAAGGAAGCCAAGGTAGCCATTGCATCGACTGATCTATTCTTTTCTCTTAGAATTTTCTCAAAAGTTATCAAAGAAAAGTACTTCTTCCAAGCATCAATCATAGTCTTGTATGGCATTAAATTTTCATCTTTGGTACTGTATTCATTATTGACTTGATTGATTACTAATTGAGAGTCTCCATATACTTGTAGCTCGATGATGTTCCATTCTAAAGCCATCTTGATACCAATGACTAAAGCTTCATATTATGCTATGTTGTTTGTACATGGGAATAATAGTTAGCATGACTTGGGAATAGTATACCCTTGAGGGGTAATCAATAATATGCCGGCATCGGAACCTCCTTGTGTATATGATCTGTCAAAGTAAAACTTCCATGTCTTGGCTTCTAGGTTGACAATTGCTACATCCAAAAACTCCACTTGAATGGTTTGCATAGAAATCAATGGATTTTTCGCTAAGTGATTTGCTATCACTTTTCCTTTTATGGCCTTCCTATCCACATATTTAATCACTTAATATCATGACCCATTTTTCTATTCTACCTGTTAAGGTAGTTTTGCTAAGCAAGTATTTTAGAGGATCAATTTTTGCAATGAGCTTCACCTTGTGCATCAACATGTAGTGTCTTAATTTTTAAGTAGCAAAGATAACATCTAGGCATGCTCTTTCCATGAATGTGTGGTTTAGTTCATATTTGATCAATGTTCTACTCAAATAGTAGATAGATCTTTCTTTTCCTTGATCATCTTCTTACACCAAAAGAACTCCTAAAGACCTCTTGGTTGCAGATATGTACAACAAAAATGGTTTTCCTTTGATAGGAGGCATTAGAATTGGTAGATTTATTAAATAAGTCTTCAACAAAGTGAAGGCTTTGTCACATTCTTCATCCCACATGAAAGTGGTATCTTTGTGTAGCAATCTTGTGAATGAATGACAGTTTTCCGCTAGTTGAGAAATGAACTTTCTTATTGATTGTAGTTTCCCTTGAAGAGACCTCATTTGGCTCATGTTCTTTGGAATTTCCATATCCATTATTGCTTGAACCTTTTCGGGATCCACTTCAATGCCTTTTGCATAAACTATGTAGCCTAACAATTTGTCAGATTGAACACCAAAGACACATTTTTTTGGATTAAGCCTCAGTTTGAATTGCTCCAAATGTGTGAATATCTTTTCCAAAATTTGCAAGTGGTCTTGTCTTTGACATGACTTTTCCAATATGTCATCCACATAATCTTCTAGGAAGGTGTGCATCATATCATGGAAAATAGTGGTCATCGCCCTTTGGTAAGTAGCTTCGGTGTTTTTGAGGCCGAAAGGCATTACATTCCAACAAAAAGTTCCCCAAGGGCATGTGAACGCTATCTTTTCTTGGTCTTCAGGTGCAATTTTAATCTGATTGTATCCGCTAAAACCATCCACCAATGAATACATGGAGTGACCAGTTTTTAAATCCACTATTGCATCTATGCTTGGAATTTGGAAGTCATCTTTGGGACATGCAAGATTCAAGTCTCTAAAGTCTGTGCATACATGAATGGATTTATCATGCTTGGTGATCAATCAATATTGGATATCCATTCAGCATAGGCAATTTCTCTTATAAACCCCACTTTCAACAATTTCTATAATCTGCTTTGACTAGAAGAGCTATATGTGGGTGCATCTTCCTCAACTTCTGTTTGACAGGCTTAACCCCTAGATTAACATTCAAATGGTGCATGATGAAGTTAGGATCCAATCCCAGCATGTCGGTAGAAGACCATGCAAAGCTCACTTGTTTTTCTTGGAAAAACTTGATAAAAACCTTTCTTTATAAAGGTGTAAGTGAAGCTGCTAGATGTATGAATTTAGGCTCCAATTCTATTCCAATGTTGACCTTTTCTATTGGCTCTATCAAAATTGGTGATCTTTCCTCTTCATGTTCGGGTAGGGTTTCCAACCTCTCTTCCTTTGGTGCCACAATTGGGTTTTCACCATAGGAAACATCCTTTATCTTTACTTTTTTTGGTTCTAGTACTACCACATGGTGATTTTCACCACTATAACTTTTCATTTTTTTACTTTTATTTATTTATTTTTATTTTTATTTATTTTTGGATTAAGAGGTTGGACCTCCACTATTCTCATCATGTTCAAATAAAATTCATCAGTGGAAGAGGGCTCAACCACATTTAAGTATTGGGTCATTGCTTGGTCATTAGGAAAATATAGTAGGTCACTTGATTCAGTTAAGTCCCAATCAATAAGGTCAGGAGGTATCAAGGATAGAGGGTTAATGGGAAAAGTGTCATCAGCTGGGTTTAAGGACATGACCTCATTGGATGGTTCATACATTGTATCATTAAGGTCAATAATGTGAGCTTCCTCAAGATGGTCCATGGAAGAAAGATCAAAGTCTTCTTCACTTGAGTCCTCAAAGGTTTCTGTGAAGTTAAATGTAACATTTGAATCACCCCCCCATGAAGGTACCCAAGGTTCACCTACCCATGGATGAGTAATATGTGCTTGTCCTATAGGAAGTATCTCTGGATCTCCACTAGCTTGAGTATTGTCTTGAGTATTGTCCTCTAAGAATTCTATGGGAAATAGCACATGTGGGTTAAAATTAACCTTCAAATCACTTGCCCATGAAGGTATCTAAGGTTCTCTTACCCATGGCTGATTAGTGGGTGCTTGTCCTATGTTGAGTTCTTGTAGACTGGGTTGTATGTATGTAGAAGGTGTCTTTGAATCTTCACTATCTTGAATTTTTATTTTAGGGACATTAGAAAAAGAGTGTATTTCAACAATTTATTTATCATGGCATGAATCTTAGGATAAAGTGTCCCACTCATATTCTTGGGAATCATCACTATCAACATCAGATTCCACTGTGTTCACTTGTAGATAGGAATCATGCATGAGGCTAGAACTTTCTCCTTTGTGCTGGTAACCTACCCCTGATTTTTCTTCTTTTGACCTCCAAAAAGGTTCAATAGGCTCTAGAAAACCTCTATTTCTTTTACCTAAGGGTCCTCTTCCCTTATATCCCATTTTTTGCATTATTTCAAACCCTTTTCCATATTGGTTGGTTTTAATGTTAATGTGTTGAATTCTCTCCATGGGGGTATTTAAGATCCATTGGAGAACTTCATCTTCTTCTTTGTCAAATGCTGACCTATCACTTTCTCTTACAAAATAAGAGTTATATTTGTGAGGAAGATGTGCCTTAGAAGGTTTCCCATGTGTTCTTGGAGATGTAGGTAAATCAAATAGGGAAACATAATATTCCCCTACTCCCTTGGAATTGATTTTACATTGTTTTTCAAATGTGTACATCATCTCACTCATATGTTTATATCAGTCTTCTTTAGCTTTGTCTTTCTCCTCTTTGGTGGGTTTGAAAAGTTCTACTTTGGGTGTAGCTGCTTTATTTGAATTTTCATTAGACTTTGGACCCTCATAACTCACTTTATCCTTTCCTTTAGTTGATGTAGTTGAGTTAGTTCGAGGAGGGTTTGAAGTAGAATTAGCACTTAATGCTAACTTAGGATCATCCACTTTAATTTCTTCAATGGTAGCCCTTGGAATAATCCCTTCTTTGTTATGATGAATAAATAATTTGTGAAGAGGCTTTAGTGCATTGCAATATTGGAAAGGATTTGAATCCCCTCCAATTGTGATTTCCTCACCCATGTATGGAAATTTGATGCATTGGTGATACATGGAAGGAATTGCTTGCATCTCATGTATCCACGTCCTCCCCAATAAGATATTATAAGTTAATTTCATGTCTAAGACTTGGCATTTTGTGTCCTTTTTGACAGGTCCAACTTGAATGGGCAATATAATCATGCCTTTCAAAGACTTCTTCACCTCATCATAGGCTTTTATGGTAATTCTCTTTGTAGGATCAATGCATGACTCAAATAATCCTAAAGACTTGACCAAGCTCAAAGTACAAATATTAAGACCAGCTCCCCCATCTATGAGAGCTCTCTTGACCCTATGTCTTTCAATCAAGACTTCTATATGTAGTGGCATATTTTGGGGATGGGTGATAGACATGTCATAATGGTCTGAAAATGAAAAATAATGCGGTGAAATGAGGTACCCTACCATATTCTGAAACTTATCCTCTTCCAAGTTGATAGAAACATTCATTTCCACTAGAGCTTTCTCTAAGATCTCCTTGTGATTTGGACATAATTTTAATAACTCCAAAATAGAAATTTGTGCTAGAGTCTTTTTTAGTTGATCGACCAAACTATATGGCTTTTCTATTGTAGATAGTTGTTTAGCCAAAATGATGGATTGCAGAGGACCAATAGGTTTAGGATCAACCCCTTGTAGGGTAATCCTTGAAGTCTGCCCCCTAGTGATAACATTTAATGTTTCTTCTTTGGGTTGTTCCTTGATCACAATAGTATTTACAACATGCTTACCCTTAGATAATGTATTGATAGTGTTATCATAATTATGAGAAAAGTTAACATTATTGTTGCCTTGCTTCTTCCCATTGGATGATTCACCTTTCTCATGGTTGTACAAAGGTTGTTTAAATGTTGTGTGATCTTCATTACTTTGAGGCCCTTCTATAGTGATCATACCATTATCAATCAGATCTTGTACTATGTTCTTCAACTGTAAACAATCATTTGTGGTATGTCCTCTATTTCAATGGTATTCACAATGACTATTCCCACTCCACCAACTGGGCTTGTTTTGTGGCTCATAGGCTTGAGGTCTAGGTAGATCAATGATCTTATTAGCAATAAGGGTCCTCAACACCTTTTCAAGAGGTTCACCCAAAGGTGTGAATGTTCTCTTGGGAGATGGTGCCAAGAACTACTTAAACTTGTTACCTCCTTGATTGTTACCAATGTTGCTACTATTGGTATTGTTGTTGAAAGGCACCTCGGGAGCCTGATTTGCATTGTTCACCTGATTAGGTGTTCTGGTGAGAGAAAAAGGAGTCACTTTTAAATTATTAGCATCCAGAACATTGTCATTGACCACTCCTTTATTGTTGTTCTTCAATCTAAACCGATTATAGTTGTTAGAAAAGTTCTTGTTTTGGTTGTTATGGTTGTTGTTAGAGGTATTTTTATTGTAATTCTTATTGTCCTTGTAAAGTTTTAACTCTCCACTCTTAACTAATACCTCTTCTGTAGTCACTCCATTTTCGATAAGATCTTGGAAGGTCTTAGGACATTGCATTCTCAACCGATAATTCATGTCATTACTCAAGCTATTGATAAAGATATCCCATCTTTTCTTTTTCTGGTACACTCTGAGGATATCTAGCAAATACTGTCTTCCATCTTTGTAGGAAAATTAGGAATCCTTCTCCTTCTTTTTTCTTGGTATTACATAAGGTGATCATTGTAAATTCGTGTTTGATATTGTACTAATAGTGTGTTACAAATTTAGAAGCCAGCTCTTCAAAAGTTTGAATGCCATCGTGTAACTTCATGTTTGATATTGAAGGTAATTTTGAAAACCATTCCATGGCCATTCCTCCCAAAGTTATAGGAAATAATCTCATTAAATAAGTGGTATCATGCATGAACTCTAAGCTCAATGCACAAAATTCCTGTAGATGATCTTGAGGATCAAATTTTCCTTCATATTTGTCATACTTAGGAAATACTACATTGATAGGGAATGGTAACATGACTAGAATCTTGTCAAATGGAAAAGGACATAATGCTTCTATTGAAAAGGGTTTTGGAGCCCTGCTTTGCTTTATCGTATCCAATTACATTTGAAATAACTTAAATTGTTTATTCATGATATCCATCAAGCTCTCTTCAACTTTTGGTTTCTGAAGTTGATTCACATCATAATTTTGAGGAAGTTTAAGACCTGCTCAGGCTAAGTCTAGAAAATATTTCTCCTTATCTCTCTCTAATGCCTTTTCCATGAGTTTCAAGAAGTACAGGCTTTGTATAGCTTCACCAAGCTTTTCGTCAGTTGCATCTTCAGTCGTTGGTTCACCATTACCCCTATTGTTAGTGTTATCAACTCCTTGATTGTTAGGGTCTATTCCTCCATTAATGGTATTACCCTGATTGTTTGGTTCAATACCACCATTGTTGTTATTACCCAAGCTATCAGAGTACAACATGTTGGTTTCTACTTCCTGAATAGGTTCTTGTGGTATTCTTCAGGTGGTAAAAGTATCACTTGGGAAAGGAAGCTCTTGCCTTAGATAAGTTCTATCTTCTTGCAAGGTTTTCTTTACGTAATATGATTGAGTAAAAGTAGGCATGAGCATAAAAGCTCTTGGATATGGGCTTCATCTTACTTGTTTGTGGCCAAATCCTTATAAAATTTTCAAAATTGCTCAAAACTAGGATTTCTGACCAAGTAGGATACTGGAACAAATAAAATAGCCAAAATGGTATCTGAATATGAAATCAAAATTTTTTGAAACCCTTGGGAAATACTCACTATTTTCCCTTCTTTGTTTCTGGGCATCACTTGCTAGTGTGCAGGCATGACTTTAAATTTAGTACGCAGTGACTGGAATATTCCTAGACAACACTCTGTAGGTAAGCAGGCGGCTTTTTCCTATTGATATGCATCTCCTAATTATTTTCTAGGCATCACTTAAAATGTCATAGACGTGACTTCATTTTTAACAGATGTTTCTTTACAAATCATAGGCGTGACTTTACTGTTTATAAGTGATTTTTCTCTATGTGGAAGTGACACTTTGCATACTAGGTTGTAAATTTCAATTTTAAAAAGTTGTAAGATCAGGTCTGTAGAATATTCTTTCTTGAAAATGAAGTACAAACACAACACCCACATCAAGTTTGCACCATATCCCTAAAACCACACTAAAAGTGTATGTTCTCGGTCATTTGCACAAGTATAACACAAGAATATCTTCCAATCAGTCTACCTAGAGTCAGATTTGGTATTTAAAACACATTTGGCTCTACTAGGTAAATCACTAATTAGCATGATTTTAAAGAACACCTCCATTCTAAATTATGCCAAGCTCTTTTACCCACTTGCGGGCTTCCCACATGCATAAAAGCATGATTTGGCGCAATCCAAATAAGGACTACTAGAGGAAGTGAAGAAACTTGTACACAACCTAGTCACTCTCCTTTTAAGGAAGAATGTATTTTTTTTATAGTGGGTCGTATAATATCATGGCTAAAGTGATTGTCTCCCACTTGGGTTGTTCCCTCTCACCGTCCTCATAAGGAAATTCTCGGGAGACAGGCCCTCTATTGCTCTATTTTAACTAGCATGTATAGAAAAATAGGAAATTGAACTTCATCCAACAAGTTTGGGAATTTGGTTCACTTAAAAAGTGAAGAGCATATCCCTATTGTTGTTCTTTGTTCTAAACACCTCAATCAAATTTTGTTCTTTCTCAACCTCTTAACAAGGAGATTCTTATAAATGAAGTGTTTGGTTAATTCCTCCCTTCCTTTCTACCAAATTGAACTAACATGTTGGGATTTTTGATCCACTTCAAAAAATGGAGAGCATATGCCCAATGCTTGTTCAATTTGACAAATAGTAAGGTTTCTCTATTAATCTAGATTCAATGAATAGCCACAATTTAAGCAAATGCAAGCTTGATTTGATGAATACCTCTTTTTGTAGCTAGCAAAGGCTAGGAGCTTTTACAAGGTTTTTGGCTTTTTATTTTGCTCACTCACCTAGTGGCGATCATTTCCACTCCCTCCTCCAACAAGTTAGTCAACAAAGCCATACAAAATGAGGAAAACCAAAGAAACAATTGAAATTACAAATTAAGTGTTTCTTTTGACAAGATTTTTCCAAGAAATTTCAACAACTTAATGTAAGAAAATTTAACTCAAAGTAGGGAATTTCATCTTGTAAGCATCTAACACTTTAATATAATGAGCATACAATTTCTCTTCTAATCCCAAAATTTCTAAAATTGTAGCACTATGAATCTCTTTTTCACGTTTAATTTGGATTCTTACCTCTTTGCTTGCTTGTGTGACTCTGCTTTCTTGGTTTCCTGACTTTCCTGTGTTTTCTCATCTACAAGAAAAACATAGACAAAGAGTAAGAAAATAGAAATTAACAATCTGATAGAAACTTTAAATGAAAAATGCTAGGCGTCATTTATCAGCTAAAGCACATCATTAAACAATTATTAGGCGTGACTTTAAAATTCATAGGCGTCACTTTCTAGTGACTTAAGTGATTTTTAAAGATTAGTAAGCATGACACTTTAAATGACAGGCGTTAAAAGTAGTAAAAATTGTGTGACATAAAGTATTCAAAGCAGCAAATAATAACTACTAAGCATCAGTTAAAGAATACTAGGCGTGACAGATCATAGTAAATTATGCAGTAAGAATCATCACAGGTGGAAAAGTTCAGTTGATAAGCATCAGTTCTCAGATCACAGGCGTCACTTTATGCTTGTAGGTGTAACACTTTATCTCATAGGCATCAGAGAGAATAAAAGATAGAATAGAAGGAATCACACAGGCGTTAGTTAACTGCTTATAAGCATCGTCAAAATAGCCATAGGCATCTCTAGATTCTTCATAGGTGTCATTTCTCCTATTTTCTACAAAAATTCATAGAAAAGTGAAGACAAAAACACACAAAACTTGATGAAAATGTTAGAAATGAGGCTCAAGGCCCCACGGTGGGTGCCATTTGTGTGTGTATGTTTAACACCTTCATGAAATTAGGATGATCAACTACAATTCTAGAAAAATATAATGCGAATTTAAGCTAATAATTGAAACTAATATCCATGACATCCCATGGTTCTCTATCTAATTTGGTAAGTAGAGCTCTTAGCCTATTCTCCACTAGTGACAAATCTAGAATGAGAAATATGATAGTACAATGCTTAATCTAGCTCTCAAACTCTCAAATGT
The DNA here is from genome assembly GCA_027943335.1 of Chamaecyparis obtusa. Lineage (NCBI taxonomy): Eukaryota > Viridiplantae > Streptophyta > Pinopsida > Cupressales > Cupressaceae > Chamaecyparis > Chamaecyparis obtusa. The sequence goes on along the minus strand of BSBK01003917.1, from coordinate 164,339 downwards.
GATACAAAGATAATTCAAATGCTCCAAATTGCTCTCAATTGCTATGAAATTGTCTATAATGGTGATGCTTTGCAAATGAATTTCTAAGATGATTATTTCTCTCAAAATGCCTCCTATTTATAGTAAATTCCCAAGGGTAGGGGGTAGAGTTATTTAATCATGATTTAACCTTGGTTGAGTCAAAAAATTTGCAATATTTTTAAATGGGGGGATAATTTAAATGTTTGTCTCAAAGGTTTGGACAATTAGACAAAATTGAGTGGTTGAGATTCAGAGTTGAAATGTGTGATTGAGATTCAACTATTTTGGAGTGATTTATGTCTCTTTTTCCTCAATTCTCATTGGTTTCTCAATTTGTTGAAAGATATTAGGATTAATTAAATTAGCCATGTAAGGGAATAGGTTCAATTTGATTTTTGATTTAACAACTATACAATTAATTGATTAAAATCAATTATATAATTTTTTTCACCTCTTTAAGCTTTGATTTAATTATTTAATGTCATTATTTGATTTTTCCTTTGATTTAATGATTTTATCCAACTTTGATTAATAAATATCCACTTATCATTGATTTTTGATGATTTTAGAGCATTTTGTTAAGATTTTGCAATTTTGATTTTAAAAGCACTTTGTCTAATTTTTTATGTCTACACAACCAAATAATTACATTTATACAAGAATCTACCAAACCGAGTCGGCCTTCAAATCCACAATCAATGGAAGTAACGGTCAGATCTAGGATCATACACTTCCCAATAATGGATTTCAGCATTAAATCCATGACCCAAAATAAATGCACAAGTCAACCTCAACAGAAACTAAAATAAACCTGTTAGTAAGAAAGGATGACCAAGCAGCAAACAAGCAATGTCGAGTGCTAGTGAAACAACTAACCACCCATAAGATAACCAACCATACTCGGTAACCAAAGGAAACCGACCAACTCGGTCAAAGAACAAATTGAGCAACATAGAAAAACTACAAAATGTTTTTGGTGACACAGGATTGCCAAGGACCCGAGATGCTCCTGCATCAGGAAGAGCTAATCACAAGCCCTTGCTTAGGTCCACCTAGTGATGCTTGGGTGTTCTCACTGAAACCACTAACCTATAGGATGCCTTCAAATGGGCTCAATCCCTTGGTCTTACACCCCAACCAAACTACCAACACCAATCAACCAAGACAAACCAATTCTTGGTGCTTGTCACTTCCATGCACACATTGACCCTTAAGCTAGAACAAGGGCTTGACACCTCCAAATAGACTTAGGAACTTCTAGAGATGAGGAGGTGTTGGAAAGTGTCTTATATGGTCCCATTAGACATGTTTCAAGTCTTACTTCACCAATCCCACTTACCAATCTCATACTTCCTTTTTTATTTAGGGCTACAAGGAAGAGCCCCAATTAGGTCTCCTCTTCGAGAAAATAGGGCTTTTCATCTATTTGTCTCCAAATGAACCTGCAAAAAAATTGTGGATTCTTACAATTTAAGGTAACCTCTCAAGTATTTTGGAGGTTTTAGGTCTCTCCTAGGCCATACAACTCCCTAACCAAAAATAGTTATTTTTGGTAGGTTGTAGTGGCTTCTCTAATTGCCTGAAGTATCTCTTTCTTTTGGGTGATCAGATGGATCAATCACACCATCTCCTTGCATCTAGATCTTTTCAATGACCATATCCAAGATCTCCAATCACCAAATCACACTTCTCATTTCACCTCTACAACTTATTTCTCCTCTTGGCTCAATCCTTCCTAGTCGGGCTCACCATGGATCGCCTAGGGCTTGACTGTAAAAATACATTGCATGCATTCTAGGGCCCCTCCTTTAGCATATGGTACACTCATGGAATCTACTCACTATCCCCAAAATTTTATAGAGGATAAATAGTGGGATAGTGAGTTAGACCCTCATGTCTACAACTCTCCTAGTATGAACTAGTGAGTAGAGACTTTGGAAAGATTTAAACTAAAACAAAGAACTAAATGAGAAAATGTAAACTAATTGCAGAATATAAAAATAGACAATACACAATAACATCTAACATCCATCATAGATCCAAATTTACTTCACAACTCCATACATTAATTTACTGATCACTGAAATACAAGCAAACACCAATACTGTGCACACTTCCAGAATTGATTCTTTGTACAATAGTTCTTCCAACCTCAGGATTTGAGCCAAGGTTCACATAAATAGCCCTAGGCTAGGTTTAGGGGAGGTTTAGAGCTCTTAAATTTTGATTAAGGACTTATGTCTATTATGCACCAAGCAACTTTTAAAAGTTGCAAAAGTTGCTAAGAAACTTTTACAACAAGTATGACAACTTTTTGAATGTTGCTTCTTATTGGGTTTGGGAAGCTCCCATGGAGTGCTAGACCACACCTAGACTCCAAAACTAATTCCACATGCTCAAAACCTCATGACATCATCCTGACATCACTTTTCTTCATTTTCTAAGAGAAGGACTAAAGGGCTATACCCTTCGAAATAGAACCTAGGACCTAGAAGAACTCCAAATCCCTAGTGGATTCCACAACTTGGTCAAAATGACCTTAGGGAAAACATCACATGCCAAAAAGGCTTACAAGAAAAATAAAACAAATTTTCTCCTACACCACACTCACTGCAAACATCAATAGTCCAAGAAATCACCAATGACATAGCAAGTAAATGATAAAATCAATAACACATCATAGAGCTTGTAAATTCTAATAATTCATCATAAAATAATTCAATAACCATATTTAATCTTAACATGCATAAAATGTATCTTTGAATCAATTGCATCATAAACATCTCATTTATCCATAATATTACATCATCAAATCATAATCCTAACATAGGTACATCTAAATAAAACTATAAAAAAATCAAAGAAGTGTACAAATCAACATAATCAAGATGCATAATATAGATAGCATAGGATTTATCAATCCTTAAATAATACCATGTCCAAGTATCTAAAAATCAATATATCAACTAAAAAGTCTAAACTAAAAATCAGTGCTAAAATATGATGGTTGACGTAGGCCTCACATCCTCCCCCTCTAGGTGAGAACATCCTCCTAGAGTTCATCAAAGAGGTTGGGGTACTAAGATATCATTTGAACTAAATCCTCCCATGAGGCTATCACCTCATCATAGCAATCCCTCTAGACCCTAACCTGTTCCATCTCTCTATCTCGAAGGGCTGGGGTCCATCACACCAAGATAAGAATGGGCTCTAGAGCCAACTACCTTCCTGAATCCATATGAAAGGAATCAAAATCTATAACATGAGACTCATCATAAATATACTTACTCAAAACTGAAACTTGAAACTCATAGTGGATGCGTGACTAACTATGTGGCAAGGCTAGATGATAGGTTACTGGTCCTATCCTCTCTAGGATCTCAAAAGCTCCAAAAAAATGAGGTACAAGATTAGAGCCCTTTCCAAAATGGATTGGACTCTTATGCAGCTGCACTCTCAAAAAGACTCTATCTCCAACCAAGTAAGATCCATCTATCCTCTTCACATCTACATTCTTCTTCTACCTATCCTATACCTCTCTGAGATGGTTCCTAATCAAGATCACCTACTTCTCCATAACTCTAACTAACTTTGGACCAATGGAAACTCTATCCTCAATCCAATCCCAACTCAATGGTGTCTTGCATGGTCTACCATAAAGATCCTAGTAAGGAGGCATACCTAATGACGTATGATGCCCATTATTGTAGGAAAAATCAACTAGGTGTAGGTAATCCTCCCATTGGATCCAATGATCCATCGCATACATGTGTAGCATGTCCTCTAACACCTGATTGACCCTTTCAGTCTTTCCATCTATCTCGGGATGATATGTTTTTTTGAAATTGAGCCTAGTGCCTATAATTGCCTATAATTCTCTCCAGAATGATGATAAGAAAAGAAAATCTCTATCACAGATGATCTTATGAGGTACACCATGAAGTCTAACTATATCTCAAAAGAACACTTGTGACATAGCTTGTGCGGTGAAGGTAATATGCATGGGTGAGAAGTGAGCCACTTTGGTAAACTTGTCAACTATCACCATGATGACATAAAGACAATGAGATGACGTAGGAAGACCAACAATAAAATACATAGAAGTGAAGTCCCAATTTAAATTGGGTACCTGATATGGCTAAAGAAGACCATGTGGATGGTGGTACTCTACATTTACCCTCTAACACTCTAGGCATCTAGATACCATCTTCGCGATCTACAATCCCATTCCTGGCCAATGATAAAGCTGCCTGAAATCGACATGCATCTTCTTAACTCTGGGATGTGTTAGCCCATTTTCCTGTCTTAGCCAAAATCCTAAGAAAATGGTCTATCCTTGTAAAATCTTATAGAAATTGCCTTTCCCTGGCTGAAACTTGTTTTGACTTGCAAAGAAAATCTATGATGTTTCATGGCTTGCACCCTTAGCCAGGGATAGTTTTTCATGTGTCCAAGGTTCAGTTAAGAGCGCATGAGCTCATTTGAAAAAAATAGGGAGATATTACCATTTTAAGGTCTGAAGAACTAAGGTTTATCCATGCAAAGGGTTTCAAAAAATTGCCTAAGTTTAAAAACCCTACCTTTATTCTATTTATGCGTTACCTTTTTGACCACTTAAAATCTTAATAAAGCATGTGTTTTATTTTACCATCAAACAAGGCCATGTTCTTTAAGTTTTATTTACCTAAGCTGGTCCCCCTTTAATTTTTCCTAAGTCTAAAGTCCTGATGGATTTAATAATTCCCCAAGTCCTAATTATTTTACCCCACTAAGGTTTCAACATTATATTAAGGTTTCTAATCTCTCATTGATCAGACGGTTATTGCTTCTTCACAAAGAATCTTTTTATCCATCGCGATCTTGTGACAGCCTTTGATTTTACTTACCATGTAGCGTTTCAAATAGGTGGGTCCACTGCCAGGTGTGCATAGATGTTCATCTTTTATTGGTTGTAGTAAATGGTGATGTGAATCCTCTCAGGTGGTGCCTTATTCTTCAGACTTATTCTTTGTCATTGATCAGATTGTGATCCTATGGTTGTCATTTCTTCACAAATCTTTTGTGACGTCATATTAATTCTTTGTGATCTTGCGACGGACTGCCACTTTTCTAATGGGACCGGTCACTCATAAGAACTGATAGATGATGAAGATCCAATGGTTCTCATGTATTTAGAAATGAAGTCTTTTCCCTTTGCAATCTTGCGACAACTGTCCGATATGATGGAGACTGACAGATGGATCCTATGCTAGATAGATCCAATGTGTTTTCTTCTGATTGGTCCCACAGGGTAATGACTTGGTGGTTGTTAGTGGGGCCAAGGTTTTCAATGGGTATAAAGATCTGAAGACTTGTAGAAGATCCTACGACTGTCATATCTTCACAATGGAGAAGTGCTCGAAAGGTAGATTTTCATGAAGTTGCTACAGCTGTCTGATTAAAAGGCTTATAAAAGGTTGGTCTGATTCTAGATAGATTTGAGGTTCTTGAATTTGATTGGTCGAGCTGGATGATGATGTGAAAGTTGTCAGTGGGATTGAGGACTCAGCAAGTGTTAATGAGATGCCAGATGTCAGAGGATCTGATAATTGTTGTATGTCCACAAAGAAAATGTGATCGACAGTTTGTCATCATGATCTTCCGTCAGCCATCAATCTTATATCGAGCCAAGGGTCAGCATTGTGGGACTTGTTAGAAGATTAATGAAATATTAGCCGTTGGATCTTCCATCTGATGGTAGCAATATGCCTAGTTGTCTGGTGGGGCCAAGATACTGCAGATTTAACTGCACCATAGATCTTCCATGATCTGATGGTTGTCTTGACTTCGCATAGCAAAGATGCATGAGGTTTTATTCTTCATGATGTTGCGACACCTGTTGATCCTTTCCTTTAGTGAAGATCGACAGTCATGTTTTAAAGAATGATGAAGGCTTGGTTGACTATTATGGATTAATGAGAACCGCCTGATCTATCAGGAAGGAGATGAATCAACGGCCGTGTTTTAAAATTGATCAATTAATCGCTAGATCCCAAATTTGAATAGTTTACAAGGTTTTTGCCAGGGTTTTGTTATAGTGATCCATAAATGACAAAAGGGTTGTTCAAAATTGATTTCTCCAGGACGATTACAGGCATTGAGATGATGAAAAGAAATGGGTGGTCATCTTGTGTTGATTTTGTCTTCCAATGGTGTCATGCTGATTAAATGAAAATCACTATTGCTTAGCACAGGTGGCTAGGGTTTGATGAGTGTCAGAGATTTCCATGCCATGTATACGTGGCAAGTTCTTTTTAAGTTGGCTCTAGCATTAAAGTTTTTTTTTCCTACAACAAGAAATCAATTCAAATTGTAACTATAGTAAGACTTGATGATGAAACCAAATAATTGTACATTAGATTTGATCTGATCTTCCTGGGTTTCTAGGCTTTCTTGCTTTCTTTCATTTCTTGTTGAGGCTAGTGGTTGTAGACATAATTTTTCACTAAATGATTTGTAGCTTGTTGCAATCCTTTATAAGGATTTTCAAGATCATTTAGGAGGGGTCCAATTTCTCTGTAATTTTTCAGGATTGGTTCCATGAGTGGTTCCTTCCTGTAAATATATTTCCTTCTTCTCTGCATATAAGGTGTTCCCCTTTCTCCTTTCTAGCTTGGAGAATAGAATATAAATTGTAACACTCTATTTTATGAATAAGATCTCAATGTTTTTATACTACTATCAGATTGTATCCATTTGATTCTTGAACTTGTTGATTAGAGAATCAAGGGTGTTTTGATCTTTCTATTGTATTGTAGACACGTAAAAATGGACAAGTGCTTTTAAATTGCAAAAATCAATTAAATGGCTCAAAATCATCAAAAAGCATTAATTCAATTAAAAAGGGATCAAATCAATTAAAATGGACATAATTAAATGAAAAAGGGACAAAATCAATTAAAGAAAAGGAAAAATCAAATAATGAGGTTAAATAATTAAATCAAAGCTTAAAGGGGCCAAAAACACTACATAATTGATTTTAATCAATTAGTTGTATAGTTGTTTAAAGAAAAAATCAAAATGAACCTATTACCCTTATATGGCTAAATTTAATTAATTAATTGAATTTAATAATTCCTAATTTCTTTCAACAAAGTTGAGCAACCAATAAGAATTGAGGAAAAAGACATAAATCACTCAAAAAGGATTAATCTCAATCACTCATTTGAAAGTTTCAATCTCAACCACTCAATCTTGTCCTTTTGTCCAAAGCTTTGAGACAAACCTTTAAATTTTCCCCCCATTTATGAACAAAGCAAAGTATTTGACTCAACCTAAGGTAAATCATGATTACTTCACTCCACCCCCTACCCTTGGGAATTTACTATAAATATGAAGCATTTTCAGAGCAATTGATATCTTAGAAATTCATTTGCAAAGCATTGTTACTATAGGCAATTGAGAGCATTCTAAGAGCAATTTAGATTAATTTGCATTATATCTTATCAATTTGAGATAGAACTATCATTGTAGAAGCATAGCACCATACATTCTCATTTTAGAAGTGTCACTAGTGGGGATTTGAGCTGAGAGCTTCACTTACCACCTCTTTCTAGAGAGCCATGAGATGCTATAGATCTTAGTTTCAATTTTAATTATATTTGCATTGTACTTACTTTCAATTGTTGCTATTAGATCTTAATTTCATGAAGGTGATAATCATCATCACACAAATGGTGCCCACCATGGGGCCCTAGGCCTCATTTTATCATTTTCATCATAATTTGCATGCTTGTATTTTCTATTTTCCATGAATATTTTGTAGGAAACTGGTGAAGTCACGCTTACGAGAGATTTGTTCATGCCTGTAGTCATTTTACTACCTCTTACAGTCTCTATCTTGATGCCTGTTATCTGAAGATTCATGCCTGGCATGCAAATTCTACGCAATTTTGAGAACTCTGTAGTCAGCTACAAATCATCCACTCATGCCTGTGAGATAAATGCATTCAGCCTTTGGTGCTTAAAGTCAGGCCTGTGACTTAGGAAGTATCGCTTTGCCAAAATCTGTTATCGCTTACCTTCACGCTTTGCTCCACCATTTTAAATAACAGTCACGCTTATAATCTTTCAATCCACACTTACTATTATTAAACTGTCACTTAGCATAAATCATTTTCCACAAATTTAAGTTATGTTCATGCTTCGTGATAAATTTTTCACACCTGTGTAATTTTTAGTATCGCTTGTGTCATTGCAAAGTGTCGCTGGCTATCAGTAAAGTTACGCCTGCTAACAATTTGTTCATCCCTATTAGCTGGACAATGTCACCTGCTACCTGTTGTCTATATTTACTATTAAATTGATCAAATCATTTGTCTAACTCCCTATTTATATGATTTAACAGTAAATGAGAAACCACCGAAAAGTACAGAAGCCAAAAAGCAGATTTAACGAAGAAGGAAAGGCTCTAACAAAGAAGATTAAGGAGAACTTTGAGTACATTAAGGTTGTTCTTGAGACTACACAAGAGGAGGACAATCAGGTATTTCAGAATTACCTTGCAATTGTTCAAGCATATAAATCAAAGTTTGTCTCTCTAAATTGGATTTTTAGTCCTTAGATCAAGTTTTCTTTGAAAATTTGCAAATAAGCTCTATAAAATTCATACATAAGTGTTGCTCCTTCAATTTTTGATTTTGATTTCCCCTCATAGTGTTTTTTAGTGTTGACTACCTTGTTGGTGGACAAGCACATTTGGAGGAGGCTATTGCCAAGGTGAGTTGAAAAACAATGACAAAACCTTTCAAAAATGCCCCTAGCTTAGGCTAGCTACAAAGGAAAGGTATTCTTCTATTCAAGCTTGCACTTGATTAAATTGCGACATTACTTTTGAACATAGCTTAATTAAAACAAGGAATTTGACCAAACACTTCCATTTCTAAGAATCTCTTTGTTATGAGATTGAAAAAAAACCTTATTGCTTGAGTGTTTGAGGAACTAAAGGGAAAGTTAGGGTTATTCTCTTCACCTTTTAGGTGAATCAAATTCCCAAATACTTAACCTTAATTCCATTTTCCTTACTTTATATGAACATGCTAGTTAAAATAGAGATTTAGTGGGCTCGCCTCCTGAGTTGTGCCTTAATTAGGCCGGTGAGAGGGAAAGTGCAAAGTGGGATACACTTCCTTTTACCGCGAGAATCTGACCCACTATAAAATGAAACGCATGCATCCTTAATGGGGTGTGTGACAAATGGATCTTAAATTTTTTTAATTTCCTCTAGTAGTTTTCACGGATTGCGCAAAATCATACCTTGGTGTGTGTGGGAAACCCCTTAACATACTTGGGGGATGAAAATTTAAGATCTATTTGCACGGAATCCACAATAAATCTTGGATAAAGTAGCAAGCCTACCTTTTAGAGCAATGTTAAGAGCCAAAATTTGACTTTAGGTAAGCTGCTTGGAATTCTTTCTTGTGTTATACTTGTGGAAACGATCGAAAATATACACATTAGATTGTTTTAGGGACATTGATGTGTGTGTTGCATTTGTTTTTTATTTTCAAACAAGAAAATTTCAAAGGACCTGATCTTAAACGTTTAAAAAATTCAAAATCTTACAACTTGGTCAGAGAAGTGCCACCTGTGCACAAAATAATCCCTCCTATCAGAGGTTTAGTAACACCTGTGACTTTTATGAAAACACGTATTAATAGGAAAGTCACGCCTAGAACATATTGAATCATGCCTACTAAAATTGGAAAATCACCTATCAATAGGAAAGTGTTGCCTACATCCCTATAGAGTGCCGCCTAACAATATACCAGTACACGCGTATACAAAATTTAGTCACACCTACACTCAGCTCAATGACGCCCAAAAATCTAAAAGGGAAAACATAGAGTACTTGTAGGGAGGGTCAAAAAATTTTGAACATATATTTGAGTACCCTTTTCCATTTTCTTACTATTCCAACCTTCAGTCCTGTCAAAAATCCTGTTCTACACCATTTTTGCAAACTTTACAAAGGATTAGACCATGGGTAATATTGACTCTTATTCTCCAAGGTTCATGCATGCTTTTACTAGATCCTACTACATCATGCAAACCTTGCAAGCAGATGGAAATTATTTGAGTCAAGAACTCCCTTACCTAGGAGACGAGTCTACCACTCCAAGAATACCCAAAAAATCACCCGAAGAAGGGGAAGACAACATGATGTACTATGGTAGTTTGGGTAACAAAAGCAATAGTGGCATTGACCCTTATAACCAAGGTGATGCCAATAATGGGGGCATTGACATAAATAACCAAGGCAATACCAATGGTGGAGGGTTGGATCAAAATACTCAAGGAATTGATACCACTCACCGAAGAACCAATAATGAACCAACCGCTAAGGATGCCACCAATGAAAAGGTTGATGAAGCCATTCAATGCCCCTATTTCTTAAGACTCATGGAAAAATCAATGGCAAGAGATAAAGAGAAGTAATTCATGGACCTAGCCCGAATGGGTCTTACACTTCCACAAGATTATGATGTGAATCAACTTAGACCACCCGAAGTTGAAGAAAATGCCATTGACATCATGAACAAATAGTTCAAAATATTTCAAATGCAACTAGATACAATCAAGCAAAGCAGGGGTCCAAAACCCTTTTCTATCAAAGCATTGTGTCCGTTCCCGTTTGATTGAAGTATAGTAATGGCACCATTCCCGATCAATGTAGTGTTTCCCAAATATGACAAGTATGAAGGAATGTCAGATCCACAAGATCACCTATGTGATTTTTGTGCATTGAGCTTAGAGTTCATGCATGATACAACCTATTTAATGAGACTATTCCCAAGAAGCTTAGGAGGCATGGCTATGGAGTGGTTTTCTAAGTTACCCTCCAGCATAAAAACCTTCGAAGAATTAGCTTCAAAATTCATGGCCCATTACTTAGATAACATCAAGCATGAGGTCATGATGATTACATTATGCAACACTAAACAAAAAGATGGAGAGGCATTCCTCACTTTCTTACAAAGGTGGAGGATAGTATTTGTGAGGTATCCTAGGAGTGTGCCCGAGAAAGAAAAAATGGATATATTCATTAATAGTTTGAGCATCGAGATGAATTACTGATTGTGGATGCAATGTCCCAAGACATTCCAAGACCTCATAGTAAATGGAGTAACAATTGAAGAAGTGTTGGTTAAAAGTGGAGAACTAAAATTGTATAAAGATAACAAGAACAACTCTAACAACAATAACTCCAACAATGGCACCAATCAAAATAAGAATTGGTTCAATAGCAATAGTCGGTATAAAAACAACAATAAGGGCATAGTCAATGATGGGGTTGTTGACTCTAGAAACTTGAAGATAACTTCTTTTGCGCTTACAAGAACACCTAACTAGGTGAATAATGCCAACCAAACCTCCAATGCACCTTCCAACAATAATGCCAATAATGGCAACCAAGGAAATAATTCAAGGAGTAATAAATTTGATAAATATTTGGTGCCAAATCCTCAAAGGAACTTTACACCCTTGGGTGAACCCCTTGAAAAGGCACTAAAGACCCTCATGGCTAATAATATCATTACTTTACCCAACATTTGGCCTTATGAGCCACACAACAAGCCTAGTTGGTGGAGTGCCAATAGCCATTGTGAGTACCATAGGATTCAAGGGCACACAACAAATGAATGCTTGCAACTAAAGAATATAGTGCAAGACTTAATTGATAATGGCATGATCACCATTGATGGACCTCAAAGCAATGAAGACCATACATCATTCAAACAACCCTTCTACAAACATGACAAAGGAGAGTCATCTAATGGCAAGAAACAAAGTATCAATAACATTAACTTTGCACCACCTTATGATAACATTGTGAATGCTATAATAATCAAGGAACAACCCCAAAAAGAGACATCAAATGTTATTACAAGAGGTAAGACTTCAAAGATTACCCTACAAGGGGTTGCTCCTAAAGTTATTAGCACTCCGCAGTCCAACATTGTGATCAAGCAATCTTCTACAGCAGAAAAACCTTATAGCTTGGTTGATCAGTTGCAAAGAACTCCAATGGAAATATCTATCTTGGAGCTATTGAAGCTATCCCCTAATCATAAGGAAATTTTAGAAAAATCTCTAGTAGAGATGAATGTTCCTACTAACTTAGAAGAGGGAAAGTTCCAAAACATGGTAGGTCATCTCATTGCACCTCATTGCTTGTCATTCTCTGACCAAGATGACATGTCTATAACCCATCCCCAAAACCTACCACTGCACATAGAAGTTTTGATTGAATGACATAGAGTCAAAAGAGCTCTCATTGATGGAGGAGCTAGCCTTAATATTTTCACTTTAAGTCTTGTTAAATCTTTAGGGTTGTCCGAGTCTTGCATTGACCCTATGAAAAAAATCACCATTAAGGCTTATGATGAAGCTGAAAGGGCCTCTAAAGGTATGATCGTATTTCCCATTCAAGTGGGACCTGTCAAGAAGGACACCAATTGCCAAGTATTGGACATGAAGTTAATTTATAATATTTTTTTGGGGGAGACCATGGATCCACGAGATGCAAGCAGTCCCATCCACATACCACCAATGCATCAAATCTTCATACATGGGTGAAGAAATTATGGTTGGAGGGGACTCAAACCCATTCCAATATTGCAATGCACTCAAACCCCTTCATGAGCTATTTATTATGCATAACTGGGAAGGAATCATTCAAAGAGCCACCATTGAAGATACCAAAATGGATGATCCTATCATAACATTAAATGCTACTCCAAACCCTCCTCAAGCTAGCTCAATGAAATCAACTAAGGGAAAGGAAAAGATGAGCTACGAGGGTTCAACTACAAATGAGGGTTCAAATCAAGCACCTAAATTAGAGATAGTACCCTACAAACCCACTAGAGAAGAAAAAGATAAAGCTAAAAAGGAAAACTACAAGAAAATGGATGAGATGATGGATGCATTTGATAAACAATGCAAAATTAGTTAAAAAGGAGTAGGGGAATACTCTGTTTCCCTATTTGACATGCCCATATCTCTAAGAACACATGGAAAAACATCAAAAGAAAACTTGCCTCATAAGTACAACTCTTACTTCATAAGAGAAAGTGAAAAAGAAACATTTGACAAGGAAGAGAATGAAGTCCTTCAATGGCTTTATCATGATGAAGAGGATACCTCAAACAATCCCATGGAAATAATCTAGCATGTTAATATACAAACCAAGCAATATGGGAAAAGGGTTTGAGATAATGTAGAAGATGGGATACAAGGGAAGAGGACCCTTAGGCAAAAGGAATAGAGGTCTACTAGAACCCATTGAACCTACTTGGAGGGAAAAACAAGAAAGGTCCGGAGTAGGTTACCAATATAAAGGCGAAAGCTCCAGCCCAACGCAAGATTTCTATCTTCAAGTAAATGCCTTAGAATCTGATGGAGATAGTGATGACTCCCAAGATTATGAGTGGGACACCCTATCTGATGAATCATGTTAAGATAAAGAAGTATTCACAATACATACGTATGCAAAGATCCCAAGGCAAGAAACTCAAGTCAATGAAGAGCCTAATATACAAGGTCTTAACATAGGACAAGCACCTAGTAATCCACCATGGATAGATACATTTTGGATTCCTTCAGAGGAGGGAGATTCAAATGTTAGTTTTAATCTACTCATGGCTTTTCCCATGCTATTTCCCATAGAAGTCGATGAGGACTCAAGTGAAGGGGATTTCAACTCTTCATCCATGGACCATCTTGAGGAAGTGCACATCATAGATCTAAATGATACAATGTACTAACCCTCAAATGAAGTCATGTCCATAAACCAAATTGATGAAAAATTGCCTAATGAAACCTTATCCTTGATAAATCCCCATCTTATTGATTGGGACCAAACCAAGCCAAGTGACTTTCTTTACTTCCCGAATGACCAAGAAGCAAACCAATACCTTAATGCAGTTGAGCCCTCTTTCACCAATGATTTTGAACCAAACATGATAGAAGTAGTGGGGGTTTAATCTCTTAGTCAAAAGCAAAAAATGAAAAAAAATAAGAAAAGGAAAATTTCTAGTGTTGAAAACCATTATGTGGTAGCATTAGAACCCAAAAAAGTAAAGATAAAAGACATTTCCCTTGGTGAAAACCCAATTGTGGCATCAAAGGAAGAGAGATTGGATACTCTACCAGAGCATGAGGAAGAAAGGTTGCCTATACTCATAGAACTGACAGAAAAGGTTAACATTGGGATGGAAGTGGATCCAAAATTTATACACTTGGCAACCTCTCTTACACCTCTAGAAAGAGAGGACTTCATCAAGTTTTTCTAAGAACAACAAGTAAAATTTTCATGGTCATATGCCGACATGCCTGGCTCAGATCCTAACTTTATAATGCATCATCTGAATGTTAGACTAGGGGTTAAGCCCGTTAAGAAAAATTTGAGGAAAATGCACCCACACATAGCTCTTTTAGTCAAGGTGGAATTAGAAAAATTGTTGAAAGTGGGATTCATAAGGGCAATAGCTTATGCCGAATTGATATCTAACATTGTACCGGTCATAAAACATGACAAATCCATTCAAGTATGCATGGATTTTCAAGACCTAAATCTTTCTTGTCCTAAGGATGACTTCCCACTCTTGAGCATTGATGCAATAGTTGACTTGACAGCTAGTCATTCCATGTACTCCATAATGGATGGTTTCAATGGATACAATCAGATCAAAATTGCACCTGAAGACCAAGAGAAGACTACCTTTACTTTCCCTTGGGGCACTTTTTGTTAAAAATAGGGAATACTAAGAGAGCGGGGGGGGGGTGGGGGGGGGGGTGAATCAATATTTGACAAACTTTATCTTTTTCCCAATTATGGATATAATAGATTATCTTTATACATGCATAACATAAGAAGCTAAACAACATGCATAAGAATAAAGAACTCATAACACATTATTTGTTCTTGAGGAAACCCTAGCCAAGGGAAAAACCCAGTGGGGATGGTACCCACAAAGATCCACTAATCAAAAGTATCATGTTAAGGATGTTGACCCTGTTAGGAGTCTATTACAAGCATATAGTGTATCAGTCCTGATTAAGGGACTATAGGCCTTGCTAGAAGCCTCAACCATGTTAGGAGTTATAGTACAAAATGTGATTACTAGATGAGCCCACTGCCCAAACAAGTAATGTACAATATACACTAATTAAAAAATAGGTTAAGGTACATAACCTTATACTTCTTGCATCAATATATCTTCACTTCTCTTTTACTATCGCTATTACATATGCTTCATATACTTCGCATCATATCACTTGTCCACACTTATTGTGTTCTTACTTCTACAATACAATTACAATTACAATTGCATTTATACCAATATATTTATCTAAGAGTTAACATCTAGGATTTCATCCCTTTATATTGTTAAGTCATTATTTTGATAAACAAAATAATCCCTTAACTCTTTACTAGTTCTGTCTTCATATTCTATCCTGTTGGCTTCACACTGTCTTCGGTAAAACTATCATAACTTCTTCTGCACATGCCGTATTGACTTGTGCTTTGAGATGGGTGATCAATAGACATCATAGAGTCTATGTTCAAGTGCATAAGCACTGAACTTACTCTAGTCAATGTTGCAAACAAAAACTATGTCTAGGTTCACTAGTAAAACACTATCTCCCACTTGGACAAATTTGCAATGCACTCTATCATACTTTCTCTTTGACCTATGAGATCTTCATGTTGATCATATGTTTCCATAATGACAACATCTATGTAATCAACTCAGCCAAATTTCCAACAATCTCCCCCTTTGTCATTGGTGGCAACATATGAGAAAATTGGCAAAGTGTACAACTCAAAATCTCAAAAATGTTCAAAATTGTGGCCATAGTATAAAATACATACTATCCTTATAGCTCCTCAAAAAATTATTGTCTCTAATATATTACTCCCCCTAAGAGTAACAATCCTTATCATATACTATCAATTTTCTTCTATATATCTCTCCCTCTTTGACAACAATGACAAAATAAGGTAGGGAGGGTTACAAAATTGTATCACAAAAAGTTATACCTCAATTCATTTATTGGAAAGTTGGTAGGCTTGCAACACAATCTGAAAAATCTATTTTCATGGCTTCTATCTCCTTCTCCCATGATTTATTAATGGAATCTGCCACATTAAGTAGTGCGCTCAGTCCATAAGAAGCTATTTCACATGCTTGGAGGTTTTCAAAGTTAAATTTCTAAAAAGATGTCTTAGATGAAAGACATTCTTCCAACTGCTCTTCAATAATGCTCAACTTCATAGAAGCATGCTCTCTCAAAAGAGTGTATCTTCTCAATTTCATATCTCTCTCATCTTGCACAACTCTGATTTCATCATAAAGTTTCTGAACTTTCCTCTCAACATCACATACCTTCACATTGGGGCTAGACAGAAGGTTTGTTTCATTTAGAATGTATGGCTTCCTTCAACTTTATCTTATGATCTTCTTCAAATGTCAAGGTCTCTGATTTTGTACACTATATGTACAAAGATTTACATGTTTCCAAATGCTTCCTCAAATCCTTGATACATATATCAAGAGTGTTGATATCATTTCTGATATTCTAACTGATGTTCAAAAGAATTCTAGCCTCATACGTTGCTTGTGCTTTTACTTTTGCAGTATCAGCTAGATTTGTGAATTCATTATCAAAGGTTCTCATTACCTTCTTTGCTTTCTCCATAGGGTCTACTTCTAAAATTTGTGTAGTTACAGTACTTTGTAACTTCTCAGTTAGTTCCTTTAGACACCCTTCAAGACTCTTCACTTTCTTATTCTTACCAATCATTTTATCCAAGGATGTGATCAATTCCAATGGATCATCATCATCTACTTCTTTTCCCAAATTCTCAATCATAGATCAAATTTGAGTCTTCTTTCCAGTCTTAGGAGTAAGACTGATATCTTCTTTAGTGGGAATGGGAACTTGTTCCTCTATTACTGGTGGTTCCATCTCTGTGTTCTCTGTCATCTCTTCTTATTTTGTAGCTTCATGTTCTTCAAAGGCTGAATTGTCAACAATGTGCTCCAAATTCTTGAATACATTTTCATCAGTATCCATGGTGATTTTTGTACCTTCTACAATCATTGTTTCATCTTCAATATTAATAGCTAGAGAAGAGGGAATGTCCTCTTGTACTTTCTCACCTACTTTATTTGCTGCAACTGATGATTCTCCAACATATTCTGCCATGACCTTGATAATAGCTTGTTCTATCTTAGAATTTATTTCTTCATACCTACCTCCCATAATTTGAATTGTTCTCCTTTTGGTTCTCAAATGGGTGCTTAGGGCTTTCATGATCTGATTGAAATGAGTTTCATCTCTTATTTCACAAAGCTTCCTCACAAGCTTTTCTCTGATAGCTATCTCTTCCTCTGATGCTCTCTTCTTTCTATTTAGAAGTTTGTTATATAGATCATTAGGTATCTGTCCCTGAATAGTATCAAACTTCTTGCCAGTCAAAATCATATGCTTCACAACTGTATTCTCCAAATTAAGTCTGTCTATATAATCATAAAGATCATAATATTTGTTCATTCTTGCAAATTCACCATTCTCAATAATTTTCTCATTAAGCTTTTCAACTTTTGGTTTCCAAGCTTTCTTCTCATTAGTGACATCATCTTTAACTTCTGCAATCTTTCTTGGAATTGGTTGCACTAGAGTTTTATGTCTCTTTCCTGGTCTAGTAGCACTTTCCTTAACTCGTTTGCTAGGTGTGGAGGAAGTGGATCTAGTAGACATCTTTTCTTCTATTTCCTTCTTAGGTACTTCCACTTTCACCTTTACTTGTGGTTCTTCCTGTTGCACTACAATTGATGATAAAGGAGGGATAGACAAAACTTCTTTTTGTCCACTCTCTTTGATTGATGATGTTATCTGCTTTGCTACCAAAAACACTCTCTCTATCATTCCTATATCTTTTAGGATTTTCTTAATAGTGCTTTCAACTCTCTTCTTAGACTACTTCTCTTCAATTAGCATCTTTGCAGAGTTGAAATTCTCCTCAAAGGTTACAAACCTGTTACACTGAGTGTCCAACTTACACTTAAGTAATCTGCTAACATACTCTTCAGTTTCTACCTCAGATATCTCATAGCCAAGAGGGTCTATGAACTTTGTTCTAGGCTCTACTACTTCAATATAGGTAAAGTCAGTATCCACCATAAAACATATATCATCTTTATATTTTTCAACAAGAGACTTAGGGATCCTTGATCTGCTAAACACAATATTATGAAATGTCTTGATAACAAGTACTGCACTCTCATTCACACTATCAATAACATGTCTTCTATGTACTAGGTTAATCCTTTCCATTATAGTTTTTCCATCATTCCATTCATTTCCTATGGTGTAAGGAAATATCCTCAAAAGATGAAAGAACATATATGTGATTAGGGATGAGAACCTTAACTATGTATCCTTAGTTTCCTTGATCTTCTCCAAGTTATCAAACAATTGAATTCTTAAAATTTCACACATATCAATTGGTACCCTATCAATGCACATTAGATAGGCTGCATGTACCATTCCAGCTACCATGTCATCCTCTCTTGAATTTGCACAAAACTTAGTAGTTAGGATCTTGCATAAGTATCTCACATCATCTTTTTTTATCTTACTAATCACAATTCCTCTACCATTATAGGATTAGTTTGTGTTGTCAATGACTATTTTCCTCATGTTTTTCTGATTAAAAGGAATAGCTCCAATTTTAGATAATCCAGTGACTTCATGAATCAAATCAGCTATAATATCTATCACTCAATCTTCTAGCCAAAACTTTCCATTATGAATTCTACTCAAGATAATCTTAGTGCATTCTTCATTGTCAAATTCATACTGTAATCCATATTTAACAATTTCATTATGTTCAAAATATTCAAAACCTTGTTTCAGTGTCATATCTTGATTGTAAATCTTTTGATATTCATCTATGAAATCACTATCATTCACTATCTCTAGTTTGCATCCAAGATAACTTCTGACATTTTCTATGTGTAAAACTCTATCTGGTACGGATGATAATGCAAACCTAGGGTCTTTTTCCAAGGGTTCTACTGGTTCCCTTTTCAATTTAGGTCTATTCTTATCTCTGACATTTTGTATTAAGGAAACATCCATGATTTCTTCAAATTCCTTTACTGATTCAAAGATTTGTCAAGTAAAATACCTTAATTTCACAATTTTAGGGCTTGCATAGATTCGGAACAAAATTCTTCTCCAAATCCTTGCAAAATTCTTTCAGTCACTACTCTTTGATCTCCTTGACACTTGAATTCACTTTGATGATCAAATAATATCGATCATAACCTTTTATTAATTCAATATGACTTAGATCTGACATCTCATTCAATTCTTTTGCCGCTTCTTTCCAAAAAGTTATCTTTGCTAACCTGCAAAACTTAAAACTTCTTGCGATCTTGTAAAACATAATATCTTTCTTTGTGCTCTTAACCATAGCATTAGAACATCATAAACTACCTTGCATTAACTACACAAGACTCGGTTCATCATATATCTATTTCTACACTAGATCTAAGTTCCTATTCTACTGTAATTTACATAAATTAAGTACTTTGAGATAGTTCAGGTAAAGATTCATTCTTACCTTTCAATACTTCACCTTCCTGATTACCTTCGATGTTGAATATGTCTCCTTGATCTGTGCTTTTGAT
Organism: Chamaecyparis obtusa; assembly: GCA_027943335.1. Taxonomy (NCBI): domain Eukaryota; kingdom Viridiplantae; phylum Streptophyta; class Pinopsida; order Cupressales; family Cupressaceae; genus Chamaecyparis; species Chamaecyparis obtusa. The sequence continues at coordinate 144,570 of BSBK01003917.1, read as the reverse complement.
AAAATTCACTTCATCTGAATTACTACAGCATCCTTTCTGACTGTTACTTGCATCTTCATTTCTTCTTGCATGAATTCTGGTGTTAGGATTAGGATGAAAAACTCTATTGTTCATTTTGCAAAACCTTTTTGTATGTCCAATCTTGTAGCATATCTGACAAACAATTCCATTGTTTCCATATCTTGGTCCAGGTTGACTGATTTTTGATCTCCAGTTTCTAGCAATGTGTCCAACCTTGTTGCATCTATAACATACTACTCCACTTCTTCTGTTCATATCTTCAATAGGTTTCTTATCTACATTGTTAGTAATCCTAAACATTCTACTACCATCATTATTCTCAATAAATTTAAGTTTCGTACAATCAATAGCTCTATGTCCAAAACCATGACAATTGTAACAATAACCATTAAGAGGTTTAAATTGTTTACCTGTGAAATCTCTCTTCATATGACCAATAGTATTACAATCAAAACATCTACCTTTGAATTCTCTTTGCATACCTTTGGGTGATTCTTCTTGCTTCGGTGATTCTTCTTCTTTAGGTGTATCTTCAGATTTGTTGATCTCATCAGGCTTCTTCTCATCTATGCTTTTAGATATCTTCAGATCTAGTTCCTTGCCTTCATCATTTTCTTTAAAAGTGTTGAGTCCAAGACCAGTCTTATCATAGAATGGTTTCTGATAAGATATTTGTTCATCAATCTTCTCACTAGTTGAATATAGCCTTTCAAGTTGTTGTTTGGATTGAGTCTGTTCACCTTTCACAATCTTATTGTATTTCTCAAGTTCATCATACTGTAAATTGACTTTCTCAAGTTTAGATATTACTTTACAAAGTTTAGATTTTAGTCCTTCATTTTCAGTCTTTAGACTTTCATTCTCAGATTTAAGATTTGCTTCATTCTTGCAATTTCCATCTTTCAAACTAAGCTTCAAATTTGCTATCTTCAGTTCATGCTTAAGGATTTCTTTTTCTTTTTCCACATTGTCATCACAATCTTCAATAAAAACTTCGGATTCCTTTTCAGATCTTAGATCTTCCAATTTTTTTTTTAGTTTCTCAATGAGGTTCTTTGCATCATCATACTTTCTTTTCAAAGTATCTTTTTCAATAGTAAGGAAGTCAATCTATTCAAGAGCTTCTTCAAGATTCTTCTATAGTTGATCCATATCGATAGAGATCTTACTCAAGCTTCTAGGCTTTCCTTGAATGATTCTTTTCTGAGTAACTAAGCTCTGATACCAATTGTTAGAAATAGGGAATACTAAGAGGGGGGGTGAATCAGTATTCTACAAACTTTATCTTTTTCCCAATTATGGATATAATAGATTATCTTTATACATGCATAACATAAGAAGCTAAACAACATGCATAACAATAAAGAACTCATAACACATTATTTGTTCTTGAGGAAACCCTGGCCAAGGGAAAACCCCGGTGGGGATGGTACCCACAAAGATCCACTAATCAAAAGTATCTTGTTAAGAATGTTGACCCTGTTAGGAGTCTATTACAAGCATATAGTGTATCAGTCCTGATTAAGGGACTATAGGCCTTGTTAGAAGCCTCAACCCTGTTAGGAGTTGTAGTACAAAATGTGATTACCAGATGAGCCCACTACCCAAACAAGTAATGTACAATATACACTAATTAAAAAATAGGTTAAGTTACATAACCTTATACTACTTGCATCAATATCTCTTCGCTACTCTTTTACTATCGCTATTACATATGCTTCATATACTTTTCATCATATCACTTTTCCACACTTATTGTGTTCTTACTTCTACAATACAATTACAATTACAATTACATTTATACCAATAGCTTTATCCAAGAGTTAACATCTAGGATGTCATCCCTTTATATTTTTAAGTCATTATTTTGATAAACAAAATAATCCCTTAACTCTTTACTAGTTCTGTCTTCATATTTTGTCCTATCAGCTTCACACTATCTTTGGTAAAACTGTCATAACTTCTTCTGTACATGTCGTACTGACTTACACTCTGATATGGGTGATCAATAGATATCATAGAGTCTATGTTCAAGTGCACAAGCACTGAACTTACTCGAGTCAATATTGCAAACAAAAACTATGTCCAAGTTCACTGGTAAATCAATGTCTCACACTTAGACAAATTTGCAATGCGCTCTGTCATACTTGCTCTCTAACCTGTGCGATCTTCATGTGGATCATATGTTTCCATAATGACAACATCTATGTAATCAACTCTGCCAAATTGCCAACAACTTTTTGTTGGAATGTCATGCCCTTTGGCCTTAAAAATATCAGAGCCTCAAATCAAAGGGCCATGACAACTATCTTCCATGACATGATGCATACATTCTTAGAAGATTATGTGGATGATATATTGGAAAAATCCCACAAAAGTGAAGAACACCTCCAAATTTTGAAAAAGATATTCATTCGTTTGGAGCAATTCAAAGTGAGATTAAACCCAAAGAAATGTGCCTTTGGTGTCCAATCCAGCAAGTTATTAGGCTATATAGTTTTTGCCAAAGGAATTGAAGTGGACTCGAAGAAATTACAAGCCATAATGGATATGGAGATACCTAAGAACATTAGCCAAATGAGATCCTTACAAGGCAAAATACAATCCATAAGAAGGTTTATTTCCCAATTGGCCGAAAAATGTCATTCCTTCACTAGGTTGCTACATAAGGATACCATATTCATGTGGGATGCTGAATGTGATCAAGTCTTCACATTATTAAAGACCTATTTGATAAATCTACCTATTCTCATGCCACCAATCAAGGGAAAAGTATTGCTTTTATACATATCTGCTACCGAAAGATCCCTAGGAGTGCTTTTGGTGCAAGAGGATGAACAAGGAAAGGAAAGAGCTATCTACTATTTGATTAGGACATTGATCAAATATGAACTTAACTACACATTCATGGAAAGGGCTTGCCTAGCAGTTGTGTTTTCATCTCAAATTTTGAGACATTATATGTTGATGCACAAGGTCAAGCTAATTGCCAAAATTGATCCTCTCAAGTATTTGTTAAGCAAAATTGCCTTAACGGGTAGGATAGCAAAATGGGTTATGATATTGAGTGAATTTGACATTTAGTATGTTGATAGAAAGGCAATAAAAGGGTAAGTGATGGTGGATCACTCTGCTAAAAACCCCATGACTTCTACACAAACTATTCAAGTGGAATTTTTGGATTCTGCCATTGTAAACATAGAAGAAAAAATGTGGAAGTTATACTTTGATGGCTCCTATACTCAAGGAGGTTCTAGGACCGGCATATTATTGGTCACTCCTCAAGGTTACACCATTCATAAGTCCTACAAGCTCTTGTTTCCATGCACAAATAATATAGCAGAATATGAGGCACTAGTCATAGGTATCAAAATGGCATTAGAATGGAACATCATAGAGCTACAAATTTATGGAGATTCTCAACTCATCATTAATCAAGTCAACAATGAATATAACACTAAAGATGAAAATTTGATACCATATAAGACCATGATTGATGGATGGAAGAAGTACTTTGCCTTGATCACTTTTGAGTAGATTCCTAGAGAGAAAAATAGAGCAGCTAACACCATGGCCACCTTGGCTTCCTTGTTACAAAAACCTGATCAAAATGAGAAGTATGCATTCTTTGGTGGAAGAGTTGGTGAAACTAGAATTTGACCTTCCCAAAACCCAAATTGTTTCCCTATTGCATGGACATGACTCCCCTTGGTACGGCCCTATATACACATATCTCAAGGACCAAGTGCTACCCTTAGACCAAACCTGAGCCCAAAAATGAAATTTCATACGCTAATCAGCCTGTTACATAATCCTCTTAGAAACATTGTATCATAAGGGTCTTGATGGGATGTTACTTAGGTGTCTAGAGGAGAAAGAGTCTAAGTTAGCTTTGCATGAAGTTCACGATGGCATTTACGAGTCACACGCAAGCAGGTTAAATCTAGCTAAGAAAATCATTCACTTAGGGTATTTCTGAAAGACATTAGAAAAAGATGCTTGCCACTTTGTTCAAATATGTAGCAAGTGTCAATATCATGGTGACATGATATATGCACTGGCACAAGAATTACACCCATTTGTTACACCTTGGCCTTTCTATCAATGGGGGTTTGATTTAATTGGTGTCATATACCCACCTTCTTCAAATGGTCACAAATATATCATAACAGCAACATAGTATTTCACTAAGTGGGTCGAAGCAGTTCCTTTGATCATAGCCATGGGAAGCAAATTTCCATGTTCATCTTGAACCACATCATTTGCAGATATGACATTCCTCATGCCATCATAATAGATAATGGAAAACAATTTAAAAAAAAGGATGTGGATGAACTTTGTGCTACATTTCATATCACTCACCACTCCTCATCAATCTATTACCCTCAGGGAAATGGGCAAGCTGAAGCCATGAATAAGAATATCTTGAAAATCTTGAAGAGGTCGGTCCATAAATTGGGAAGGGATTGGCATGCACAAATTAATCTAGCATTATGGGCCTATATAATGAGCATTCAAACACCTATGGGAGCCACACCATTTTCATTAGTCTATGGGGCCAAAGAAGTTCTACCATTAGAGGTTGAAATCCTATCTCTACGAGTGTCATTACAAGGATTGATCACCGATGAGGACTATATAGTTGCTAGACTTCAAAAATTGGAGCTACTTGAAGAACATCAAACACAAGCTTATGAGCCCCTGAAAGTGTATCAAAATAGAATCTCGAGGAACTATAATAAACATATCAAACCAAGAGTCTTTCAGGTAGGAAACTTAGTGTTGCCAGAGAACCCAAAGAATCAGGTTGAAAGAGAGAAGAAAGGAAAATGGGAGGATAATTGGCTTGGCCCATTCATCATAGTGTCTACATTTGGCACAGGAACCTATAAGTTATTAGATTGTGAAGGAGAGGAACTCCAAGAACCCATCAACAACATTCATCTCAAAAGGTTCTACACATGAGGGAGATGAAAGAGTATAAAGAGTATTAGATGAAGGGCATCATATTTATTGCACATAGTCAAAGAGATCTTGAAAAATACAAAAAAATTAAAAAAAAGAAAAATACAAAAAAATTGAAAAAGAAAAAAGAAAAAAAGTGCCTTGGTGAAAACCTAGCAATAGGTGCCTTGGTAGCAAAAAAGAAAAAGATCCAGAAGGTGAAAACTTGGTAAACAAGCGCCTTTTGTTCCCTTAAGTTTGTCTTCCCTAGTCACATATGTCCATATTTCATTTCCAACATCCCATTTGTACAACTACCATTGCATCTGTCATTTGTACATAGTCATAATAAAGTTGTTCAGTCGCATTGTTGCATTGCCTATCAGCCCTAAGTTTTTTGAATGATCACATTTATCACTTTGGGCAGAAGAGATTGGAAATTTGGTACCAAATGGATTCAATAAGTGCTGCAATTAGTCACGTCAGAGAGAGATTTATCAGAGTTTCAGAAGAGTGGAAAGTTATTGAACCTTTGATGGATATTATTGTTCAAAAGACTAAGTATTTTATCCTACAACATGATCCTTGAGCCTACATTGAATTTATAATTCATGATTAAAAATTGACAAAACACCTTAAAGATTAGAATGCTTGGAAATGCTTTTTGAAAATCAGGAAACATTGCAAAACACTAGAAACTTTCTTTTGATAATCTTTAGGAAATTGACTTTTATCATATCTTTTGAGCTATTCGATGATGTTTTGACTAGATTAGTCATGAGAAAGACATGATATTTTATTGCCTTTGAGTGATTTTTTTGAGGAAGATTCATCAACTTATGAGAGTTCATCTAACGACCTGGTCATCAAAGAACCATCGAGGACTATCTCATAAGAGGATGGATTGACCTTTTCTTGTTTACACAAATAGATCCCTTGGCTATTTAGATCTTCTATATGTTAATACCAAAAATCCACTTGCAACATTGAATCCATTGACACCGGTATTTAGACTCCCATAGTTTGGTCATCCAACTAGTGAGGGTTGTACTTGGTTCAAAAAGGAGTTTACCAAAAAGTGATAAAAAGTGGTATTCATATCATGATGATGTGGTCAGTGATGATTGTACTAGCTTTCTGGTCCCAAAATGCTCAATGATGAAAATTTATCTCCATGGCATTTCTTTGCTAAAAGCTAGTGACACTTAGGTTGCATTGCATTATCATGTTAGATTAAAATTGCATTGCATTTCTTTATCATGTTAGATTAATTGCTAAGAATTGCATTGCATCCATTGAAAAGAAAAATTCAAAAACATAAGAGACATTTCCATATGCATTTTCATTAAAAATTTTGCATCCATACATTGAGAAAAGAGAAAACCATGTCATAAATCCATACATCATTGCATCATTTATCTATATCATAAAATAAGATAACTGCATCCATAGCATAAATCAAAGTAAATGCATAACACATCATATAGCTGCATAAAAGATAATCTCATAAACAACTCATCAAGGAGAACCGAGGAGTATATCATCATATATCATCAAAAAAGTGTTCATCAATGATCCATCCACTCATTATATCAAGATACAATGTCATACAAAGGGATACATCAAATGGTCTAATCAATCAAAAAACATGGCATGTGATACAAATACATTAACCATGAGTGAATTTGTCATCAAAGATATCAAGATCCTATAGGACCAGATCCATCTGGACCTCTATCATCCTATGGAGGAGGAGCTTGAGAAGTACTCGCTCTACTCTATCTTTGAATCATAGTAGACATGAACTATTGCATCAAGGTTGCAACTTGATCTAAATGCCCAATAACACTGGACATATCGGTCCTCATAGCCTGAACCTCTCATACTACAGTACCCATAGTAGGAACATCCTATGAACCCTATCCCTGATCCTATGGCTGCTGATCCTATATAGGCACCTGTTGTGCTAGAACCTGATCCTTTTGTGCTACATCATCATTCTACTAATCCAAGGCTACTCTCTGCAACTAAACCAAAGGATCCAATCCATTGAGAATCTTCCTAGCAACATCAACATGAGCCTGTCTCTCTTGTCTCTGATGTCTATGAGCTCTATGCTATCTATCTACTCTAGGTTGTCTATCACATGCATCATCCTGACCTCTAGCATGATCTCTATCCCTCACATGACCATCTCTCACCCATCCTCTATCAAGAATAACTAGAGGATCTCTTTTCCCTCCTTGTCTCCACCGTCAACTACCACCACCTCCATCACCCTGACTCGGGATAGGCTCTGTTGGATCAGTAAAATGAGTAAACCTATTACGAGCCCACCAATTGGAAAAATCATGAGACATACTTGCATCTAGTACACCAGAAAGCATCTCCCATCTACAATAAACCATACCAGCAATCTGATCTAAGGAAAATTGATAATCAATGAGAGGACCCCACATAGATCTCTCTGCCTGTATCTAAGCATACAATGATGTACCTTATGGCATATCCTATGTCCAACCATACTATCTAGAAACTCTACCAAAGTAGAAGAAATCAATAGTGGTAGTAGTGCGACCAATCATCTAGTGAGGGGAAAACATATATGGTAACTCATCATCATCCTCCCTCCATAGCTCACAACCCCTGTATGGTCTCCATAAAACCTGATCTAGATCATCAATCTATCATTGCCAAAAATCCAAATGACCCAAATGATGTTGTATAACCATGCTAGTGTATAGAAAATCATAGGGAAAACCCCGAGGTTGAACCCTGTCAAAAATGGGCCTAGTGATGGGAAGATGCTCCCATATCCACAACTAAAGAACCACTGCACCAGCCAACAAGGATGCACTCGCTCGATAGACTACCTCATGCAAATCATGATATTGATATGAAAGGATGCATGAACCCCAATCAAAGCATCAAGGATGAGCAAGCAAATCCTCCAATATCCTACCCCATCTGACAGAAAAACCACGACCTCATTGGTCGGGAAGAAGTAAACCACCAATCAATGCACCAAGTACTGCTAGCAAGGTAGGAAAGGAAGAAAACTGAGGCCAAGTGATCATATCACCATCATCAATAGAATTGTCCCCGAGGACTCATCGAAAAATAGTAGAATCATAGATGGAATCATAATACACTACCTCTCCCCTGCATGGGATACATAGAAATCTATACACATCCTTAGGCATGATCGTCATCTCTCCATAAGGTAAATGAAATGTGTTGTGGTCGGAGTGCCATCGCTCGGCCACTATAGTCAATAAACCATGGTTCAACTGGAACTGTGGGAGATCAAGGAGAAAACTCAAACCACACAACTAAATCACATGGAACTTAGCATCTATAAGAGTCTGGCTAGAATCAATGACCCAAGAAGCCACTATCCGAATGTATAAAGTAGGAAAGTTTGCCTGTTGACAAAGAAAAGGAATCATATCAATATACCATATCAAGGAATTATCTCAAGTCAATGAAATTATATCAAAAGTATCAAGCAATTACACCAAGTACCATTTGTTCATTTCTCTATGTCCTGAGAATGAAGCAGCAGTATCAAATCATATCATTTTTCACACTGATTGATTTATCCTATCAATATCCTATCCTAATCAGATTGACACATCACATTCATTGGTAACACTATCCTGATATCCTAATCCATTTTTTTTGTTGAAAGCAACAGACCTAATCTAATCATTCAACTCGAGCATCTAAAGTCATCAAATTTTTCATCAGACACAATCAAGTACAAGTGTGAAAAAAGTATAAATTTTTTTCAAAAGTCTGCAGGCATGATTTTAATTAGCCCAGGTGACATTCCTCCTAAGCGATAGAAAAAAGTTGTGAAGAGACATTATTCAGGTATTAGGTGATAGTTCTCATGCTACATGACACTAAATCATGCTAGGTGACAATAAAAGGTGGCCTAGGCGATAGTCAAATCGCTAGGGTTTCCTACGTGATAGCATATATGAAAATGGGCATTTTGACCTAGCTGTATGCGTGAGTATCCTATTCCTAGGCGAGGATAAAAATTTCTTAAGCGGCATTAAACTACATGGAAGTGTGAAAGAAAAGCGCGGATGTGACAGTTAAAGGGTCTAAGCGATAGTAAAATATTCCTAGGCGTGATTTGGCATATTAAACACAATGATGAAATGATAAATTGTAATAAATGCTAATAAATGAGTAATAAATGCAAATATGAGGTTTGAAATAACTTACTGGAGGTCTATATTCAAGTGGCCTCTCATATCTCCGACACCTCTTGAATCGATGCTCTTGAATAGGGACAACCATCTCGAAATTCACCACAGGATCAGAGCAAAATCACCAAAGAGAAAAGTAAAAATGAATAGAAAAACAAGGTTTTTCAACCTATTTAAGCTATTTTGACCTAATTTTGGAGTTGAAAATTGGCTTAGACCTATATATTGACCTATCAAACCAACTGGGGCATTCCTGAATGCATAGCATATCATCAATTTTTTAGAAATGAAAACATATTCAATGAATCAAACATCATCAAATCTTTCAAATCAAGAAATTAATATGTTTTAATTTCTAAGGGGGCATCAGGGTATCAAATTGAAATTGAAATCAAACATCATGGAATCAGTGGGGCATCAAAAAATTTTATATCAAAGGCAACAATCATCATAAGTGTCAGCAATCAATATCATATCAGGGGCAACAATCAATCAGTATCAAAGGCATATTAGTGAATCAGTAATCAGGACCTAAAAGTGATCATGACTCAAAAGAATCTTTGAATCAATGTTCTTCACACATCAATTCAAAGAGGGGCATTTGTAGACATGTAAAAATGGACAAGTGCTTTTAAATTGCAAAAATCAGTTAAATGGCTCGAAATCATCAAAAAGCATTAATTCAATTAAAAAGGGATCAAATCAATTAAAATGGACATAATTAAATGAAAAAGGGACAAAATCAAATAATGAGGTTAAATAATTAAATCAAAGCTTAAAGGGGTCAAAAACACTACATAATTGATTTTAATCAATTAGCTGTATAGTTGTTTAAAGCAAAAATCAAAATGAACCTATTACCCTTACATGGCTAAATTTAATTAATTAATTGAATTTAATAATTCCTAATTTCTTTCAACAAAGTTGAGCAACCAATAAGAATTCAGGACAAAAAGACATAAATCACTCAAAAAAGATTAATCTCAATCACTCATTTGAAAGTTTCAATCTCAACCACTCAATCTTGTCCTTTTGTCCAAAGCTTTGAGACAAACCTTTAAATTTTCCCCCCATTTATGAACAAAGCAAAGTATTTGACTCAACCTAAGGTAAATCATGATTACTTCACTCCACCCCCTACCCTTGGGAATTTACTATAAATATGAAGCATTTTGAGAGAAATTGATATCTTAAAAATTCATTTGCAAAGCATTGTTACTATAGGCAATTGAGAGCATTCTAAGAGCAATTTAGAGTAATTTGCATTATACCTTATCAATTTGAGCTAGAACTATCATTGTAGAAGCATAGCAGCATACATTCTCATTTTAGAAGTGTCACTAGTGGAGATTTGAGCTGAGAGCTTCACTTACCACCTCTTTCTAGAGAGCCATGAGATGCCATAGATCTTAGTTTCAATTTTAATTAGATTTGCATTGTATTTACTTTCAATTATTGCTATTAGATCTTAATTTCATGAAGGTGATAATCATCATCACACATGTATTTTCAAGGTGTCTGCAATAGAGTTGTTTTCACAGAAACAACTGAGGTTAGGACTGGTTTTCAGATGTGTATGAGTTAGGGTATCAAGGGTATCTCATGCTTGTCTTTCAGTGGATGCTGATTAATGTATTGCTTGTTCCTTGGTCTCTTCTAAGGGGAGGGTTAAAATCCTTTAAATAGGTGATTGCATATCTGAGGGCACATGTGGATTGCTAAGCAGGGTTTGATCAATGGTGTATGTTTGATGTAAGACATCAACATATTAGAATATATTGTCTTCTTTATTCATAGCTCTTTGTTACAGTGATTTATTTGACTCTATTGCCCATTGGATAAGGTGCTAGTCTATGAGAGACTTAGGGTATTTTAGGGGTCCATTCAACCCAAAAAACATAAACTCATTAAAATAAAATACTTTTCTCTTTCATGTTGATAGGGTAGGTTCTAGTTTTCTGACTCATTCTATGCAAGTAAGTTATTGCATAAGACTTGGTGACTCATTGAGGTACATGATACCTATAGGGGTCTGAAAGCTATTCCATAGTCATATACCTACAGGCCTGTTGTTTGACACAAGAAGTTATGTGTGTGCATATAAGGTATATCCACCTGAGTGATGTAGAGCTCAAAGTGTAGGAGGATCATATAGTTGATCCTTGTTAATTGACCCTTTTTCTTGTCAAACTTTGGAGTGATTATTGAGAGTCAGTGACATTAGTTTGTCAATCATAGTGTAAATCTGATAGTGGAGGAAAAAGGAGTCAACAAAATGGAGACTCTACTAGGGAGAACAATAACAAAGAAATACATCTATTAGGAATCTCTGGTTAAATCACAAATTTTTAATATTTTACTAACCAGACTGATTTGGCCCATCTGAGTCACCAACAAAATGTTGACTCTACTAGGGAAGAAGTAAAAGACAAGAAGTTTAAGATGCTATTTCATTGCTTGGCTGGATCATCCTAGTGTCTGGTTAAGTAATCATAGAGTCAAGTTAAAAAAAAACATTTGTTAAATCTTCTCACCGAGTGTGAGTGGTGACTCTGAGTTCTCTATTTGATTAGTGTAGTCCCTGATAAATAGTGTATAAAATCCTAGTGAAGTTTTGGTTGGCTGGAAGGAGATACAAAATTAAGTGCAACATTTTCCTCTTCAAGGAGGTGGCGACTCTACAAAGCAAAGAACCTGATGGAGCTACAAAGAGAGCTCTAGATCTTCCCTACAATCCAGTTAACAAGCTAAGGTTCAAGTGCTATTTCTAGGTATTTTGATTTTCATGTGCAAATTCTTTTATGAAAATCAGTAGTGAAAAATGTATCCCTATCAAGTGTTTAGCACTACTATAAAGGGATGAGTATTAGTGGGTAGTTCCTTATGGAGGAATACATGCCCTTTTGTTTTGATGGCATTGAAGCTGCCCCTAATGGGTTCTCTACCAAGGATGGGGAGAGCTTTCCAAGATTCATGGCTGATGGATCAGTTTCGACAAGACAACATGTAGATGATCTCATGGGTCTTTTTGGTGAAATGGATATTGAACATGAAGATGTTTCTATGAGGTTACTTGTGCTGACATTTACTAAAAGTGCAAGGGATTGGTTCTTATCCCGTCCTTCATGTTCAATCCCTTCTTGCGATGTACTAAGAACAACATTTATTGAATATTTTGATGAAGGAGCTGACATGGATCAGTATGAAGAAAAGAATGAAGATCAGATGCAAGACATTAGTGTCTTTGTTGATCCCATCATGAGTGATTCTGACTATGAAAATATGCTTATCAAGATTGCTACTCTCAAGAAGAAAATTGCAGAGAGAAGTGCTGAGATCTGGCAGTTAAAGGAGGACAAGAGATTGTGTGCATTGTCAGTTCTTTATGTTGATCATGAGGAGGCCAGTGATTTTAATGTTGATTCTCATTATGCAGAGAGTATTGATTATGATGCTGAAATTGAGATCAATGCATATGAGAATGTTGAGGATGAATCTGAGGTTGATAATATTTCCAATTTGTCTGCATATTTTTCTTCTTATCAACATGAGAAGGCAGCTTTCTTGTCCCAGTTTGAGGATGTTTTGTGTGAGGAGCAAGAAAGAAAATATGATGCAGATGATGATTCCTATAGTATTTGCTTTGCATAGAATGATTTGAGGCCAGAGATGTCTATCCTTGTTTCAGGCAAGGAAGATGTTTGCAGCACTAGAGGTGAGGCCAATGAAGATGAGAATAAGTTTCAAAGTCCATTAAGCAGTGAAAATATTTCAGCACTCTTGGATGAAGAATTCCAAAGGCATGCACGTGATATGGACTTTGATTTGTAGCTCTCCACTAATATATCCTTTGACACTGATAATGAGGTAGGTGTTCAAAGTGATGATGATGACCCATGTTTACCAGAGTTCCCCTCGTGTAGTGACTCTGCAAAAGAAGATGTTGAAGGCCATGAGAGTTTTTTTTCCTGTCATAAAGATTCTAGTGATGAGAAAGTTTCTTGTTCATATCCTTTTCCATCTTTTGCTAAATATGATAGTGAAGGTGACAGTATTGAGGACTTAGTCTTCAATAATTGGGATAGAAATTCTTTTGATAAAAATGATGATGTAGATCAGTTGTCCCACTGTCACAAAATTTGTGAAAGAGACCTTCACTTGGTTCATGATCTAGTTAGTGAAGATATTAGGGAAGAACCAAGTTGCTCAGTGGCTGAGGCAATGCATGAAGGTAAATCTGAGGATCCAAGTCCTTTTCAGCTAGGTATTTTTGTAGTAATGCATAATGATCAATATGCTTTATTTTTTGATGCATTACTAGATAATTTTTTTATTCTCAGTCATCAGGAAGAATTAAATGATGTCCCATACTTCTTGGAGTATGCGTATGATAATGGTTGTGACTAGAAGAGCATGGGCAGTGATAACTGTAGTTTTTTTCTTTAGCCCATAGTTATTCACATATGTTGGCAACAAGATGATCTTAACACTTGCAGGTGGTTGGTTGCATATGTGGATGAAAATCAAACCTTTGATTCAGGAGGGTTTTTTATTTTCTTTTGGTGGCATGGGGCCACCAAGTAAAGTTCTAATCTTGTAAATTTTGTAAATAATTTTCTTTCAGTTGTGTGTTTCCCTTCCTATTTTCCTGGTTCATTTTCTAGTTCTTGAGAGGGTTCCCTGTCATTTTTCAAATAGGTGGGTGGTCTACTTCCTCCAAGAAATCTGAATCCTTTTCATGCCTACAAGAGGCATGCATCCCTAGATAGAGCCATTGTTATCACATTTTCTTGTCTTAGCCAAAATCCTAAGAAAATGGTCTATCCTTGCAAAATCTTGTAGAAATTGCCTTGCCTTGGCTAAAAATTGTTCTGACTTGCAAATAAAATATGTGATGTTTCATGGCTTGCGCCCTTAGCCAGGGATATTTTTTCATGTGTCCAAGGTCCAATTAAGAGTGCATGAGCTCATTTGAAAAAACCAATGAGATATTGCCATTTTAATGTCTAAAGAACTAGGGTTTATCCATGCAAAGGGTTTTTAAAAAATTGCCTAAGTCTAAAAACCCTACCTTTATTCTATTTTTGCATTACCTTTTTGACCACTTAAAATCTTAATAAAGCATATGTTTTATTTTACCATCAGGTAGGGCCATGTTCTTTAAGTTTTATTTACCTAAGCCGGTTCCCCTTTAATTTTTCCTAAGTCTAAAGTCCCAATGGCTTTAATAATTCCCTAAGTCCTAATTATTTTATCCCACTAAGGTTTCTGCATTATATTAAGGTTTCTAATCTCTCATTGATCAGATGGTTGTCGCTTCTTTGCAAAGAATATTTTCATCCATTGTGATCTTGCGACAACCGTTGATTTTACTTACCATGTAACATTTCAAATAGGTGGTTCAACTGCCAAGTGTGCACATACGTTCATCTTTTATTGGTTGCAATAAATGGTGATGTGGATCCTATTAGGTGGGGCCTTCTTCTAACTTATTCTCTATCGTTGATCAGATTGTGATCCTATGGTTATCGCTTCTTCGCAAAGCTTTTGTGATGTCATATTTATTCTTTGAGATCTTGCGACCCACTACCACTTGTTTGATGGGCCTGGTCACTCATAAGAACTGATAGATAATGAAGATTCAATGATTGTTGTGTGTTTGGAAAGGAAGGATTTTCCCTTTGCGATCTTGTGATAGCTATCTGATGTGATGGAGACTGATAGATGGATCATGTGCAAGATAGATCTGAGGTTTTTTCGTTTGATTGGTCACGCAGGGTAATGACTTTACGGTTGTCAGTGGGGCCAAGGTTTTTAGCAGGTATAAAGATCTGATGACTTGCAAAAGATCCTATGGCTGTCATAACTTCGTGATGGAGAAGTGGTCAGAAGGTAGATTTTCATGAAGTTGCGATAGCCATGCGATTAAAAGGCTTATAAAAGGTGGGTCCTATTCCAGATAGATCTGAGGTGCTTAAATTTTATTGGTCGAGCTGGATGGTGATGTGGAATTTTTCAGTGGGACCGAACACTTAGCAAGTGTTAATGAGATGCCAAATGTCAGAGGATCTGATGGCTATCGTATGTCTGCAAAGAAAATGTGATCGATAGTTTGTCATCATCATCTTGTGATAGTCATCAATCTTGTTGGCTTTTAAACTTGTTCCCACACAATGTCAAGTCTACACTATGATTGACAAACTAGTTAGTCTTCACTCCAAAGTCTGACAGGGAAAAAGGGCCAATTGATGAGGACAAAGAGCATCCTCCTTCTTCTTTGGCTCCACATCACTCAAGTGGGTATTGCCTTATCTACACACTCATGACTCTTCTTGATACACAAAAGGCCTACAGATAGATTATTGTGGAATAGTTTTCAGACTCCTTTAGGTATCTTGTACCCCAATGAGATCATAACCTAATGCAATAACCTGCTTGCATGGAATGAGTTTGAAACCTAGAAACCTAATCTAATAATAACCAAAATGAAAGGAAAAGGTATTTCATTTGAATGATTTTGATGTTGGGTTGAAAGGACCCCTGAGATACCCTAAGTCTCCCATAGACCAGTGCCTTATCCAATGGGCAACAGAGTCAAATACCTCACTGCAACAAAGAGCTATGAAACAAGAAATCAATATACCCCAATATGTTGATGCCTTACATCAATCATACACCATTAATCAGACCTCACTTCAACAATCCACCTGTGTACCTAGATGTGCTATCACCTATTAAAAGGAATTTTAACCCTTCCCTTAGAAGAGACCTATAAACAAGTAATACATTAATCAGCATCCACTAAAAGATAAGCATGGAATACCCTTGATATCACAATTCATACACATCTGAAAACTAATCTTGAACTTAGTTATCTATATGAAAGAAACTCTATTGCAGACACATAGGAAATGCAAATAGAAAGATTAAACACCCTTGATGCTGTAATCAACAAGTTCAGGATTCAAATGGAGATAGTCTAATAACAATACAAATATATTAAATTCTCATACATAAGATAGACTGTTACAACTTATATTCTATTCTCAGAACCAGAGAGGAAAGAGGGAACACCCTATACACAGAGAAGAAGGAAAATATCTATAGGAAATAGACCCTTCAATGGAGCTAGCTCATAGAAGAAAACTGGAACTCAAACCCTTCTAAATGATCCTAAAAATCCTTTTATAGGAACAAGGATTGCAACAAGAAAAGGATCATTTAGGGAAAAATTAGGTCTGCAACAACCAGGTACAACAAGAAATAAAGAATGTAGAAAACCCAAAAACCCTAGAAAATCAGATCAAATTTGATGTACAAATGCATTGGTTTCATATTCAGGGTTAACTGCAGATACAAATTCAATCAATTTCTTGCCGCAGGAAACAAAAATTAAATGCCAGAGCCAACTATAGAAGATCTTACATGTACCAGTCATGGAAATCTTTGACAAAAATCACACCCTAGCCACCTGCAACATGCCTCAAGCAAGAAAACCCATCCCACCATGGCACAAAACTCTCTGCAATCAATCATCAAGACACTGGACCACTCTGTAGTAGTCGGTGAAAGCATTCTTACTAAATCCAACCGCTAAAACAATTAATTTCAGTCCTTTCTGTCGCTAGAAACCCTCAAAACATTCAAATTTCTACAACAATGGCTATCTCCATGGCACCAGCAACATATCAGTGGTCAATATTCAAATCTGGACCAACTTTAACTCATGGCTGTCAGATCCTCACTTTCCCGGGCTTCATGACTTAACTTTATAGGAATCCTAGTCCACATTTGGTGATTATGCAACCAAAGAAAATTGAAGTCGCTAAGATATCCCTTAAATCTGGGTATCATTATGTGAAAGCATGCATACAAGCTTCACCGAATCGCCAAGTCTTTTATTTAACTGGGGTTACACTTTGCGAATGCACGAAACCATTTAGTCACTAGTTCACTGGATACTTCATAACCATGGGCCCACCTGTAAATTCCACCTAAGCCACTTCTGACATCATACCCACCTGGACAATCCTTCAGCCAATATAAATCAAGCATGTCAACATTTCATAGCACATTGGACCCACTTGTCTAAGCCTTATAATTGGACGGCAGGCACAAGATCTCATGCCTCTGACACAACCCATGAGATCATGTGCCAACCGTTGATCCTATCCTCATCACTGACCCTTTAGAAACCTAGCCCCACTAACACATCTTCATCATCCTCCAGCTTGGAAAATCAAAACATGACACATTAGCAACATGGTGGTAGATGGTCCCACTCCTCTCGGCTAACCTTAACCTTGGGTCATTTGGCGAACATGCGACTGAAGGCTTTCGCCTATTCACTAAATGTTTTATGTTGCTGCTAGTTTATTTAGAGAATGCACAAACACATGTTCACTAAATTGCTAAACCTTTTAGAGCCTTGCCACTTTATTGCACGAATGAGTGAACAAGAGGAAATTTGTTAAAGCCACCAAAGACCTTATCAGAACTGCCAAAATTTAGACCCACACATGGGCTTGCTTTGTGCCACCTGTCATCAATTCATTCACTACTATTGCTCGGTCACCACTGACAAAGGACCCACAAATAGCTTTGTGTCACTAAAATCAAATTCTAAATTGACGGCTAGTCTCATGCCCTCATGAGCTAAAAGATTCTATTAGATTATGCACCCACCATCGATCTCTTCCCTCTACCACTTGAAGAATCTAGCCCCACTAACAGCATATCCACGTCATCACTCTCATGCAATAAAATTTTAGCATGTCAGCTCCAACTGTCAGAGGACCCACCCAAATTCATCACCTGAGGAAAAGAAAAATTGATAGCTGGTGCAAGATCTCATAACTCTGACACAACCCATGAGATCATGCACCAACCATTGATCCTCTGTAGATGTCAGAACCCTCTAAAACATGTCAGATACCAGGTCCCACTGACACTTGCCAAATCATCAATTCCTTTCAGCCAATGAGGAACCACCATTTGTGCTTGTGTGGCAATGGACCCACCTGTTTGAAAAGCTTCATCATAAAGAAGAATCAATGGCTGGCATAAGATCACATACCTCTGACAAAATCTATGCAAAGATACACCAATCAGTGGATCAAAAGGGAAATGAAAGCCAGGCCTACTGACAGATTCCAACTCACTGCTTGGCAACCAATAACCAATAGACACCTCAGCATCCACTCTAACATAGGTCCACATGTATCACCATTTATAAAGGAAACCTAGCATTTTGTGAGTCAGCGATTGAAGAAAAGATAAGCCACTTGCCGGATTGCTTAATGTTTAGACATAACCACCAAACATTTAGATATTAAGCGAACACATAGTCGCAGATTTGCCAAATAGAAAGATGTGATCGCCAGGAAAGATTTAAAAGCTGAAACATCAGAAAATAAGGTGCTAGGACTTAGGAAATATTAAAGGCCACCGGGCAATAAGACTTAGGGAAATATTAAAGCACATGGGTAATTTAGGACTTTAGTGGACCAAAAAGGTAATGAAAAATTAGAACAAGGCTGGGGTAAACTAGGGTTTTTCCTTCCAATGGCTAGATTATGAATTTTTTCTTAGGGTTTCAGCTAGAGACATAGAAAATATTGCAGAGACCAAAGGAAAGGACACAAAGCCATGAAATTTTTTGCAAGGATAGACCATTTTCTGAGGATTTTTTGCTATTACAGGAAAATGGGCTAACAAATCTTATATCCAGCCAAGGGTCAACATTGTGGGACCTGTCATAAGATTAATGAATGTTGTTCGTTGGATCTTCCATCTCATAGTAGTGATATGCCTAGTTGTTTGGTAGGGCTGAGATACTGTAGATTTTAGTGCACCACAGATCTTCCATGATCTAACGGTTGTTGTGACTTCGCATAGTAGAGATGCATGAGGTTTTATTCTTCGCAATGTTGCGATAGCCATTGATCCTTTCCTTTATTGAAGATTGACGGTCATGTTTTAAAGAATGATGAAGGCTTGGTTGACTATTGTGGATTAACGAGAACCGCTCGATCTACTGGGAAGGAGATGACTTAATGGTTGTGTTTTAAAATTGATTAGTTAACCGTTGGAACCCAAATTTAAATATTTTGTAGGGTTTTTTCCAAGGTTTTGTTACAATGAGCCATAAACGACAAAAGGGTTCTTCAAAATTGATTTCTCTAGGATGGTTGCAGGCATTGAGATGATGAAAAGGTATGGGTGGTCGTATTGTGTTGATTTTTTCTTCTAGGGGTGTCATGCTGATTAAATGCAAATCACTGTTACTTGGCATAGGTAGCTAAGGTTTAATGAGTGTTAGAGATTTCCATGCCATGTATACACAAGTTCTTTTCAAGTTAGCTCTGGCATTAAAGTTTATTTTTCCCGCAATCCTTTATAAGGATTTTCAAGATCATTTAGGAGGGGTCTAATTTCTTTGTAATTTTTTAGGATTGGTTCCACGAGTGGTTCCTTCCTGTAAATATATTACCTTCTTCTCTACATATAGGGTGTTCCCTCTTTCCTTTCTAGCTTGGAGAATAGAATATAAATTGTAACAGTCTATTTTATGAATAAGATATCAATGTTTTCATACTACTATCAGATTCTCTCCATTTGATTCTTGAACTTTTTGATTAGAGCATCAAGGGTGTTTTGATCTTTCTAATGTATTTCCAAGGTGTCTATAATAGAGTTGTTTTCGCAGAGACAACTGAGTTTAGGACTAGTTTTCAGGTGTGTATGAGTTGGGGTATCAAGGGTATCTCATGCTTGTCTTTCAGTGGATGTTGATTAATGTATTGCTTGTTCCTTGGTCTCTTCTAAGGGGAGGGTTAAAATCCTTTGAATAGGTGATTGCATATCTGACGACATAGGTGGATTGCTAAGTAGGGTTTGATCAATGGTGTATGTTTGATGTAAGGCATCAACTTATTAGAATATATTGTCTTCTTTATTCATAGCTCTTTGTTACAGTGATTTATTTGACTCTGTTTCCCATTGGATAAGGGACTGGTCTATGAGAGACTTAGGGTATTTCAGGGGTCCATTCAACCCCCAAAAAATAAAGTCATCCAAATGAAATACTTTTCCCTTTCATGTTGATAGGAGTAGCTTCTAGTTTTCAGCCTCACTCTATGCAATTAGGTTATTGCATAAAACTTGGTGACTCATTGGGGTACATGATACCTATAGGGTTCTGAAAGCTATTCCACAATCATATACTTGCAGGCCTTTTTTTTGACACAAGAATTTATGTGTGTGTAGATGAGGTATACTCGCTCGAGTGATGTGGAGCTCAAAGTGTAGGAGGATCATATAGTTAATCCTTGTTAATTGGCCCTTTTTCTTGTCAGACTTTAGAGTAGTTATTAAGAGTCAGTGACATTATTTTGTCAATCATAGTGTAAATTTGACAGTGGGGGAAAAAGGAGCCAACAGGATGCACTGTATAAAGGGCTCTATGGGCCTTTAGCATAATAATCTCACAAAATTCCCCAAAAGAAGGTACATAAATGTATCCTCTATGAAACAAGAGTCCATCAGACTCCAATGAATAATCTGAGTACTTCCCTTTAAGGATTTTTTGAGATCGAATCAACTCACAAATATATGCATACATCTCATCCTCATGTAAGTGATGAAGAATGTGATCTCTCAAATCTCTTCCAGTCAGCATAGAAGAAAGATCATGTCATCTCCTACTCAAGGCATCTACAACAATGTTCTCTTACCCCTTGATGTAATGAAAATCAAAATTGTACTCACACAAGAACTCCATCCATCTCCTTTGTCAAGCATTAAGGTTCAGCTGTAAGAATATATATTGCTAGCTCTAGTGATCTAAATGAAGCTCAAACTAATGTCCTAAGAGGAAATGTTTCCATCACACTAAGGCATGTACCCATGATATGAGCTCAAGGTGATGGGTGGGATAGTTAAATCTCATAAGTCTTCATTCTCCTAGACTCGTAGGCAATAGCTTGACCATCCTACATAAGGACTGCCCCTAGCCCATCCAAAGATGCATCTATACAAACCAAAAACTCTACTAAAGGATTTGGTACTACAAGGATAGGTGCACTGGTGAGTTATTTCTTGAGCTCTTGAAAATATCTCTTGCACTCCTCCATCCATTTGAACTTCTTTCCCTTTCACTGAAGAAAAGTAATAGGATGTGTTGCCCAAGAAAATTCCTCAAAATACCACCTATAGTAACCAGATAGTTCCATGAAACTCCTAACCTCAGTCACAGTGGTAGGTTTTGGCCAATTCATAATAGCATCTATCTTTGATGGATCCATGAAGATCCCATCACTAGATATAACATGTCCAAGATACCTAACCTCTGGCTTGAAAATGTATAGTTTGACAAGAGATCAAACAACTGACTATTTCTCAAGCACTATAATATCTATCTTAGGTGCTCTTCCTCATCCTTTGAGTAAATTAGAATATCATAAAGGAACACTAATGCAAACCTTTCAAGGAAGGTACGAAACACTCCATTCATGAGGCTCATGAATACAAGTGGATCATTCATAAGACCAAATGGAACCATAATGAACTCATAGTGGCCATACTTAGTGTGAAATGTAGTCTTATGAATATCACTATCCATAATCCTCAATTGATGGTACCCCAATTTAAGATCCATTTTTTAGAACACTCGGGTACCTTTAAGCTGATCAAATAAGTCATCAATCCTAGGAAGTGGATACTGATTCTTGAAGGTTAATTTATTCAACTAGTGGTAATCCATGCATAACCTAATAGATCCATCCTTCTTCTTCATGAAGATCATTCGTGCACCCCAAGGAGACACAGTAGCAAGAATTTTCCCTTTATCTAACAATTATTCAATCTAAATCTTGCACTCGTTAAGCTCATTTGTGGTCATCCTATAAGGTGCTCAGGAAACTAGCTCGACTCCTTGCACAAGATCAATATGAAAGTCAACTTCCCTACGAGGATGCATACCAGGAAGCTCTAATAGAAAGAAATCTACAAACTCCTATAGAATTTGATGGTAATCCAATGAGGGTTCTTCCCCTCCCTCATCATCTCTATCACTGATGGTTATAGTATGTAATTGACATCGCTTCCGCATACATTGTTTAAGATTCATAATAGAGATCATACAGAGAGATACAAGTATTTGAGTCCCTATGATCACTGTTGCATTGCCATCATCATCCAAACATTCCACCCTCTTTTGACAAAACCCTAACTTAGCTCTATGGGCGTAAAGACAATCCATGCCAAGTACTAAACCATAAGATCCAAGATGGGTGATTCTGAGGTATTCTATGGTGGTCATGCTACCTATATGAATCTATAAATATTTAACCAAGGAGGTAACAACTACTCTAGATCTTGAGGCTAACTCTACCTCTCATGTATCATCCTACCTAATTGCCACTATCCTACAACGCTCAACCACTAATGGATAAATAAATGAGTTAGTGGCTTCTGAGTCAAATATGATAGAGACACTACTACCTATTATCATACTTGTGGCCTCAATGGCTATAGCCTAATGCTCTATCTGGTAGTTATCAACCACTAAAAATACTCTATAGGACTTTCCCATATCTCTAATTATAGCTCTAACATTGCTACTCGTTGACTACCTACTTGAGGAAACTCTCAAGCAATGTACACTATGGCACCACAAGTATAGAAAGGTCTACATGACTGAATCTACACTCCCTGAGGCCTAGAGTACTACGAACCTCCTATCCTATTGGATCTATTATAACCACCTCTAGAGGACTATTGAGTCTGTGTAGGAGGTGTATAAGGTTCCTGGGGTATCTCATCCTTCCTAGGACCCCACCATCACCACTACTTGGGCTTAGAACCATGTTGTCCCTATGGTGGCCTTTGTCTCTAGTTCTATTGAGGTTGTTGCTTAGGTTGGGAGGCTCTAAAAGTCCCTGATGAGTTCCTCTAATTACCCTTCCAAGGGGGTTTTTAATAATAGATGACTGGGGTGTAGTATTAAGGTTCTGAGACCTACCATAAGATCCCCTTCAAATATTCTCAACTATCACAACTATGTCAACTATATAGCACAAATCCCCTAGTGATGTCATGTGCACCATGTCGGATATAGTATTTTTTAATCCCTTGATAAAGTGATTGACTTGAAGATTCTCATCGTTCATGTAATATACATAAGGGAGGAGCTCAAGGAACTTACTCTCATATTGGGCCACTAAGAGTCCTCGCTACTGAAGATTGTGAAAATAATCTATATGACACAGCTCAAACTTGTCTGATAGGTATCTATCCCTAAACATTTCCAAGGTCTCCCAAGTAGGTGTGTCAATGAAAAAGCGACCCTTGAAATCCTCCTATCTCGACCATGTGGAGTTTGTTCATCTTAAGAGATGTATTTCCATATGTACCTTAAGATTACTCCCATAGGGACGTAATCCGAAGCACCTCCCTAGTCTCATAATCCAAGACTTAGGCTATTTCCTATTATTAGAACCTAGAAAAGTGGGTGGGTTGAGTCATAATAACTCTTTGATTTGATCCCTTGTATCCTGGAGTATTCTCTCAACCACCTGAGCCACTAAATTTGGTGGAGGCTCTGGCCCATGAAAAGACTCAATGTCATTTTCTACCTATCTCTCTGCAAATGTCAGAGGATGAATCATACTCTGCTCTCTAGCTAAAACCCTATGTTCCTTGACATCATGTTGTTATTCCTACTATGCTGCAGGAGGCATCCTATCAAAGATAATCCCTGCTAGATTCTGCAATGCCAATAAAATGGCCTAGTTTGGATTAGGAGGTGGTTCAGGAGGGGGGTTCTGATTCCCTCCAAGAGCTTCTACCTCCTAACTAACCTACTCATAAACTGAAGGGGTACACCTATGACCTCATCCACGTGCATGATCTTGGCAAGTAACTGGAGGCATCCTACAAAATTAAAAACATTTAACATTTATACGTAGTGGTTTAGGATCCCAAAGTTTGAAAAATGGCTCTGGTACCAAAAGGTCATGCCCAAAATTTGAGCAAAGAAACACCAACAATTTTTTTTAAACTAACACCAAAGTTGTTTGGGATATCTAAATAGTTGCAGTTTATAGTTAAAGGAGTGAAGACTTTGAATATGTCTAAGAGGCATCATGATCAAAGTGGTCTTGGTCAACCTCCCTCTATGTTAACAATTTACTAAAATGAGATACTGCACTGATGGCTATAGGAACCCTAGCGAAAATAGTTTGACCAAGATTGACTTAATAATCCCTCAAGTGTCATTCACATAAACTAGGCTTTAATTAAAGTGCCCAATTTGTTTTAACATAGTAAACCATACAAGGGTTCTAGAATATTAAATGCATTAACATCATTTTATTAATTATCTTTAATCAACTAGCTGATTAAAAATCTTTATTATATTCAATAAATTGGGTGATGCTAAAATTAATCTGCTAAACTCTCAACTATTAAATTCATCCATTTATCTAAATGATTAAATTTAATAGGAAACACTTAGTACAAGCGAACCAAGGGATAACTTAATTATCTAAGAATATTAGGATGTTTAACTATAATACTAAAGCCAATTTACTACTAATTCTTACTTGATTATCTAAATAATAAACTATACATTGATTTACTATTAAAATATTAAATTAATTCCAATTTTATATATGCATATTATAAGGGATTCCAAATTAATAAAAAAACCTATTGAAATTATTACATATTAATTTAAAATATCTAAATGCAATTAATCATAATAACTTTAGAGAATCAAATCACTTCTTTAAAGTCCAACTTTGTAACTAAGATATTAAATTGAGAAGTTTCTAATGCCTTGAATTCAATTTTTGCAACTCAAAATATTAATGAGTAAATCAAATATTTTCAATTCAAACTTAACAACTAAATTCTATTTGATTAAATTTTAAATCCATTTGGTTTTGAATTTCTATAAATTCAAAATTTATTCTTGGTAAATTTTACAACTTTATCTTCTTTCTAATCTTTCTATTTTCTACTACTACTATCTTGCCTGCAAGAAGCTGGGATAAGGAGCTCCATTAATGGATGCTAAATGAACAGATAAATTTACAAAAAAATAATAGACACACACACATATATATTGTTGGATACAATTGTTTGAAGGACATTGTTGGATTAGCTATGTGTTGTCTTTGATGTCACACAAATGTCATATCAATTATCACTCCCAGTATCTACCGAGTTCAGTCGGTCAGCTAAGCGGTTCTCAGTATCTACTGAGTTTAGTCGATCAGCTAAGCGGTTCTCAGTATCTACCGAGTTTAGTCGGTCAGCTAAGCGGTTCTCAGTATCTACCGAGCTCAGTTGGTCAGCTAAGCAGTTTTCAGTGTCTACCGAGTTCTCTTGGGTGTCTAAAGAAAACTTGACAGGATATCAGTGTTAACCGAGCCTCCTCAGTTATCGAAGGAAAATTAGTGGTTATCGAGCTCTCTCGGTCTCCAAAGGATGTTGCAGAATTCACTGTGGTTACTGAGTTCTCTTGGTCACCGAAGGAAATCTTTTCAGGATTAATGTTTACCGAGCAAGGTCGGCCCTTTCAATGAATTTTGTTATTACAGTCTGTTTATCCTTGCCAACTGTTATAATAATTATTAGTGCCGACATGACAATCTAAATGATTATTAAATGGCATATATATATAGAAGGTCAAATGGTGAATAAAAAATACAGCATACAGAAATCATTTTTGAAGAAAGGTGTGTGCGAATTTTAAAAGATGCTTAGATATCCTTGAGGAGCAGCAAAGATTTAATTGATCAGTAAGGATCTAGTGAAACAGAACAGAGATCTATATTTAGCAATTCAGTTGCAGGTCATTTCATTGTTACTCTCTAGCAATTGTAGTAGTGATATCAAAATCTCTTAACCGAGTTGGTTTAACAACCATTTTGTAAATCCTCTAACAAGGTAACAGTTCTATTGAATTGTTTCAAGACCTCTTACAAGACCACTCCTAGCAGGGTGATTAAATCCTTTAACAAGGTCACACCTAACAGTGTGTTTTGTAACCTTTTACTGGGTTGGCTTCTAACCAGGCATCACTTCAGAAGAGTGAAAAATAGTAACTAGTTACATTGGTGGTTTTTCCCATATTGGGTTTCCACGGTAAATTTGGTGTCTCTTGTGTTCATGTTATTTTCTTTATTCATGTAAGTTAATCAGTGATGAATGCTTAAGAACAATTTAATTATTACACACTTCAAGGATCAAGTTTTCAACATTTCTCTGTATAATTACTGAGTGGCACAGTAAATAATTTGTTAAGATATTTAAAAGATTAGTGGTAATATTTTGTGGTTAACTGATTCACCCCCTCCCCCCTCTCAGTTACTGCATCTATATTTCCAACAATTGGTATCAGAGCTTTTGGTGCTTGCAGGAAGGGTTTCAAGGACCTAAGCTAAAGCTCAGGATGTCTTACAAAAGAGAAATTCCAAGGCTTAACAAAAATAACTTTTCAGCATGGCAAGGTCTCATGAGATTACATCTGGCTTCCATTGGTGATTCAGGATGCAAATATATTGATCAAGAATATACAATTCCTACTGGCACATTGACTATTGAAGACATTGCAGAGAAGAAGAACTATAACACTATGATGATAGACATTGCATAAGCTCTTAGCTATGAAGAATTTGATGAAATCAAAGACTACACAACTGCTCATGAAATGTGGAACAAGCTGAAGAAAATCTATGGCGGTGATGACAATGTGAAGAGAGCCAAAGCAGAGAACCTAAGAGGACAATTTGATCAAATGAAAATGAGAGAAGAAGAAAACATTGCAAAATATGTTGAAAGGATCAAGACAAGTGTTAGTGCAATTAGAGCTTCTGGAGGAAAAATTGATGATGAAACGGTTATAAGGTTCTTAGAACATTACTCCCTATTTATGCAATAAGAGTTTCTGCTATTCAAGAAAGAAGATGTGAAGAAAATCACAATATAACTTTCGATGCCTTAGTTGGAAGATTGATAGCCTTTGAACTGGATAACTATGACAACTATGTTCCAACTTCTAAAAATATTGAATCAGCTTTTGAGGCCAAACTTTCACTCAAGAAAGGGAAGAAAATCCAATTAGAAAGTGAAGAAGAATCAGAGGAAAGTTCTGATAGCGATCTTGAAGTTATTGAAGCATTACTTGCAAAGAAGTATTCAAGAGGCAGAGGAAAATACAGAGGTAAAACTCCCTTAATCTATTTTTCATGTGAAGAAATTGGTCATATTGCAGCTAGGTGTCCAAACAAGCAAAGCAAAGATGAGAAGAAAAATTACAAGTATAAAGGATAAAGGTAAGAAAACATGTTTCTTAGCTAAAGATTCGGATGATAGTGAAGAAGAAATTGTTTTCATTGCTATAAAAGATGAATCTGATAATGATGAAGATGAGATGGCACTTATCTCTCATATAAGCAAGAATGATACATGGATTATAGATAGTGGATGCTCACATCATATGACTGGTGACAGGACCAAGTTTGAACACTTTGAAAACTTTGATGGTGGTAATGTAAGGTTTGGAAACAATGAACCTTGTTGTATAAAAGGAAAGGGACGAATTTCATTAACCAAAGAACTTATATGTGACAATGCATATTGGGTTGAAGGACTAAAGCATAATCTTCTAAGTGTAGCACAGCTAATCAACATTGGATTCAAGGTTGAATTCATGAATGGCAAAGCAAGATTGCTGGATGACAAAGGAAAACTGATAGGATCAGGAAAACAAACCAAAGGTAACCTGTTTTATCTTGATCTTGGTGATTACTCATGTTTTATTGCTCAAATTGAAGAAAGTTGGCTATGGCACAAAAGGTTATGTCATGTAAATTTTGACAACATGATAAAAATAAGCAAATTCAAGAAAGTAAGAGGTATTCCTACTTTGAAGAAACCTGATGTTGGTCTATGCAAGAATTGTCAAATTGGTAAAATGGGAAAGTCTAGTTTCAAAAGTAAAAACTATCAGTCTGAAGATATTTTGGAAATTATGCATACTGATTTATGTGGACCTATTGGAATTGAGAGCTATACCGGAGAAAAATTCTTTATTCTCTTTGTTGATGATTATTCTAGAATGATGACTGTTATGTATTTAAGAGAAAAGTATGAAGCATTTGAGAAGTTCAAATGGTATTTAGCAAGAGTAGAAAAGGAAATAGGAAAAAGAATAAAATGCTTGAGATCAGACAGAGGTGGTGAATTCATCTCCCATGAATTCAATAATTGCTGCATTGAAAGAGGAATCAAAAGACAGGTATCAGCCCCGAGAACTCCTGAGCATAATGGAATAGCTGAAAGAAGGAACAGATCTATCATGGATTGTGCAAGGACTCTAATGATCAAAAAGAACATTGCTATGAAATACTGGAAGGAAGCTATCAGCACTGTAGTTCATACCTTGAACTGAGTACAGCTGAGAAAAGACACATTCAAGACTCCATATGAGCTATGGTATGGCTACAAACCAAATGTAAGTTACCTAAAAGTATTTGGTAGTAAATGTTACATCTTGAAAGAATCTATAAAAGGAAAATTTGATGTAAAAAATGATGAAGGAATATTTTTGGGATATTCTTGCAAAAGTAAGGCATATAGATGTCTAAATTTGTCTACTCACAAAATCATAGAAAGTGCACATGTGAGAATTGATGAGTTTGCAGAAAAGATTGAAGAAGAAAGCAAAAAGGAACCAGAGGAATACAAAAAATTTTTTTACATCGAACCTGATACATTGCTAGACACATGTAATGAGACTACATCTACCGAGCCCAGTACAGTAACCGAGTCACAAGAAGAAGTTCTAATCGAGTCACAAAGTACCGAGTCTCATTCTGAAGCTACCGAGCAAGTATCTACCGAGCCTGAGCAATTTGAACCTGAAGATGAAGAAGATGACAATATAACTCATTCAGGAAGCAAGGAACCTGTATTAGCCAAGTACATCAGAAAGCATCATAAACCAGATCAGATTATTGGAAAGAAATCAGATGGTACTATGACAAGAAGTAAACTAAAAGGTACATATTTATTTGCTAATTTTGAACCTAAAAATGTCAAAGATGCATTAGAAAATTAAAGTTGGATTGAGGCTATGAATGAAGAAATAGAGAAAATAGAGAAAAATAAGACATGGACTCTTGTACCTAGGCCTAAAGATAAAAATGTAATTGGGACAAAATGGGTATTCAGAAATAAGTTGAATGAAGATGGTCAAGTATCAAGAAACAAAGCAAGATTGGTATGTAAAGGATATTCTCAAGAAGAAGGAATAGATTATGGAGAGACTTTTGCTCCTGTTGCAAGATTAGAAGGTGTGAGGACTTTACTTGCATATGCAGCACATAAAGGATTTAAGGTATATCAAATGGATATCAAATCTGCTTTTCTCAATGGTATTCTTGAGGAAGAAGTCTACATTGAGCAACCTGAAGGTTTTATTGATCCAGACAAAAGGGATATGGTCTACAAATTACACGAAGCATTATATGGTCTGAAACAAGCTCCTAGAGCATGGTATGAAAGATTACATAACTATCTTACTCAGATTAATTTCAAAAGGGCTAATGACAACAACAATTTATACATCAAAGAAGGATCAGATAACAAAATTGTTTTGGCGGAAATATTTGTGGATGATACTGTGTTTACAGGAAATGATGATCAGTGCAAAGAATTTGAAATGTCTATGTTTGGTTAGATAAAATTCTTTGTTGGACTTTAGATTCAGTAGAACAAAAATGGTATCTACATTACTCAGTCTAAACATATCAGGGAAATACTTAAGAAATTCAGTATGGAAGATTCAAAACTAGTTGGTACACCCATGTGTACTGGACTGAAGCTTACCAAAGATGATGATTCAAAAGAAGTAGATCAGACCTTATATAGATCAATGATTGGAAAATTATAGTATGTAGTACACACAAGGCCTGCTATTGCCTTAGCAGTTGGAATAGTGGCAAGATTCTCGGCTAAACCTAGAGAAAATCACATGATGACAATCAAAAGAATCTTGAGGTATTTAAGGGGAACTGAAGATTATGGCTTGTGGTATAAATTTGGAGGCAATTTGGATTTAAAAGTGTTTACTGATGCTGATTGGGCAGGAAACATTGATGATAGAAAGAGTACAAGTGGTGGTGCATTCTTTCTTGGCAAGAGGTTAGTATCTTGGACTAGTAAAAAGCAAAACTGCACTTCCCAATCCACAACAGAAGCAGAATATGTTGCTGCAGCAGTAAACTGCTCTAATATTATATGGTTTAAATAGTTTTTGGAAGGCATGAAGGTTGAGATCAAAGAACCAATTGTTATGTTTTGTGATAATACAAGTGCAATAAATATTTCAAAGAATCTGGTAATGCATTCCAAAACTAAGCACATTGCAATTAAATATCACTTTGTCAGAGAATTGGTGCAGGACAAGGAAATCAGATTGGAATATATTCATAGAAAAGAACAAATTGTAGATATCTTCACCAAACCACTACCTAAGGATGCATTCTTATATCTAAGAGGCAAGTTAGGGGTCACTCCCCTATCCGAGGTTCACTAAATAAAGTTTTAGTGATGCATCAACTAGAACAGGTTGAAGATCAATCAGTTGATGCAGCATAGTCAGGAAATCATTGCATATGAATCAGTACATAAGGTACATTGATATTTACTAAAACTGTGTTAATTGTCTTTGGCATGTGTTGTCAAAGAGGGAGAGTTTGTTGTCATTTCAAGAAATTTCTAAGAAGAATAATTTGAGAAGTTAAGAGGGAGAGTTCTCAGTCAGAGAAATAAGTTTGAAGATGATGGGAATCAGAATGAAGCTAAGTATATGTTTCTTACTCTTGGTTTATCTGTGAAATTTCATTGTGCTATGACATGTTGTGTTGCCATCAATGCCAAAGAGGGAGATTGTTGGATACAATTGTCTGAAGGACATTGTTGGATTAGCTATGTGTTGTCTTTGATGTCACACAAATGTCATATCAATTATCACTCCCAGTATCTACCGAGTTCAGTCGGTCAGCTAAGCGGTTCTCAGTATCTACCGAGTTCAGTCGGTTAGCTAAGTGGTTCTTAGTATCTACCGAGTTCAGTCAGTCAACTAAGTGGTTCTCAGTATCTACCGAGCTCAGTCGGTCAGCTAAGTGGTTTTTAGTGTCTACCGAGTTCTCTCGGGTGTCTAAAGAAAACTTGATAGGATATCAGTGTTAACCGAGCCTCCTCGGTTATTGAAGGAAAATTAGTGGTTACCGAGCTCTCTTGATCTCCAAAGGATGTTGCAGAATTCACTGTGGTTATCAAGTTCTCTCGGTCACCGAAGGAAATCTTTTCAGGATTAATGTTTACCGAGCAAGGTCGGCCCTTTCAATGAATTTTGTTATTACAGTCTATTTATCCCTGCCGACTGTTATAATAATTATTAGTGCCGACTTGACAATCTAAATGATTATTAAATGGCATATATGTATAGAAGGTCAAATGGTGAATAAAAAATATAGCATGCAGAAATCATTTTTGAAGAAAGGTGTGTGCGAATTTTAAAGGATGGTCAGATATCCTTGAGGAGCAGCAAAGATTTAATTGATCAGTAAGGATCTAGTGAAATAGAACAGAGATCTATATTCAGCAATTCAGTTGCAAGTCATTTCATTGTTACTCTCTAGCAATTGTAGTAGTGATATCAAAATCTCTTAACCGAGTTGGTTTAACAACCATTTTGTAAATCCTCTAACAAGGTAACAGTTCTATTGAATTGTTTCAAGACCTCTTACAAGGCCACTCCTAGCAAGGTGATTAAATCTTCTAACAAGGTCACACCTAACAGTGTGTTTTGTAACCTTTTACCGGGTTGGCTTCTAACCGGGCATCACTTCAGAAGAGTGAAAAATAGTAACTAGTTACATTGGTGGTTTTTCCCATATTGGGTTTCCACGGTAAATCTGGTGTCTCTTGTGTTCATGTTATTTTCTTTATTCATGTAAGTTAATCAGTGATGAATGCTTAAGAATAGTTTAATTATTACACACTTCAAGGATCAAGTTTTCAGCATTTCTCTGTATAATTACCGAGTGGCACAATAAATAATTTATTAAGATATTTAAAAGATCAGTGGTAATATTTTGTGGTTAACTGATTCACCCCCCCCCTCTCAGTTACTGCATCTATATTTCCAACAATATATATCTGCTATTGGAAATGATCTAATTCCAATTCTATGTTTTAATATAGAGTAGAAATTATATATATATATATATATATATATATATATATATATATATATATATATATATATATATATATATATATATATTTAAAGTCTTTGTTCTTTTTAAAATTTAATTTTTAGTTTTTTTTCTTATTTAAATTTTATACAGAATTTAGAAAAATTCATTAGCAATAGGAAATTGGCTCATTAATGTACCATTATTTATGTCGTCCCAAAGGGAGGCCTGTGAACCTCCACCAATGAGGTCACAAGTCCAAATGAGGGGTTGTGATCCCCCATTGATGGGAGTCACAGTGCCTAAATTTTATACAAAATTTAGAAAAATTCATTAGCAATAGGAAATTGGCTCATTTTATGATTGTTTATGTTGTCCCAAAGGGAGGCATGTGAAACCCCACCAATGAGGTCGCAAGTTCGAATGAGGGGCTGCGATCCCCAATTTATGGTGTGGTAGTTCCTTAGGGACTGGAGCTCCCATCAATGGGATTGTAGATCCCTATAGGGCGCTGCAATCCCCATTGATGGAGTCACAGTCCTTTAACGACTGTGACTCCCATCAATGGGGTCACAATCCTCCATGAGGCTGAGACCGCCAAGATGGAGATGGGGGTCGTGTGGGGTCTCGAGCCTGACCACCCCCATTCAAAAGCTCTCTATTTTTTTAAATTACATTTTTATAAATTTTTAATTACATAAATTTTTTATATTCTAACTATTATCTTATTTAATAATTTTCTATTTTATTTGATTTAGTATTTAATTATATATATATATATATATATATATATATATATATATATATATATATATATATATATATATATATATATATATATATATATATATATATATATATATATATATATATAATTTGAAAGGATTTAAGGATTATTTTAATAATAAAATTTTCTAAAATATTAGTTTAGAGGGAAAATAAACATATGTAATTTTATGATATATATATATTATCTTTTATAAAAAGATTTGTATAAACATTTTATACAAGTTTCTTTAATTGCAATAATTTCATAATAGTTTAGGTGTACTACACTAGGAATTTTATTAGATTAATCATCTATAATAGTTTCATAAACTTTTAAATTCAAATTTAGTGAAAGTAATTTATTTACATATTTAACTATATAAATATATTTTCTCATTACTTTAATTACTAGGAATTTAATTAAGCTTTTATAAAAGAGTTGAATCATATTTTAATTTTTACATGATATAAATAAAGTGTCTAATTAATCAAGGTTCCTAACTCTACCAATTAATGAAAAATGCATCCTAGTTATAACTAGGTGAGCATAAAAACTTTAAAGAATGTTCTTTTTATAGGAAAGAATAATTTTAAACTTGCACTTATATTACCATTTTGAGATGATAAAAATAATACTAAATATCTAAATTTGTCTAAGGACTAAAATTTCTTCCTTTTATAAAGAACCACTTTTACAACTTCTATTTTCTGAAAAAACAAAATATAGAAGCATATTTCCTTTTAACCCTTCTAAAATTAAAAAATATCCATAAAGCTAGGATTTCCAATTTTTATAAAATAGGAAAAGTCCTTAAAACTGCATCCAAGACTCCATTAAATGATCCAAGCAAGAACCTGCATAAAATTCTGGTTGACCATGAAGGATCACCTTGCAACCTAGTCCTTTACAAGGTCACCCCCGAGCTAGGGGAACAAAGAATGTAACAGGAGACATATAGACATAACCATATTTTGAACAAAAACATGCACAAGGGGAAAAATAATACCCAAAACCATGGATTTACAAGGCTTTCAAATACTTGAAACTTTAGGGGTGAAAGAGGACTTTCCATAAGAGGAGAAGCCAATCAAAAATAAAAATAAAAAGAAGAGGAATAGGCCACACATGGGCTCAACATTCCCTTACAAAAACCATCTCCTCATATTCAGAACCATGGCCTCAAGCCATCAATTTTTTTCTTATGACCCCCAAAAGCCCTTAGGCATGATTGACATCATGGGGACTCACACACTCATGTATATCCCTCCACACATGGGAGACTCTGCACTACATCAGTAGTCTCTAACCTTCACCCCTTCAAGGTTACTTTTCCCTCCCAAGGGTGAGTGTTCCTAAAGCCTCTCTAAATGGCTTGCTACTCAACCACTAACTTACAGCCATCAATGATGGATTACCCTCACCATAACTCCTCCAAATATCTTCCTCCCCTCATAAATGATTTTTGAAGACTAAATAGAGTTGAGAAGATGGTTTCCCAAATTTTCCAAACTCCTAAACTCGGAGCTTGACTTTGGGGGTACTTTTGAAGGTTTATTTATGAGTCTAGGGCCTTCTAATGACCAAAATTTAACCCCTAACCCTTAGAATACCTATTGGAGTTGTTAAATTTGACCCCAACTTCCCTCTAGAAGCTTTCTAGACCCTCCAAAATCTCACTTGAAGTTAACCTACAAGTTTATCTATTCTTAACCTATCTAGAAACTTCATAAACCCTAGGTAAGCATGGGGACTCTACAAGTTAACCATCTAGTTGGTGTCATACTTATCCTAGTTAAAAGGATTAGTCATGCCAACACCTCATACACCCATGTGTCAAGTGACACTACATAAATTCTAACCCATTCACACATATCATGTGATGAACTACAACTGATTTGGAATCTAATTGAAGAATCTATGATTTAAGATCACCGAGGAGTTGCTGATTAGATATGGAATATGATTAAATTAGTATTATGTTGTCATTGATGTCAACTAGTTTGACAACACTTATCTTGTAACTTACTATACCTAAATATCTGAAGAAAGGTGAAAGTGATGAAGAATAGAAATATCGATATGAGGAAGATGTATATATTAGATGAGGATAAGGAAAACATTGAGTAACTTGTTGATGAGTCGATGACCTTATGATATTGAATTTATTATGTTGCATTCATCTATGATGAAGAATAGAACTGAAAGACACAAAGTAGTGTTGTCGGTAAATGAAGTATTTCAGTATACACTGACAGAGCATAGTGTATACCAAGCATAGTGTTAACCAAGATTGTGTTCACCGGTGCATTTCTTTGTTAACCAAGCATAACAGAAAGGAATTAAATGATCAGTTTAGCCGATAAGATTCATGAGCTCGAAAGTGTATGAAATCGAGGTAACAGATAATGTTTGTTATAAAGATCAACGGCTAACATAATTCAAGAAAGATGTAATGGAGCAAATTGAAATGTGTTATTGACACATTAGCCGAGGAAGCTTAAAGCGGCAAAATCAACGAAGATGATTAAGCGGAAAAATCTAATGAAGGAGAAGAAAATGATTTACATGTCTATATAAGAGACTAGATTTTCATAATGAAAAATCACCGGAAGAAGAAGATACCACAGAGTTATTGCATGAACAAGCTTCATGCATTCTGATCATACTGGTTAGTGAGAACTGAACTATAGAGCATTACCGAGCAATAGAGATTAATTACCGAGGGATAGTAAGTTGATACATTGTTGAATCTGAAGTGTTACATTGATCAGAAAGATTTGTATGAGCTAAATATTGATCTGTAATCTACAATTGAAGTTGTATTAAGGTAGATCATCTACTGTTACATATTTAACCATTGTACACAGTCAAATCTCTTAACTGAGTGGACTATAAAGTATTTTATGTATCATTCATAGAATGAACATTATTATCCTGTCAACCCCATAGTGAATGTTGGTTGGACGGTAATGATTGGTCTAAAATCCTCTAACAAGGTCACACCTAACAATGTGTTTGTAACCTTTAACAAGGTTGGGTCTTCACCGACCTCACTTTAGAAGAGTGAATATTTTGGGTTGCAGGTCCTAGATGGTTTTTCCCTTCATAGGGTTTCCACATTAAATCTCTTGTGTTATGTGTTTATTGTGATATTTGTTTGTTATCATACTTTGCATATTACATGTTAGATTTGATCAGTAACTACTATAAAGTTTAGACTGATAATCGGTAAAATCATAGATAGAGAAAGTATTTTATGTTTACCGAGTAGCAGAAGTTGAAATATTTGTTTTGGATTATACATTTTGATTTGGGATAGTGATTAACTGATTCACCCCCCTCTCAGTTATTCTAACATCATGATTAACATAAAATAATTAACTAAATTTAAATACATTCAACAATTATTTTTATGAATAAAAATACAAGAGAACAAGGTTCATGTCTCTTCACTAGAAAGAACATTGGCTTTACTATTTAACATAGTTTCACTCTTTGTTCCCCATATTTAGAACCATGGTCAATCTCCTACACACTCACTGCAAACATCAGTAGTCCAAGAAATCACCAATGACATAGCAAGTAAATGATATAATCAAACATACATCATAGCACTTGTATTCAAATAATTCATTATAACATAATTCAATAACCACATTTAATCCCAACATGCATAACATGTATCTATGAATCAATTACATCCTAAACATCTCATATATCCATAATATTACATCATTAAATCATAATCCTAACATAGACACATCTATATAAACTATTAAGCATCAAAGATGTGTACAAATCAACATAATCAAGATGCATAATATACATAGCATAGGATTTATCAATCCTTAAATAATAACATATGTCCAAGTTACTCAAAATCAATATATCAACTAAAAATTATGAACTAAAAATCAGTGCTAAACTATGACAACTGGGGTAGGCCTCACACCCTGCTAACCTATGAGGGTTTTAGTTGCATGTCATCTTTTTTAGTTATATATTAGACTTTTCCACTTGCATGTCAAGATTTTCAATTGAATGTGAACTTTTCTAGTTGTATGTAAAATATTTTCAATTGCATGCCAATTATTTTTAATTGCATGTCATCTTTTTCACTTCCATGTCAGTTTTATCCATTGCATGTCATAAATTATGATTTCCTTTTTCTTCTAATCCAATGCATGTAAGTATAAAGTGGTTCTATGTATTCTAGAGGGTTTGAACCGCATAGATATAATACATGAAGTAGGTTAGGGAAACAAGGAGGAGCTGAAATTAACCCAGCCGAAGCTAAGATGGTTGAAAGAAGAGATACAAGCCCACAAAGGGAACTGAATAATAAACTAAATGACTATTTGATAGTTTTTTCCCAACATCAGAAACAACTGCAACAAATACAAATAAAACAATGACAACAACAACAAATGTTGCAATAATTCCAAGATAGAATGATCATTAGCTATGGGAAAAATAAGAATTGATCATACATGATCAAGAACATCTAGTAGCCAACACAACAAATGAAAAGCTAGACAGGGGAATAAAGATAGAGAAGATTCTAATGTTGTGAGGATAGTAGATACAAGGTGTGATTGACCATTATGTCCCACCTTTTTACCTCGTCAAATAGAAAGGGAAGCAATTCTAGAGGTATACGACAAAGAGACTATGAGAGTAATAAGATCAAGATTGTACAATACTCTTCAGGAAAATATTGTAGCTTTGAATGAGAGAAAAAAACATGAGTTTAACACTAGAGTTATTGAAGAATATTATGTTGATTTTTTTATGGTTAAAACTACAACATTAGATGTTCCTTCTCCATTCCTTTCAAAGGAAATTCACTTGAATATTCTCTAGTTTAAAATCATCATGAACAAAGGGGAAGAAAGGGTGACATTGAGGAAGTTGAAGAACTTATAAAGGAACTAAATATATCAAAATCTGATTCATTAGATGTTACCCTAATTGGCATCAAATAAATTAGTGACTCTTCTACTCTACATCCTTATATGTGATTTGATAAATCTACACATGAATGTTCATCTGATCTATCAGATCATTTTCCTCAAGATGTAGATCATTTAGGTTTTGCGAGTCAAGAATTACAAAGGGATAAATAAAATTATTCCATTAATGACAACAGTAACACATCTCCTTATCCTCCTAACATGGCAGTCTTGATACATCACATTGGAAGCAATATAATATCTTCAAATGATGGTACTTCATGCTTAGCAATGGGACTTAATAAAGGTATACACTCAAAAAATTATTCGATAACTAAAGAATTACATCTTCATTTTATAACTTTAGTGGATTTAACCCTTGAACTAGACCTTGGTGTAGTCATTATGCTTGATGACATTGATGTGCTAAATTCATCTACATATAGGGATACCCATATGGGGTCATATACAAACATTGTTCAAACTTATAATAGTGGTTTTTCACTTTTGTTGACTTAATTATTCACCCACAAGAGTACTTACATGTTTTTATGGTGTGGGGTTTGGTTTGAGGCACTTCTACATTGAAATTATGGTAGTGTGCTTCATAGTCTTGGGTCTTATCATGTTTACATTAGTTTAGAGAAATGGAGATTTGAAGGAAATGCACCAAGACTTCTCTAGGATGTTATAAATAGGGAATACTGAGAGGGGGGGGAATCAATATTCTAAAAACTTTATCTTTTGCCCAATTATGGATATAATAGATTATCTTTATACATGCATAACATAAGAAGCTAAACAACATGCATAATAATAAAGAACTCATAACACATTATTTGTTCTCGAGGAAACCCTAGCCAAGGGAAAACCCCAGTGGGGATGGTACCCATAAAGATCCACTAATCAAAAGTATCCTATTAAGGATGTTGATCCTGTTAGGAGTCTATTACAATCATATAGTGTATCAGTCCTGATTAAGGGACTATAGGCCTTGTTAGAAGCCTCAACCCTGTTAGGAGTTGGTAGTACAAAATGTGATTACCAGATGAGCCCACTGCCCAAACAAGTAATGTACAATATACATTGATTACAAAAATAGGTTAAGGTACATAACCATATACTACTTGCATTAATATCTCTTCGCTGCTCTTTCACTATTGCTATTACATATGCTTCATATACTGCGCATCATATCACTGCTTCATTGCATTTCATTACTACTACATGATACTAGACTTCTTCTATACAATTACAATTACATTTATACCAATATCTTTATCCAAGAGTTAAAATCTAAGATGTTGTCCCTTTATATTGTTAAGTCATTATTTTGATAAACAAAATAATCCCTTAACTCTTTACTAGTTCTATCTTCATATTCTGTCCTATCGGCTTGACACTATCTTCAGTAAAACTATCATAACTTCTTCCGTACATGCTATAATAACTTGCACTTTGAGATGGGTATTCAATAGACATCATAGAGTCTATTTTCAAGTGTGTAAGCACTGAACTTACTCCAGTCAACCTCACAAACAAAAACTATGTCCAGGTTCACTGGTAAAAATACTATCTCACACTTAGACAAATTTGCAATGTGCTCTGTCATACTTGCTCTCTGACCTATGTGATCTTCATGTGGATCATATGTTTCCATAATGACAACATCTATATGATCAACTCATCCAAATTGCCAAAAATCTCCCCCTTTGTCATTGGTGGCAACATATGAGAAAATTGGCTAAGTGTACAACTCAAAATCTCAAAATTCTTCAAAATTGTGGCCATAGTATAAAATATATACTATCCTTATAACTCCTCAAAAAATTATTATCTCTAACATAGTACTCCCCCTAAGAGTATCAATCCTTATCATATACTATCAATTTTCTTCTATATATCTCTCCCCCTTTGAAACCAATGACAAAATAAAGGTAGGGAGGGTTACAAAATTTGTATCACAAAAAGATTACACCTCAGTTCAATTATTGCAAAGTCGGTAGGCTTGCAACACAATCTACAAAATCTATCTTCATGGCTTCTATCTCCTTCTCCCATGATTTCTTAATGGATTCTACCACATTAAGTAATGCACTCAGTCCATAAGAAGCTATTTCACATGCTTGGAGGTTTTCAAAGTTAAATTTTTGAAAAGATGTCTTAGCTGATAGACATTCTTCCAACTGCTCTTCAATAATGCTCAACTTCATAGAAGCATGCTCTCTCAAAAGAGTGTATCTTCTCAATTTTCTATCTCTCTCATCTTGCACAACTCTGATTTCATCATAAAGCTTCCAAACTTTCTTCTCAACATCACATACCTTCACACTGGGGCTAGATAGAAGGTTTGTTTCATTCAGAATTTTTGCTTCCTTCAACTTTATCTTCTGATCTTCTTTTGCTGTCAAGGTCTCTGATTTTGTACAATGTATGTACAAAGATTTACGTATTTCCAAATGCTTCCTCAAATCCTTGATACAGATATCAAGTGTTGATATCATTCTTGATATTATGGCTGATGTTCAAAAGCATTCTAGCCTCATAGGCTGCTTGTGCTTTCACTTTTGCAATATCAGACAAGTTTGTGAATTCATTATCAAAGGTGCTCATTACCTTCTTTTCTTTCTCCATAGGGTTTGCTTCTGCAATTTGTGTAGTTATAGTGCTTTGTAACTTCTCAGTTAGTTCCTTCAGACACCCTTCAAGACTCTTCACTTTCTTATTCTTGCCGATGATTTTATTCAAGGATGTAATCAGTTCCAACTGATCATCATCATCTACTTCCTTTCCCAAATGCTCAATCATAGATCCAATTTGAGTCTTCTTTCCAGTCTCAGGAGTAAGACTGATATCTTCTTTGGTGGGAATGGGAACTTGTTCCTCTATTACTAGTGGTTCCATAACTGTTGTCTCTGTCATCTCTTCTTCTTTTGTAGCTTCCTATTCTTCAAAGGCCGAATTGTCAAAAATGTTCTCTAAATTCTTGAATACATTTTCATCAGTATGCAAGGTGATTTTTGTACCTTCTACATTCATTGTTTCATCTTCAATATTAATAGCTAGAGAAGAGGGAATGTCCTCTTGTTCTTTCTCACCTGCTTGCTTTGCTGCAATTGATGATTCTCCAACATATTCTGTCATAACCTTGATAATAGCTTGTTCTATCTCAGAATTGATTTCTTCATACCTGCCTCCCATAATCTCAATAGTTCTCCTTTTGGTTCTCAAATGGGTTCTTAGGGCTTTCATGATTTGATTGAAATGTGTTTCATCTCTTATTTCACAAAGCTTCATCACAAGCTTTTCTCTGATAGTTGTGTCCTCCTTCGATGCTCTCTTCTTCCTATTTACAAGTTTGTTACATAAATCATTAGGTATCTATCCCTGAATTGTATCAAACTTCTTATCAGCCAAAATTATATGCTTCACAATTGCATTTTCCAGATTAAGTTCATTTGTATAATCATAAAGACCATAGTATTTGTTCATTCTTGCAAAGTCACCATTCTCAATGATCTACTCATTAAGCTTTTCAAATTTTGGTTTCCAAGCTTTCTTCTTAGTAGTGACATCATCTTTTATTTCTACAATCTTTCTTGGAACTGGTTGCAATAGAGTTTTATGTCTCTTTCCTAGTCCAGTAGCACTTTCCTTTACTCTTTTTCTAGTGTGGAGGAAGTGGATCTAGTAGACATCTTTGCTTCTATGTCCTTCTCTATTACTTCCACTTTCACCTTCACTTGTGGTTCTTCCTGTTGTACTACAATTGATGATAAAGGAGGGATAGACAAAACTTCTTTTTGTCCACTCTCTCTGATTGCTATCACTGTTTGCTTCGCTACCAAAAACTCACGCTCTATCATTCCTATATCTTTTAGGATTTTCTTTATAGTGCTCTCAAATCTCTTCTTAGACTACTTCTCTTCAATTAAGATCTTTGCAGAGTTGAAGTTCTCCTCAAAGGTTCCAAACCTATTACACTGAGTGTCCAACTTACACTTAAGTAACCTGCTAACATACTCTTCAGTCTCTACCTTAGATATCTCATAGCCAAGAGGCTCTATGAACTCTATTCTAGGCTCTACTACTTCAATATAGGTAAATTCATTATCCACCATAAAACATATATCATCTTTATATTTTTCAACAAGAGACTTAGGGATCCTTGATCTGCTAGACACAATATTTTGTAATGTCTTAATAAAAAGTACTGCACTCTCATTAACACTATCAATAACATGTCTTTTGTACACTAGGTTAATCCTTTCCATTGTATTTTGTCCATCATTCCAGTCATTTCCTATGGTGTAAGGAAATCTCCTCAAAAGATGAAAGAACATATAAGTGATTAGGGATGAGAACCTAAACTGTGTATACTTAGTTTTCTTGATCTTCTCCAAGTTCTCAAACAATTGAATTCTTAGAATTTCACACATAACAACTTGTGCCATGTCAACACATATTAGATAGGTTGCATGTACCATTCCAGCTGCCATGTCATCCTCTCTTGAATTTGCACAAAACTTAGTAGTTAGGATCTTGCATAAGTATCTCACATCATCGTGTTTGATCTTACTAATCACAATTCCTCTACTATTATAGGATGAGTTTATGTTATCAATGACTGTCCTCATTTTTTCCTCATTTAAAGGAATAGCTCTAGTTTTAGATAATCCAGTGACTTCATGAATCAAATCTGTTATAATATCTATCACTCTATCTTCTAGCCAAAACTTTCCATTATGAATTCTGCTCAAGATAATCTTAGTGCATTCTTCATTATCAAATTCATACTGTAATCCATACTTAACAATTTCATTATGTTCCAAATATTCAAAACCTTTTTTCAGTGTCATATCCTGATTGTAAATCTTTTGATATTCATTTGCGAAATCACTATCACTCACTGTCTCTAGTTTTCATCCAAGATAACTTCTGACATTTTATATGTGTAAAAATCCATCTGGTACGGATGATAATGCAAACCTAGGGTCATCTTCCAAGGGTTCTACTAGTTCCCTTTTCAATTTAGGTCTATTCTTATCTTTGACATTGTGTATTAAGGAAACATCCATGATTTCTTCAAATTCCTTTACTGATTCAAAGATTTGTCAAGTAAAATACCTTAATTTTGTGATTTTAGGGCTTGCATAGATTCGACACAAAATTCTTCTCCAAATCCTTGCAAAATGCTTCCAATCACTGCTCTTTGATCTCCTTGACACTTGAATTCACTTTGATGATCAAATAATACCGATCATAACCTTTTATTAATTCAATCTCACTTAGATCTGACATGGCATTCAATTCTTTTGCCGCTTCTTTCCAAAAAATTGTTTTTGCTAACCTGCAAAACTTAAAACTTCTTACGATCTCACAGAACATAATATTTTTCTTTGTGCTCTTAACCATAGCATTAGAACATCATAAACTACCTTGCATTAACTGTGCAAGACTCAATTCATCATATACCTACTTCTACACTAGTCTAAGTTCCTATTCTATTGCAATTTACATAAATTAAGTACTTTGAGATAGGTCAGGTAAAGATTCATTCTTACCTTTCAATACTTCACCTTCCTGATTACCTTCAATGTTGAATATGTCTCCTTGATCTGTGCTTTTGATAAAATTCACTTCATCCGAATTACTACAGCATCCTTTCTGACTGTTACTTGCATCTTCATTTCTTCTTGCATGATTTATGGGATTAGGATTAGAATGAAAAAATCTATTGTTCATTCTAAAAAACCTTACTGTATGTCCAATCTTGTTGCATATCTGACAAACAATTCCATTATTTCCATATCTTGGTCCAGGTTGATTGATTTGTGATTTGTAGTTTCTAGCAATGTGTCCAACCTTGTTGCATCTATAACATACTACTCCATTTATTCTTCTCATATCTTCAGTAGGTTTCTTATCTGATTGTTAGTATTCCTAAACATTCTACTACCATCATTATTCTTAATAAATTCAGGTTTCCTACATTCAATAGCTCTATGTCCAAAACCATGACAATTGTAACGATAACCATTAAGAGGTTTAAATTGCTTACCTATGCAATCTCTCTTCATATGACCAATAGTATTACAAGAAAAACATCTACCTTTGAATTCTCTTTGCATACCTTTGGGTGATTCCTCTTGCTTCGGTGATTCTTCTTCTTTAGGTGTATCTTTAGATTTGTTGATCTCATAAGGCTTCCTCTCATCTAAGATTTTAGATATTTTCAGATCTGGTTCCTTGCTTTCATTATTTTCTTTAAAAGTGTTGAATCCAAGACCAGTCTTATCATAGAATGGTTTTTGATAAGATATTTGTTCATCAATCTTCTCACTAGTTGAATATAGCCTTTCAAGTTGTTGTTTGGATTGAGTCAGTTTACCTTTCACAATCTTATTGTATTTCTCAAGTTCATCATAC
Organism: Chamaecyparis obtusa; assembly: GCA_027943335.1. Lineage (NCBI taxonomy): Eukaryota > Viridiplantae > Streptophyta > Pinopsida > Cupressales > Cupressaceae > Chamaecyparis > Chamaecyparis obtusa. Next base: position 99,956 of record BSBK01003917.1, on the reverse strand, counting down.
TACAAATTGACTTTCTCAAGTTCAGATGTTACTTTACAAAGTTTAGATTTTAGTCCTTCATTTTCAGTCTTTAAACTTTCATTCTCTAATTTCAGATTTACTTCATTCTTACCATTTCCATCTTTCAAACTAAGCTTCAAATTTGCTATCTTCAGTTCATGCTTAAAGATCTCATTAGCTTTTTCTAAATTGTCATCACAATCTTCAATAAGAACTTCAGATTCCTTTTCAAATCTCAGATCTTCCAATTTTTTTTTTCAGTTTCTCAATGAGGTTCTTTGCATCAACATACTTTCTTTTCAAAGTATCTTTTTCAATAGTAAGCAAGTCAATCTATTCAAGAGCTTCTTAAAGATTCTTTTGTAGTTGATCCATATCGATAGAGATCTTACTCAAGCTGCTGGGCTTTCCTGGAATTATTCTTTTCTGAGTAACTAAGCTCTGATACCAATTGTTAGAAATAGGGAATACTAAGAGGGGGGTGGGAATCAATATTCTAAAAACTTTATCTTTTGCCCAATTATGGAGATAATAGATTATCTTTATACATGCATAACATAAGAAGCTAAACAACATGCATAACAATAAAGAACTCATAACACATTATTTGTTCTCGAGGAAACCCTAGCCAAGGGAAAACCCCAGTGGGGATGGTGATGGAATATGGATGAAGTGATTGAGAGGGGGGGGTGAATCAGTCAACCATAAAACACTTCACTATTATTTCTTTCCAAATCCCTTAGGATATCTTAATGAATATTATCTGTTTAACACTCGGTAAATAGATTGCAGTAACTTGGTAGATGCAGAGAGTATTAGTAAAATTATCTTTTAGATATTCATCACCACTTGTATATGATTAAGATAACTATTAAGAACACAAGAGACACAGGATTTAACGTGGAAACCCAATATGGGAAAAACCCCCAATGTATCTAGATACTGATTTTCACTTTTCTGAAGTGATGCCCGATTAGAAGCCAACCCTTTAAAAGGTTACAAAACACACTATTAGGTGTGACCTTGTTAGAGGATTTAATCACCCTACTAGGAGTGGCCTGGTAAGAGGTCTTGAGAACAATTCAATAGAATTGTCACCTTGTTAGAGGATTTACAATATGGTTGTTAAACCAACTCGGTTAAGAGATTTAGAATTCACTGTTACAATGATAAAAAGGTAACAATGAAAATGACCTGTATAATAATGCAACTGCCTTACTGATTATAGATCTCTATTTTGTATAAGTGAGATCCTTCCTGATCAAATATATCTCTACTGCTTCTCAAGGATATCTGGTCATCCTTCACAATTTTGCACACACCTTTCCTATCTTTCTTCTATATTTCACACTTGACCTTTTATTTATATGATTTTAGATTTGTCAAATCGGCATTACTTAGTATAACAGTCGGCTGAATTAAGAAAACTTTATTTGCAAAGATCCTTCAAGGGCCGATAGTGCTCGGTGACCATAATGAAATTTTCTACAATCTTTTGGAGACCGAAAGAACTTGGTAAACACTGATAATCCTTTTTCTTTGATAACCGAGTGAACTCGGTAAATGCTGATTTTTCTTTGACAACCGAGTGAACTCGGTAAATGCTGATTTTTCTTTGATAACCGAGTGAACTCGGTAAATGCTAATTTTTCTTTGATAATCGAGTGAACTTGGTAAACACTAATTTTAATGCCAGGTAGACCAACTGAGCTCGGTAGGTACTGATTGTTGCGGACCATGACATTGTGTGACATCAAAGACAATACATAATTTGAGTAGCAATTTTCTTCAGACAATTGTTTCCAACAATCTCCCTCTTTGGCATTGATGGCAACACAATATGTCATAGCATAAGAAATTTTGAAAGGATTAGCTTGGATCAGATTCAAATCTCCCTCTGTCAGCAAACTTCCTTTTTCTTAAAAACTCTTCCTCCTAACTATTGAAAATTTCTTGAAGTAATAGCAAAGACATAGAAAAGACACTCCCTCTTTGACAACACATGCCAAAGACAATTCACATATTACCGGTGTAAACTAATGTACCTCAAGTACTAATTCATATGCAATGATTCCTTGAATATGCTGCATCAACTTGTTGATTTTCAATCATGTTCTGGTTGATGCATCACTAAAACTGTATTGAGTGAGCCTTAGATAGGGGAATGACCCCTAACTTACCTCTTAGATACACAAATGCATCCTTGGGTAATGGTTTGGTGAAAATGTCTGCAATCTGCTCTTTTGTATGAATATATTCTAATATGATTTCCTTGTCCTGCACCAATTCTCTGACAAAGTGATATTTAATAGCAATGTGCTTGGTTTTGGAATGCATTACTGGATTCTTCGAAATGTTTATTGCACTTGTATTGTCACAAAATATAACAATTGGTTCTTTGATCTCAACCTTCATACCTTGTAATAACTGTTTAAACCAAACAATATTTGAACAATTTACTGCAGCAGCAACATATTCTGCTTTAGCTGTGGATTGAGATGTGCAATTTTGCTTTTTACTGGTCCAGGATACCAGTCTTTTTCCAAGAAAAAATGCTCCACCACTTGTACTTTTTCTATCATCAATGTTCCCTACCCAATCAGCATCAGTAAACACTTTTAAGTCTAGATTGCCTCCAAATTTATACCACAAACCATATTCTTCAGTTCCTCTTAAGTACCTTAAGATTCTTTTGATTGCCATCATATGATTTTCCTTAGGTTTTGCTGAGAATCTTGCTACTATACCGACTGCTAAGGTAATATCAAGTCTTATATGTACTACATACTGCAATTTTCCAATCATAGATCGGTATAAGGTCTGATCTACTTCTTTTGAATCATCATTTTTGGTAAGTTTCAGTCCAGTACACATGGGTGTACCAACTGGTTTTGAATCTTCTATACCAAACTTCTTAAGTATTTCCTTAATGTATTTAGATTGAGTAATGTATACACCATTCTTGCTTTGCTAAATTTGAAGACCAACAAAGAATTTTATTAAACCAAACATAGACATTTCAAATTCTTTGTTCATTTGCTCTGAAAATTCTTTGCACTGATCATCATTCCCTGTAAATATAGTATCATCTACAAATATTTCTTCCAATACAATTTTGTCATTCGGTCCTTCTTTAATATACAGATTGCTGTTATCATTGGCTCTTTTGAAATTAATCTGAATCAGATAGTTATGGAGTCTTTCATACCATGCTCTAGGAGCTTGTTTCAAACCATACAATGCTTTGTGTAACTTGCAGACTATGTCCTTTTTATCTAGATCAACAAAACCTTCAGGTTGCTCAATGTAGACTTCTTCATCAAGAATTCCATTGAGAAATGCAGATTTTATATCCATCTGATATACCTTAAATCCTTTATGTGCTGCATAAGCAAGTAGAGTTCTTACACCTTCTAATCTTGCAACAGGAGCAAAAGTTTCACCATAATCTATACCTTCTTCTTGAGAATAACCTTTACATACCAATCTAGCTTTGTTTCTAAATACTTGACCGTCTTCATTCAACTTATTCCTGAATACCCATTTTGTTCCGATTACATTCTTATCTTTAGGTCTAGGTACAAGAGTCCATGTTTTGTTCTTTTGTATTTGTTCTAATTCTTCATTCATTGCTTCAATCCAACTTTCATTTTTCAATGCATCTTTGATATTTCTAGGTTCAAAATTAGTAAGCAGACATGTACCTTTTAGCTTACTTCTTGTCATAGTACCATCTGATTTGTTTCCAATAATTTGATCTGGTGTATGATGCCTTTTGACATATTTGGCTAGTATAGGTTCCTTGCTTTTTGAATGAGTCATGTTGTTGTCTTCTAGGATCTCTTCTTCAGGTTGCTATGGCTCGGTAGATATTTTCTCGGTAACTTCAGGCTGAGACTCGGTTTGAATTTCTTCATGTGACTCAGTTTGAACTTCTTCCTGTGACTCAGTTTGAACTTCTTCCTGTGACTCGGTTACTATGCTAGGCTCGGTAGATATAGTTTCCTTATTGATAGTTGTGTCTGGCAATGTTTCAGGTTCAATGTAAATGAATCTCCTGTAGTTTTCAGGTTCCCTTTTGCTTTCTTCTTCAGTCTTTTCTGCAAACTCATCAAATTTTACATGTATACTTTCTATGACTTTGTGAGTAGACAAGTTCAGACATTTGTATGCCTTGCTTTTGCTAGAATATCCTAGGAATATTCCTTCATCACTTTTCACATCAAATTTATTTCTTCTGGATTCTTTTAAGATATAACACTTGCTACCAAATACTTTCATGTAACTTACATTGGGTTTATAGCCATACCATAACTCATAAGGAGTTTTGACTGTGTCTTTCTTCAATTGTACTTGGTTCAAGGTATGAACTGCAGTGCTGATAGCTTCCTTCCAATACTTTATGGTGATGTTCTTTTCTATCATTAGAGTCCTTGCACAATCCATAATAGATCTATTTCTTCTTTCAGCTATTCCATTCTGCTAAGGAGTTCTAGGAGCTGATACCTATCTTTTGATTCCTCTTTCAATGCAAAAGTTGTTAAATTCATGGGAGATGAATTCACCACCTCTGTCTGATCTTAAGCATTTCAATCTTTTCCATGTTTCCTTTTCCACTCTTGCCAAGTACCATTTGAACTTTTCAAATGCTTCTGACTTTTCTCTTAAATACATAACAGTCATCATTCTAGAATAATCATCAATGAAAAGAATAAAAAAATTATCTCCAGTATAGCTTTCTATTCCAATAGGTCCACATAAATCAGTATGCACAATTTCCAAAATCTCTTTAGACTGATAGTTCTTACTCTTAAAACTAGTCTTACTCATTTTGCCAATCTGACAATTCTTACATAGACCAGTATCAGGTTTCTTCAAAGTAGGAATGCCTCTTACCTTCTTGAATTTGCTTATTTTCATCATGTTATCAAAATTCACATGACATAACCTTTTGTGCCATAGCCAACTTTCTTCAATTTGAGCAATAAAACATGAATATTCACTGAGATCAAGATAAAATAAGTTACCTTTTGTTTGTTTGCCTGATCCAATGAGTTTTCCTTTTCCATCCAGCAGTCTTGCTTGACTATTCATGAATTCAACCTTGAAACCAATGTTGATTAGCTGTGCTACACTTAGAAGATTATGTTTTAGTCCTTCAACCCAATAAGCATTATCACATATGAGTTCTTTGGTTAATGAGATTCTTCCTTTTCCTTTTATACAATAAGGTTCATTGTTTCCAAATCTTACATTACCACTATCACAGTCTTCTAGGTATTCAAATTTTGTCTTGTCACCAGTCATGTGATGTGAACATCCACTGTCTATTATCCATATATCATCTTTTCTTATATGAGAAATAAGTGCCATCTTATCTTCATCATCATCAGATTCATCTTTTATAGCAATAAAGACAATTTCTTCTTCACTATCATCAGAATCTTTAGCCATAAAACATGTTTTCTTACCTTTATCCTTGAATGATTTGAAATTCTTTTTGCCATAGTACTTGTGACCTCTCTTCTCTTCCTTGGCTTGCTTGTTTGGGCACCTAGCTGCAATATGTCCAATTTCTTCACATGAAAAATAGATTAAAGGAGTTTTACCTTTATATTTACCTTTCCCTTTAGAGTACTTCTTTGCAAGTAGTGCTTCTACAATTTCAAGATCACTATTAGAACTTTCTTCTGATACTTCTTCATTTTCTGACTGAACTTCTTTTATTTTCTTCTTCTTAGTGAAACCTTGGCCTCAAATGTTGACTCAATATTTTTGGAAATTGGAACATAGTTGTCATAGTTGTCTAATTCAAAGGCTGTCAATCTTCCAACTAAAGCATCCAAAGTTATATTGTGGTTTGTTTCACATCTTCTTTCTTGAATAGCTGATACTCTTATTGCATAGATAGGGAGTAATGTTCTGAGTACCTTTCTTATAACAGTTTCATCAGTGATTGTTCCTCCAGAAGCTCTAATTGCACTAACACTTGCTTTGATCCTTTCAACATATTTTGCAATGTTTTCATCTTCTTTCATATTCATTTTGTCAAACTGTCCTCTTAGGCTTTCTGCTTTGGCTCTTTTCACATTTGCATCACCACCATATATTTTCTTCAATTTGATCCACATTTCATATGCAGTAGTGCATTCTTTAATTTCATCAAATTCTTCATATCTGAGAGCTGATGCAATGTCTATCATCATGGTGTTATGACTCTTTTTCTCTACAATGTCTTCAACAGTTAATGCGCCAGTAGGAACTGTGTATTCTTCATCAATGTATTTGCATCCTGAATCACCAATGGAAGCTAGATGAAGCCTCATGAGACCTTTCCATGCTGAAAAGTTATCTCTATTGAGGTTTGGAATTTCTCTCTTGTAAGACATCTTGATCTTTAGCTTAGGTCCTTGAAACCCTTCCTGCAAGCACCAAAAGCTCTGATACCAATTGATGGAATATGGATGAAGTGACTGAGAGGGGGGGGTGAATCAGTCAACCATAAAACACTTCAGTATTATTTCTTTCCAGATCCCTTAGGATATCTTAATGAATATTATCTATTTAACACTCGGTAAATAGATTGCAGTAACTTGGTAGATGCAGAGAGTATTAGTAAAATTATCTTTTAGATATTCATCACCACTTGTATATGATTAAGATAACTATTAAGAACACAAGAGACACAGGATTTAACGTGGAAACCCAATATGGGAAAAACTGCCAATGTATCTAGATACTGATTTTCACTTTTCTGAAGTGATGCCCGGTTAGAAGCCAACCTGGTAAAAGGTTACAAAACACACTATTAGGTGTGACCTTGTTAGAGGATTTAATCACCCTGCTAGGAGTGGCCTGGTAAGAGGTCTTGAGAACAATTCAATAGAATTGTCACCTTGTTAGAGGATTTACAATATGGTTGTTAAACCAACTCGGTTAAGAGATTTAGAATTCACTGTTACAATGATAAAAAGGTAACAATGAAAATGACCTATATAATAATGTAACTGCCTTGTTGATTACAGATCTCTGTTCTGTATAAGTTTGATCCTTCCTAATCAAATATATCTCTGCTGCTCCTCAAGGATATCTGGTCATCCTTCACAATTTCGCACACACCTTTCCTGTCTTTCTTCTATATTTCACACTTGACCTTTTATTTATATGATTTTAGATTTGTCAAATCGGCATTACTTAGTATAACAGTCGGTTGAATTAAGCAAACTTTATTTGCAAAGATCGTTCAAGGGCTGACAGTGCTCGGTGACCATAATGAAATTTTCTACAATCTTTTGGAGACCGAGAGAACTCGGTAAACACTGATAATCCTTTTTCTTTGATAACTGAGTGAACTCGGTAAATGCTGATTTTTCTTTGACAACCGAGTGAACTCGGTAAATGCTGATTTTTCTTTGATAACTGAGTGAACTCAGTAAATGTTGATTTTTCTTTGATAACTGAGTGAACTCGGTAAACACTAATTTTAATGCCAGGCAGACCGACTGAGCTTGGTAGGTACTGATTATTGCGGACTATGACATTGTGTGACATGAAAGACAATACATAATTTGAGTAGCAATTTTCTTCAGATAATTGTCTCCAACAGATGGTACCCACAAAGATCCAGTAATCAAAAGTATCTTGTTAAGGATGTTGACCTTGTTAGGAGTCTATTACAAGCATATAGTGTATCATTCCTGATTAAGGGACTATAGGACTTGTTAGAAGCCTCAACCCTGTTAGGAGTTGGTAGTACAAAATGTGATTACCAGATGAGCCCACTACCCAAACAAGTAATGTACAATATACACTGATTACAAAAATAGGTTAAGGTACATAACCTTATACTACTTGCATCAATATCTCTTCGCTACTCTTTCACTATCACTATTACATATGCTTCATATACTTCGCATCATATCACTGCTTCATTACATTTCATTACTACTACATGATACTACACTTCTTCTATAAAATTACAATTACATTTATACCAATAGCTTTATCCAAGAGTTAACATCTAAGATGTCATCCCTTTATATTGTTAAGTCATTATTTTGATAAAAAAAATAATCCCTTAACTCTTTACTAGTTTTGTCTTCATATTTTGTCCTATCGGCTTGACACTGTCTTCGGTAAAACTATCATAACTTCTTTCGTATATGCCGTACTAACTTGCACTCTAAGATGGGTGTTCAATAGAAATCATAGAGTCTATGTTCAAGTGCACAATCACTGAACTTACTACAGTCAATGTCACAAACAAAAGCTGTGTCCAGGTTCACTGGTAAAAATATTATCTCACACTTAGACAAATTTGCAATGCGCTCTGTCATACTTGCTCTCTGACCTGTGCAATCTTGATGTGGATCATATGTTGCCATAATGACAACATCTATGTAATCAACTTAGCCAAATTTCCAACATAGGATCCAAGAATTAAAGGATGTACTTGATCCTAATAAAATTTGATTATGGTGATTGCTTGGGGAAAGTGATCTCTGGGTGGGAAGATTTTTAATGTCCCCAATATGGAGCCAAGGAATTAATAAGAGTATAAAATGAACAATTAAGTACAAGGATGGAAGAATATTAAATTACAAGTACAAGGAGGGAAAAATCTTAATTACAAGTTTGGACACTTCATTCCCTAAGGTTAGAAAATTACTAGTAACAAAATGAGAGAATAATTAAATATTAGCCCAAAAAGCTAAAGTTATTTGTAAATATATTTAATTATTCATTATGTTTAATCTTGGGGACACACTTAAGTTATAACTTTAGTTATAACATTATTATATCTAGTAAGTGCGATGAAAAACATTTAATTAATATAAAGTGAATAATGATTTATGCCTAGGTTCAAACGTCAATGTTTTGAGTGATCAAATTATTTTTGGGAAGGAGTTTCTTTATAAGAGGCTATGATGGGCTCAATGGAAGCATTCTATTCTTATCAACTTGTTATTTTATATTTGTGCAATAAGACAATCTTCTTCTTTTTATAGGATGTAGCCCCTGTAGAAATCCTCTTTTAGATGAAACCCCAAAAGAATCATCTTAGAATCTTCAACTTCAAAATTATGGATGACAATTTAAACTAGGTTCATGCAACAATTCTATTTTGGGTAAAAAATAGTGAAAAGCTATAGAAGTTAAGGCGTCTTGAGAAGGAAAACTACCCAAATGAAATTCATAGTTTTTTCCATAAATAAATGAATCACAGATCTATAAATTTTCTAGCCAATCTTCCATATCAGGCAATTAGGTTAGTGGTAAATGATTTGATCATTGGGAATAAATATTTGTAAATGCTGACATCTAAACTTTCATTTCATTCAAGGATATTCTGCTATTGATTATCAATATCTCTATTTCCATCTATATTTCTATGTTTCATTTGGTTGTAATAAAACAAACCCTTATTGATGCAAGTACTATATTAAGTTTTAATTTAATTAGAGGAAATGATATTTCAATTAAATTTGGTTATTTAATTAATTATAATAAGGTAGGGTATAATTAAATAATGTTATTTATTTAATTATTTATCGATGATGAAATATTGATTAGACATTCAATAATTAAAGTAATTAATTAAAATCACTTAATTATGGATTTTAGAATATTTGAAGATTTTAACTTTAGAATGTAGCAAAATGATACATATTGTTTAAATAACAAAGATTATTTAACAATTTAGGAGGAATGCTAGTAATGTCATCGTGTTCAAGCAAAAGGCCATTTTTACATGTCTACATTTTTCCCCTATTTGATATAATGATTTTTAGGAAATGTTTCAAAGATAAGTTTGATAAAATAATTCCCAGGTATACCCCTACGAGAAAGTATTAATAACTAGGTAATATGGTGCCCCCTCAAGGAAATTTGCAAAAAAAATAAATTGAGGGCTCATTTGGTTGAGTTTATTATGATGATCATAACACAACTAACAAATTTGAAAATAAAATTTTAGACTACAACTAATTGACTACTTGGAGAACATAATGTTAAGATGATCACCGAGCTACAAAGATATATGTGATACATTGGATCAGTTATTATATTGTCATTGATGCCGGCTAGTTTTGACTATACACTTATCATGATAGTTGCAAACATCTGAAGAAGGTAATATTAGTGAAAGAATGAGATGTAATTGGCATGAAAATGAGATGTATGAGTAAGCTATGAATATGGTATTCATTGGGTAACTTATTGATGAGTCTATGATAGTATGATAGTGATTTGATTGTATTACATGATTCTATTAAGAATTGAAGATCAAGAATGTACAAGTTAATGTGGTCAGTATATGAAGAACTTAGTATACACCGAGTAGATACAGTTTACACTGAGTAAGTGTAGTGTATAACGATTGTGGTATTAATTGAGTAGGAAGTCACCTACACATCATAGTATTAACCAAGTGCAAGAAATAATGTGGAACATGTGATTCCCAACTTGAGATGATGAGCTAGAGAAATTAGGATGATTCCGAGGATAAATATAAAGTTTTTTATGAAGATCTACGATTGAAAAAATTCAAGGTTGATCGGATGATGAAGATTAAAATGTTTCAAGGCACAAGTTCCGAGGAAGATTAAAGAGGAAAAATCAGTGATGGAAATTAAGAGGCAAAATCTATGGCTGAGAAGAAAATGGTTTATCATGTCTATTTAAGGAGACAAGAGATTCAAAATGAGGTATGCACGTGAGGAGAAGATTGTATTCATGCAAAGCTGGTCAGATAGGTTGAAGTGAGAACTAAGCAATTCTACATACTACAATGAGTATCAGAAGAAGGAGATTAACCGACTAGAACAAAGTTGGAGGATAATAGGGAATTGAATATATTATGATGGCAAGAGGTATATTGAGCTTAGCATAGATCTCAATATCTGCAAAGGAAGTTATATTTGAATTAGGTAATCTACTGTTGCATTCTAACCATTTCTATAGACAAAATCTCTTAACCGAGTGGGACTTAATAGTCTTTATTTATGGATTATCTGTAAGATCTATGTAAAAGGTTTCAGGTCCTTTCAAAACTTGTTTTCACTTAATCAAAATAGTCTTTATTTATTTCTTTAAGAAATTCAATCAATGTTGATTTTTTTCTTGTTGACCCAAGTGAATGTATGGTCACATAGAACTATTAGTGATAAATCATCTAACAAGGTCACACCTTACAGTGTGTTTTGTAACCTTTAATAGGGTTGGCTCTTAACCGAGTTAACTTCACAAGAGTGAAAATATTTTGGGTACCAGTCCCAGGTGCTTTTTTCCTTAACAGGGTTTCCATGTTAAAAATTAAGTGTTAAATGTGTATGCATGTGATGTTTTGATATTTTACTTTACACATTAGATTAAATAGTTTGATCAGTATATACTAGTTAATTTAAGTGGTAGTCGGTAAATGAATTGGAAAGACACAATCAAGTATTTATCAAGATATTTAAGTTTATTTGTTGAATTGGTTTTATACATCAGAGAGTATTTGGGACTGTAGGATAACTGAACATAACTGATTCACCCCCTTCTTAGATATCTAACAATTGGTATCATAGCATTGAGTACTTGAAGGAAGAAGTTTAAAAGACTTAAGTTAAAGATATCAAGATGTATAAGAGAGAGGTACCAACATTAAACAAAGAAAATTTCTCAACATGGGAAAGAAGGATGAAGTTGTATCTATCAGGCATTGGAGATTATGCAATGTACTATTTGGAAAATGATTTGATAACTCCTACTGGTCCTTTGACTATACCAAATGAAAGAGAGACAAGAAAATAATGCTATGATGATTGAGATTGTTTTTTCTCTATCAAATGCTGAATTAGAAGACATTAAGAACCATACAACTACAAAAGAAATGCGGGACAAACTGACGCTAGTTCATATAGGAGAGCTAGATGTTCTCAAGGAAAGAGGAGAAAACTTAAAAAGAAAGTTTGATGATATGAAGATGAAAGAAGGTGAAAAAATAACTCAATACAACACTTGATTCAAGAAAGTGGTGAATGCCATCAGAGGATTAGGAGGAATTATTAAAGAAGACACTGGGGTAATTAAAATTATCAGAGCACTATTACCTGCCTATTCTATTAGAGTCTCAACAATACATGAAATGGGAGCAGTTCTTGGTAATGATATTTCTCTTGCTAGTCTAATCAGTAGATTGACTACATTTGAGCTTAACAACTATGATAACAATATTTTACCTAAGGTAGAATCTGCATTTGTGTCATCTTTGAATATTGGAATATCAAGTAGTAGACATGAGATAAGAAATGAAAGTAATAGTGAAACTAAAGAAGATGAGCTTGATAAACTTGAAGAATTAATGGCTATAAGGATATAGAAAGGAAAAGGAAGATATATAGGTAAACTAACCTTCGTATGTTTTAAATGTAAAGAGATAGGTCATATTGATGCAATATGTCCTAACAAGAAAGATGATGAGATAACAAATGAAAGATCAAATGAAAGGAAGAATGACAGAAGAAATTACCGAGATTACAGAGGTAGCTAAAAATATGGTAACATAGACAACCGAGACTACAAAGATAAAGGTAAGAAGACATACTACCTAGTTAAATATGAAGATGATGATACCAAGACTAAAACTGATGAAGATATAGAAGTGGTGTCTGTAGCATTGAAAGAAGATTTTGAAGAAGAAGAAGAAAGGTATGTTAAAAAAAACATTTATTTATAAAGTTAGTGAATAGTGGTAAAATGGAATCACCTAATTGAATGTATGATGGAAATATGAGATCCACTTCTAAATCCAAATTCCCAGAGGAGAGATCCAAATTGATCAACCAAAAGGTTAATGCACAATCGAATCAATCTATGGAGAATATGAAAGAGGAAGAAAACCTTATATTTCCCTATAATGGAATTGTGGTTGAAATTTGAAATAATTGAAAGGCAAGTACTAACCTCAAAATAGGGAAAATCTAGAAAATGCCAATTTCTAATGTCTGTGTGTAGTTTCGGGCAATTCTACAATCTATTTCAGACTGGAAATGCTGAGACGAAGGAAACCCAAAAAACCTTTATCTTTCTGAAAGCAAGTAGTCTTTGACCCCCATAAAAGGTCAAAGTTTACATTCTTATCCTAAAGGTCAACTTTGACTTTGTTTACAGATCTTGAAAGTTCACCAAAAAGGGTATACAAATCCAATCTCAAATCTGAAGTTCCACACTTGCACCTACAAGAAAAAGAGGGTTTTGTTGTTTGTATGGGGGGTTTGCCTTGGTCAAACCCCAATTTAGGAATTAACCTTGAATTTGAATTGAAATGTAATGTGCATAAACAAAGAAAATGAAACAATTCACCTTGCTTATGTTGAAGTCCTTGTAGAGGATTTGAATCCTCAAATCCACAAGTAGGAATGCTCCAATGGATGTTGAATGAATGTAGGATGTCTCAAATCAATGGCATTTGATCTTCAACACCAATCTTGAATAGATCTTTGCATATGAGGAAGCTTGGATGAAGGTTGAAGGATGGATCTTCAAAGGGGCTCCAAAGAGATTGAATCCTTCAATGGCTAACAATAGATCTCCTTGATGAATGAATACTTGAAGGCTTGCTTGAATTCTTGAATTCACTTGTTTGCACTTGAGAGATTTCTCATGAAATTGCTTGAGATGAGATGGTAATTGCTTGATTGTGGATGTGAAAATGAGAGAGGAAGGCCTCCTTTTATAGTGAACTAGGGCACAAACCTCTAGAGTGGCCACCTTGGAGAATTAAATCCCAATTAGGTCCTAACCTTTAGAAATAGACCCATATTAAATATAATTTAAGGATTTACCATCTCGAAACCCAAAATGACTGACCCGGAGGTGGGAAAAAGAATCTTTTCGAAACCCGATATCTGGAAATTAGAAAAAACTTGAAATTTAAATTGGGGGTCAAGGACGAGGTCGACTTTGACCTTGATGTCAAAAACCTCAGGACCTCAGCCTAGAATGCCAGGAAATTGCAGATAGGAAGTGGAAAATAGGTGCAGAGGGAAGCAAAATAGGGGAAAAGCCAAATACATGCAAAGACTAGATCAAGGCGCTTAACATGACCCCAAACCACTTACTCAGAGGGCTAAATGCTCTTATCATGGAAGTGCTTCCATTTTAAGAGGATACATTAAGCCCCCACTTTAGCAAGAGTATGGACTCGATGAAAACTCTTGGTAAAGGAGATCAGAATGAAAAGATAATCTTATCGTAATCTAAGGGACAAAGAGAAACCTCAAGCCCCCAGGGACTCAAGTCTTCATTGACTCCTAGATCACAATAAGAGAGACATCTTTAGAGAGAGAAAGAGGGTGTGATTACCTTGCCCAAATGAGAACTTATGTCCCATTGTGAACCACACAAGGAAATGGCACAACTGGAAAGATGGAATTGAACCACCTATTGAATGTGGTTACTCACTAGTCAACCCATCAAGGATTCACCCTTGGGAATATTGTATTCCATAAGAATAAAACCAAAAATGAAAGAGATCCAGTCTTAAGGATACCTCTAACCTTAAGGGATCAAAATATATGTATATTTGAACTGGAGGGATCAAGAGATCCTAAAATATAAATCCATGCTTTAAGGATTAGTTACTAATCCAAAAAGGTAGAAAAGGTATCTTGAAAAATAAGTGCATATCAAAAAGTGTGTGTGTGCAATAGGTGATCAAAGCATATGCCCCCATGTTGAAGTCATTGCTAACACTTTAATAGGAGCAATGGCTTTAACGAAAACATAAACAACTCTACTAATTACGTTTCCATGTCGAGATGCCTCCAGACAAAGACAAATCAAGGGAAATATGATAGAAACATACAAAGAACACATAAGGGATCTACCTACTATGGGGTCAGTATGATCATAAGATAATATATATATATATATATATATGATATTATTGCAAATGAATTGACATCATTCCCCAAAGAAAGTAGAACTACAATCACAAAAGAGGAAAGATCACATAAGATATATGAAGGTTAATCTTCTCAAACCATGACATGGAGACCAAAAATAATTTAGTGCTACCACGTCTCGAATCCAAGAAGATTACACAAGGAAACATTTATGAACAATAGCACAATTACAACATAACATTGAAAAATGCATAGAAGAATAGAGATACATATAGAGGAATTTGAACAACAATTTTGATTCCTTCATCACCTTGTACCAACAAAGTAACAAGGATCGTATAAAGGAATCTAACAACATTTAGTAAACACATTATGGGAGAAGCACAGTACAATAGGAAAACACAAAACAAAGCTACCACGAAGGACAAGCCGATCAAGAATGTCGCCTACTCTCCCCATCTCATTGTATATCATTTAGGGAAGGTGGGTAACTCGCAAGAGGGAATATATCCAACACAATAGGAATGATAGCCAGTTCCAAACAAGGATCCTCTTGAGAATCACAATGTTTGACACTAGGTGTAAGAGTTAATTGTGATGAAAGCATATTAGGTAAATCAATGTCAATGTCAATAGTCTCATATTCATCATTAACATCATCAAGATCATCAAGAGTATCATCTTCATCCAAATTAATCAAAATAGGATCTAAGATATGAATAGAATCATCATAATCATACATCTTAACATCATTATTAATAACAACTTCTTCTAAGACATCATGCATAGATTTATCCGAAGAAGATAGAGATCTTTGAAGAATAGAATTATGAGCTTTAGCATGAGCACGATGCTTCTTACGACGTTCATTGACAGATTGATTACATTTTGATTTACTTGAAATAGGTTGAGAACTAGGAGGAACTATCATAGGATCCTTCACAGGTTCTTTAGGAAGATTAATAGGATTATCAACAATAGGAGGAACTATCACAGGATCTTTCATAGGTTCTAAAGAAGGAACTTGATTAATAGAACTAGAAGCCATAGTTAAAGGAGGTATAGAAGGTGTAGGAAAAAGACCATGATTAAGATCCATAGGAGGTATGATTCATTCTAGAATCTTACGATGTTTATAAGCTTGATATGAATGAAAAATATTATCAGGTCGAGGAGGACATGAATTAGGTAATGAAGGCCAAAAGAAATCAAGAGCAACACAATCTCTAAGCCTAGAAGGTTGATATAAAATATGATTAACCATCTTCACTTCTTCATCATGAATGAATTTAAGACACTTATGGATAGGTGAAGCAACAACATGCATGGCATTCAACCAAGGAAAACCTAGCTTAAGTTGAAATTGATCAGAAGTAGGAACAACAACAAAGCTAGTGTTCACAATTTTTCCACAGAGTTCAACCGGTAAAGTAATAGAACCAAATGATGGATAAAGAAAACCATTACAATTTTTAATCCACACATCCAGTGTATCATAAGAATCACATTGTAAGCTTTTCATAAAAATATTTTCTTCAGTAATAACATTGACTAAGGATGTAGGATCAAAAAGAAAACCACGAGTAGGTTTCTGAGAAATCCTAGCATAAATGTAAAGGGGACCATCAGGAGCTTTAATAGTCTCAGAGTCATCAAAGGTAATCAAAAGTTCCCGAGGTCTTTTATTCTTTGGTTGTTGTCAAGGTTTAGGTTGAGGTTTCATTTTAGGCTTAGGTTTTGGTCGAGGTTGAGATTGAACTTGAGGTTGAATCTAAGGTTGAGGTTGAGGTTGAGGTGGAGATACAAATTGACCAACATGCTCCACTTGATTAACAACATAATTGAGATCATCCATCTTTGAATCATACACAATTTCCATAACACATGGCTGAGCAATGGTATTAGTATCATGCATAGGTAAAGGATTCGTATAGATTTGAAGGTTTTGATTAGGAGGAGAGACAAATTTGTTCCCACTACCATCAAGATTATCAACAGATAAGGCATTAGAGTTAATTAAATCTTGAAACTATTGTTTTAAAGAATAACACTTCTCATTATCATGACCATTCTGACGATGATATTATCAAAAAGAATTAGGATGAAAAGATTTAGATGTAATTGTAGTAGGTAAAAGAGGTCAAATAGGAGGTAAAGTAATCATATTAGTAGTTAACAACCTATTCATAATAGCATGTAAATATTTAGAAACAGGAGTAAACGTATGATTTCATTGAAAATCATTGGATACAAAAGTGGAAATGTGAGATGCAACAACAACTTGATCAGCAACTACATTCGCTTGTTTGTTTATCTTGACATAATTGTTGAGTTTTTTAAATTTTTTTGGATTAGGAGCAACATCACTCTTATCAACTGGAATAGGAGCCATTGGAGTGTTTCTCTCAAATTGACTCACTTGTAATTGATAATGATGAAGCATTGCACAAATTTTTTGAAAAGAGGTAAATTCAGTAAGCAGAATCTTATCTCTAATATCCTTTTGTAAATTTGAAATAAACATACGTTGAATATCAATATCAGGAACAGGATAGGAAATCTGATCATGCAAATGCTTAAATCTACCAATAAATTTAGTTAATTTTTCTTTAGCACTTTTTTTACAATGCATCAAATTATTCAAAGACACTTGCAGGCCAATGTTGTTTTGAAATTGTTGAATAAAGACATTAGCAAGTTTTGGAAAGGAATCAATAGAATAAGGAGGAAAGGAACAATAGCATTGTAAGGCCTTGTCATGGAAGGTTCTAGCAAATAGTTTGGCTAAAATTCTATGGTCATGAGCATAATCACTACAAAGGATTTGGAATGTTTTAACATGATGAATGGGATCTCCTTTTCCATTATAACTCTCAAGATGAGGCATATCGAATTGTTGAGGAATAGGAGTACGAATAATATCCAAGGACAAAGGACTTCCCATGTCACATGTAGGAATACTAAACTTGTTTTGAGTTAAGGAAGCAAGTTGTTGTTGTAAGGATGACACAGTTTGAGACAAACTGATGATTGTTGAATCATTAGAGGAAATAGGAGGAATAGAAACATTAGAAACACTAGGCAAAGTGTAAGAAGCTATAGGAATAGAAGACACAACTAGAGGAACACTAGGAACTACAGTTGGAAGCGGATTGGAATAAGTAAAAGGAACATTATGATATGAAGGTTTTGATGTAGGAAGGGATACAGGAGGAACACTCATTTCACCAAAGAAGGAGTATAGGTAGGAATACTAGGTAAAGGATTAGAAGGAGGTTCAACACTAGTGATAGGAGGAATCAACCCTAAATCTTGAGCTTCTTGAGCTAGAGGTTTAACATTTGAATGCACGAGGTGAGTAATACCATGCAAGAGATTAACACCTTGATCACTATCATGGAGAAATTTATTAAGAGCCTCTATAGCTTGAATAGAATCTTGATTATGGTTCTCTTGAATAAGCCAATTACCCATTTTATCAAGTTTAGTTGAAAGTTTTTGGACTTGTTCAGGAGGAACTCTTAAAGCGGCATCCTCATCATGAGATGAGTGAGAAGAGTTTTGCTCCATTGTAGTAATGGAATCATGAAGAATCAAATTGTCATCCGGGACCCTAAGAAAAGGAGAGGAAGATTTAGGATCCAAGGCACCCATGAGTTTATGACATCGTCTAACTGGAATGTTATAAGTAGGACTAGTAGTAGTAAAGCTCATAAACTAATGCAATGCAAATGAACTAAACTAAGAACACATAAAACATGAATATTTTTGTATTTTTTAAATTGAATTAGCATGCAAGATTTAACATAAAAGAGAAATCTAATACCAACAAGATAAAAATGAAATCTAACACCACAAAACACAATAGGGCATCCAATTCCATAAAAGAAAGGAGAGTAAGTATGTTGGGTTCACTAAAATGAATAATGTTGAAATGGAATCACCTAATTGAATGTATGGGGGAAATATGAGATCCACTTCTAAATCCAAATTCCCAAAGGAGAGATCTAAATTGATCAACCAAAAGGTTAATGCACAATTGAATCAATATATGGAGAATATGAAAGAGGAAGAAAACCTTATATTTCCCTATAATGGAATTGTGCTTGAAATCTGAAATAATTGAAAGGCAAGTACTAACCTCAAAATAGGGAAAATCTGGAAAATGCCAATTTCTGATGTCTGTGTGTAGTTTTGGGCAATTCTGTAACTTGTTTCAGACTGGAAATGCCGAGATGAAGAAAACCCAAAAAAAATTTATCTTTCTAACAGCAAGTAGTCTTTGACGATCATAAAAGGTCAAAGGCTACATTCTTATCCTGAAGGTTGACTTTGACTTTGTTCGTAGATCTCAAAATTTTTCCAAAAAGGGTATCCAAATTGAATCTCAGATCCAATGTTCCACACCTGTACCTGCAAGAAAAAGAGGGTTTTGTTGTTTGTATGGGGGGTTTGCCTTGGTCAAATCCCAATTTAAGAATTAACCTTGAATTTGAATTGAAATGTAATGTGCATAAACAAACAAAATGAAACAATTCACCTTGCTTATGTTGAAGTCCTTGTAGAGGATTTGAATCCTCAAATCTACAAGTAGGAATGCTCCAATGGATGTTGAATGAATGTAGGATGTCTCAAATCAATGGCATTTGATCTTCAACATCAATCTTGAATAGATCTTTGCATATGAGGAAGCTTGGATGAAGGTAGAAGGATGGATCTTCAAGGGGGCTCCAAAGAGATTGAATCCTTCAATGGCTAACAATGGATCTCCTTGATGAATGAATGCTTGAAGGCTTACTTGAATGCTTGAATTCACTTGCTTTCACTTGAGAGCTTGCTCATGAAATTGCTTGAGATGAGATGGTAATTGCTTGATTGTGGATGTGAAAATGAGAGAGGAAGGCCTCCTTTTATAGTGAACTAGGGCACAAACCTCTAGAAGGGCCACCTTAGAGAGTTAAATCCCAATTAGGTCCTAACCTTTAGAAATAGACCCATATTAAATATAATTTAAGGATTTACCATCTTGAATCCTACAATGGCCGACCCGGAGGTGGGAAAAAGAATCTTTTCGAAACCCGATACCCAGAAATCAGAGAAACTTAAAATTTGAACTAGGGGTCAAGGACGAGGTTGACTCTACCCTAGGTCAGAGTCAAGGTTGACCCTGACCTAGGTCAGAGTCAAGGTTGACCCTAACCTAGGTCAAAGTTGAGGTCAAATTTGACCCTCAATGTCAACTTTGACCTTGAGGTCAAAAACCTCAGGACCCCAGCCCAGAATGCCAGGAAATGTAGATAGGAAGTGGAAAATAGGTGCAAAGGGAAGCAGAACAGGGGGAAAAGCCAAATACATGCAAAGACCTGATCAAGGTTCTTAGCATGACCCCAGACCACTTACTCAGAGGGCTAAATGCTCTTATCATGGAAGGGCTTCCATTTTAAGATGATACAGTTAGCAAACATGATACTTGGATTATTGATAGTGGTTCCACACATCATATGACTGGTGATGAAGAGAAATTTGAATATCATGAACATTATAATGGAGGATATGTTAAAAAGGGAAATGATAAACCCTATCAAGTGAAAGGTAAAGGATCTATATTGCTAAATAACAAGATTAGATGTGAAAATAATTATTGGGTGAAAGGACCTAACTATAATCTGTTGAGTGTAGCACAACTAAATAATATAGGTCACCAAGTTGCATTTGATAAAATAAAATTAAAAATCTATGATGAGGATGGGAAACTAATCGATACTGGTGAACAATCAAAAGGTAACTTTTTCTATTTGGATAATGCTAAAACTTCTTGTTTGTTGGCTAAAAATGATGATGTTTAGTTATGGAGCAAGAGGTTATGTCACATAAACTTTGAAAACATGGTTAAGATCGGTAAAAAAAGTAAAGTTAGAGGATTACCAAGCATATCAAAGCCTAACCATGTAATGTGCAAACAATGTCAAATGGGTAAAATGTCAAGGTCTAGTTTCAAGAGAAAATATTACTCATCTAATGCTATTGTGGAGTTAGTTCATACTGACTTATGTGGTCCAATGAGAACTCAAAGTTATTATGGAGATGGATATTTTATCTTATTTATTTATTGTTTCTCTAGGATGATGACTATCATGTTCTTAAAAGAAAAACCAGAAGCTTTCAAAATGTTTATGTCCAGTACAAAGCAAAAGTGGAGAAAGAAAATGGTAAGCAACTAAAGTTCTTAAGGTTAGATAGAGGTGGTGAATTCATTTCTGATGAGTTTACTAACTTTTGTAATGAGCATGGAATAAAGAGATATATATCAGCACCGAGAACACCTCAGTAGAATGAGATTGCTGAAAGAAGAAACAGATCAATTGTTGATTGTGCTAGAACACTAATGATTGAAAAAAATGTTGCACAAGTTTACTAGAGAGAAGTTGTTAGTACTATTGTTTATACACTAAACCAAGTACAACTAAAGAATTAAATCAAACAAGACATCTAATGAGTAATGGTATGGTTATACAACTAATGTTATCTATTTTAGAATATTTGGAAATATATGTTACATTCTAAAAGATGATAGAAATGGAAAATTTGATTCTAAAGGTGATGAAGGGATATTTCTAGGTTATTCTACTAGAAGTAAGGCTTATAAATATTTGAACAAGATGACTAACAAGATGATTGAAAGTGAAAATGTGAGATTTGATTAGTTTGTAGAAAAGAATGATGAAGAAAGTAAGAAGGAACCAGAAGACTATGGTAGATTTGTTTATATTGAAGATCCTGAAACTCTACCTGAGCAACAACCTAGAGTCATCGAGCAACAAAATACTGCTACCAAGAAACAATCCTTACAGACTAAGCAACAACAAACAGTTAGTGATGGGAATGATGATCATGCACTGAATGTAGAAAACATTAAAGAATAGATATTTGACCCTGTACTAGAAAAATATGTGAGAGGGCACCATCTACAAGATTAGATAATTGGATACAAAGAAGAAGGAATAATTACTAGAAGTAAGCTAAGAAATAATACATGTTTGGTTTGTGAATTTGAACCTCAAACTGTTAAAGATGCATTGACAAATGATGATTGGATTAAGGAAATGAATGAAGAGATTGAGAAACTACAGAAGAACAAGAAGAGGACATTAGTATTGTGTGTGTGAATTTTGTACCTGATCTGTAGACATAACACTTCAGTAAAACATTAGAGGTTAGCAAAAGTGAAAGCTGCAATGAATTGAAAGCTAAATTAACCAGGCGATTTACTGCCTTCTAATAGGTGCAAGTATGATGTTCTTAGATTGTTATTGAGATCAGTGACCTTGATGACACCTAAACGAAGGATTTGAATGCAAAACTAATATGAAATATGAATGCAATTAATCTATTTTTTTTTATTTTCTATGCAATGATATGAATGAAAACTTGATATGAATCTAATTTAGAATGAACTGATATGAAATTGATCCAACAATGATATGAAAATGAATCTAAATGAATGTAAAAACCAAATTGATCTCACAATAGCCTTGATTCGCAATAAGCTTTTGATTCTCCAAATTCCAATTCTTCAAAATAGTTGTGCAATTCGTAGATGATTTTGGCAGAGTAAGCTCACAAAATTATGAGATGATTTGTGATGAGCTGAACCTTGATTTTATAGAAATCCAAAGCTTTGAGGATGCATGAAAGAAAACCATAAATCACTCAAATAACTCAGGTTGATTTTTGAGTTATTTTAAATAAAGGATATTTAACTCACAAAAACATGCAAAAGCAGAGTTCAACTCAAAATAGAGTTTAGCTTTAATTCATAATTGATAGTTGTCTTCTTTTCTTGAATATGCATGTTTTATTTATGAATTAATTTAATAATAAAATGATTTATTTCCAACTTAACTGATTTTGAATTAAAATAATTAATTTATGGGTTAATCAATTATTTTTCAAACTTTTATTCCAAAAACAATATTATTAAAAATTGACAACTTGCTTTAATTAATTAAATAAGAATTTAATCAATTATTCATAAGATTTTGGATTTATTGTCAAAATTAAATAATACAATTTAAGAATAAATATAATTAACTTTAATTAAACAATTAAGTAGCAGAATTAAATCTAATTAATTAAATATTGAGAATATTCAATTAATCAAACTTTAGGATAAATAAGATTTATCGCCAAATAATCATTAAATCAAAGATAATTAGGATAATTAGGAATATCTCTAGGAATATTCCTCGATGCAGAATTTATGATAATCAATTAGGATTCGATGATGTTTAGATGTGCCTTAGGTTAGGACTTCAATGTCGATTTCATTTGATATGTCGATGTAGGAGATTAATGAACCTATAGCCCATTTTTGGGGTATTACATTTTGCCCCTCTTTGAATTGTTGTGCGAAGCACAGTGGTTCAAAGACAGTCTGTGTATGATATTGAAACTGATGTTTGAATTTGATATTGATATGAAATAAAAAATGATTGAAAGATTTGATATGGAGATGATAGGTCCTGAATGACCAAAGATAATGTTCACTATAACATCGATGAACCAATGATTATGAAAGGGTGTCAAAACACCTAATTCCAAACCTTATGATTACGAAGAAGTGAGTGACCGATTCTAGACCCAATTGTCCTTAGAAGAATCACATTGGTATCACATTTGAACCCTTCAGTTACCGAAGAACCAAGGAAAATAACACTAATGAATCGATGGTTGCGAAAAGCTAATACAGATTACAAGATTAGGAGAATACCAGATTGATATGGATCTCGGTGAATCTGATATGCCCCAAGTGATTATTGATTTGCCCTAAGTGATGAGGTCTTTTTTTGATGAATCAGCAACTAGACATGGTTGTTGTCTTGATTACTGAGGAAAGATATGATTTCAAATAAAGATATGATTACAAACTTTGAATGATGTGCAATACCATGCCCCCTTTCAGGATTAAAATTGAAATCTAACAAGAAAAGTCAGCATTGATAGTTTAGAAGCATGTTAATTGATTTGAGAAGTGGTTAAACACGTTCAAGAATGAGTTCTGCATCGTTGAGAGGTCCAAAAGACCAAATTTGACTAGGTTTGACCATGAGTTGACCATGGTTAACCAAGTTGAAATTTTGATAGTTTGATGTAAGATAATCAGTTAAGTTGAATTTTGGATTTCTGTGATGATTGAAGGTCGAATATGCAAGCAGTAGACCGTCCGGGGCCCAAAATTTTAAATCACGATTTTGACATAATAAATGATCTCAAGTTTTAATTTTGATTCCATAAATGGATTCAGAACATCAAAATTAGCTAGGGGTGCAATTTTCATGGAAAACGGAGCACTTTTGAAAATTAGGTCAAAAGCTATATAAGGGCTGGAAGGGTCATTTTCAAATCATTTCAACCATTTGACTTTGGAGATCTTGTGGAGCCCTCTGAGTTAGAAAATGGTAGAACAGAGAGAACCAAAGGTACCTGTGAGTTCACATCGATTTGAGCACAATCGGAGACATCAGAGACCTCGATAGTACGGACATCCAGTATGTGGACTTCTATGCCTCTCTGAAATTTCAAAATTTTCATGTTTTATAGCATTTTTAGAATTTTTCATACGTGTTTTGCTTTTCAATTTTTGCATGTTTGAAAACTTGTACGAGTCCTCCCCCAGACTCGTATGACATTTGAATTTCATTTCCTTTGTCGTTTCATGACCTGCCTAGTGTCGTATGAGAGGGACCCATGAGTCATACGACATTTCATCGGGTCCCTCGAAACTCGTATGATGAAGTATCCAGTGTTGTATGACTATGGTTTGTCATTTGGTCTGTTGTGGAAAGTCATATGACTTTTCATACCAGTCTGGACTGTCGTATGAAAAATAGTGAATTCAAAACTCCATCTTAGGTCAAAATTTTCTCTTTTCTGATTGCTCTGCTTGATTGCTGACTCTTTGACCTACCTTCTGAAATACCAAACCGTGCAATTTTTGTACTATTAGCCTATTGTTGAACCCAATTTCTAATAGAATTTCCTATTTTTGTATAATATAGGTCACATATCCAGATGTACATGTCCGTCATTCATATCCAGCGACACAGAGACTGTGTTTCACTTCCTGACCCTATGAGGGTACATCTTGCTACCTGTGGGTTTGAGTACCTAATCCATTTACTCAATATTAGGGTAAATCATGGCCTGCTGACTGCATTGATCGAGAGGTTCCACTCAGAGATCAGCAGGTACATCCATAGGTTCACAGAGATAGACCAGGGGTGAGAGTGGCACTTTGGGTGGTGTTGGTTCTGTAGATGATGTATTAGCAGCTGAGCAGGTTGTAGGTTCTGGTATAGATATGGGTACAAATGATCCCTTTGATCTAGGGGCTGAGATTAGATGCCATAAGGCACGTAGAGTAGGTACCACAGAGCAAGTAGGGCAGCCAGCACAGGACATAGATATACCAACAGTAGAGGATGAGCCTAGTGTACCTCTTACTTCATTAGAGATTATTAGATGTCTCAAAGCTCAGGTCTGGGACTTGAAGGTACAGAGTGCTAGGTGGGAGGAGAGGTATCTAGAGGCAGATAGGCAGTGCACAGAGCTTCATGCAGAGTTTCATTTAGAGGTTCAGAGATTATAGATAGAGGTGACCCATCAGACCTCATGGGCTTCGTATTATGTGTCTACATATTATGTTGTTGTCCCTATTACGCAGAGATTACCCACGTATTTAGATTATATGGCAGCCTCAGAGGGAGCTAGGGCATCGAGAGTAGAGGCTATACCAGATGCACCACCCCCTCCCCCACCAGATACTAAGGAGCATGCCCATAGTTGATTCATGTTCTTATGTTTTGATATACTCTGTTCTAACTCTGATAGCTCTCAGGAGCTCATTCTTTTGTATATTGTGCTAGTAGTGCACCCTTGACACATTTTGAGTTGATGATATATATGAGATCGATATTTTGGGTCATGACTTCATTTGTACTTGTCATGTTTTGATTGATGATGATATCATGTGATGTTTATGCTATGAGTAGTGTAGAATGTATGTATGGATCAATGCAATGCAATGATTTTTGTCATATGTATGGATGTTATGCAAATGTAATGGATTATGAAAAGATGTATGTATGATTTATGCTTATGCACTGGATGTAATGTAATGCAACAAATGGTAAGGATATGGGATGTAAATGCAGTGATACACATGATATGTTTTTGTAGGTTGATGAAGACAAGTACTCAATCTTATGTCAAAAGGATGTTTAACCTAGGAGAGTTACTGCTTGCGGTTCGGTGAAGAGACCTTCGAGTGAGACTCAGCTCTCGTTGGATGTGAAGAATTGATATGAATAATTTTTTAAGCTTTGAAGTGTTTCCAAACATTTGTGAGACCATGCAGACATGCAAAATGCAAAGAAATATGCAAAATGAAATGCAACCTAAGACCTAGGACCTAGTCACTGATCATATGTCGATTTGTTATCATCATTGAACTTTTAGGTAACTAGATAAATCAATACATGCCCACTAGCTATGAAACCATAGACATATGAATATCGATTTGTATGCGCAAGAATCAATACAACACCCACTGGTCAACAACCATGGATATATGAATATTGATTTTGTTTTCAGAATGTTGGATTAGATATAAGCACCAAGGCACAAGCGCCAGGATGACCTGAATATCATGTCCATTTTGATATAGCAATTTGTATAAGCATCAAAACATAAATGTCATGATGACCTGAATACGCCTTGCATTACAAACACATCAAGTAGCTAAGAGATCATTCTAAATCCAATGTGAATTACCTGTAGTGACCCTTTATCATTCACATCCTTAGGTAAGATTGCATTTCACAGTAGGAGAAAGAACTCACTCAAAAAGACAATAGTTAGATCAAACTTCCTTGAATTTTCTGGGTATCAATGGTCAAGGTACACATGGCCATCCAATTCGAGATAGAGGCTCTTCCAGTCAGACACCATTTCAATCCAAAATTTCCAAAGTTGTTAGATTTTCACATACAAGCAGAAAACAAAGAAAACATTATGCCCCTAGTCATCACTCTCTAAATCTTGTAAAGGACATCATCGAAGAGCTCGAAGGGACACAATATGCAAAAAATCTCAATGCGAATCAGTAAGCATACAAGGAGATAAAAGCATGTAAAAAGCATAGATTGTTTTTAGTTTGATGTTTGATGTTGATGCAAAATCCTTTCTAGAGACGAGACTGACTGACTAACTAAAATGAAGCTTCAAAGAACTTTGACTGGATATGATACACCTAAGATACATTGCAGGCCATAGGATATGACATTGATTGCCCCCAAGTTTGGACATTGATAAGATATAGATGCTTGAGCCAATTGGTGTACAGACCGACTTATTGAAAATAGGAATGCGAAAACAAACCGGGAGATATGTACAAATTAAAGCAAGATTGAAAGCTGAGAAAGACCAAGATTGCACTGATAGATGGAATGTATTGAAACAAGTGGCACCTGTTTGCCGGGTTTTCACCATCTTGGCAAAGATTCTATTTTTGCTACCAAGGCGCCTGTTTCCAGCTTTTCACCAACGCAAATTTTTTTTTATTTTTTTTTGTATTTTTCATTTTTTCAATTTTTTTGTATTTTTCATTTTTATTTTTTTTTGTGAATCATCAAGGTGCCTATTGCTAGGTTTTCACCAAGATGTTCATTTTTTTCAGGACTTTTTACCATAGACTAAATGCCTTAGGCGTAGAATTTCTTCAGATGGAGAACGTTGATTGGTTCTCAAAGTTGTTCTCCTTTAGTCGTTGAGAGTTGATAGGCACCAGAGCCAAAAGCAGCAGTGATTACAAAGGCAACCAGCCAATTGGGTTCAAACTTCCCCTTGCGTTCTTGATGTGATTGATTTTTAGGATTTTTTCTCAAGACTAGATCACCAACTTGAAATTCTCTGTGTCTTACTTTCTTGTTGTAACCTCTAGACATTCTCTTCTAATATACTCTGAGATGATCATACGCTGCTTGTCTGCGCTCATCTAGTAGTTTAAGTTCTTGCAACCTAGACACTCTATAGTCATCATCAGTTACTAGACCATGCATTCTGATTCTCAGTGATGGGATTTCAACCTCAATAGGCAGTATCGCTTCAAACCCATAAACTAAAGTGAAAGGTGTAGCCCCAATAGGTGTTCTGATACTTGTTCTGTAGGCCTAGAGAGCTGGATTGATCATGAGATGCCAGTCTCTTCCTATTTTATTAACTTTACGGTGCAAGATTTTCAATAGATTCTTATTAGAAGCCTCTGCTTGTCCATTCCCTTGGGGATAGTAGATAGAAGACCAATGTTGTGTGATCTTGAATTTGGCACATAGATCATCTAGGTCTTTGTTCTTGAATTGTCCACCATTATCTATGATTATGGAATGAGGTATTCCATATCTGCATATGATATAGTTCAATATGAACATAGATATTTGCTTTCCAGTTGCTTGTGTCAAAGGGACTGCTTCTACCCATTTTGTAAAATAATCTGTAGCTGTGATTATATGGGTATGTCCATTAGAAGAATGAGGATGTATAGTTCCTATAAGATCAAATGCCCATTGGTGAAAAGGCCATTGTGTCATAAAGGGAATTAGATCCCTCCCTGGAGCATGAATTAGGTTGCCATGTACTTGACACTTTTGACAATTCTTAGCAAATTTGATAGCCTCTTTCTCCATTTTAGGCAAATAGTACCCAGCCCTAATAAGTTTTTGAGCTAGTGTTAAACCATTCAAGTGTGACCCACAAATACCTTCATGGACTTCCTCTAATGCACATGGAGACTCTTTCCATTCTAAACATCTAAGTAGCGTACCATTGAAACCTCATTTGTACAGATTGTGACCAATGATGACATATTGGGAGGCATTACGGATAAGGTATCTCTTTTCATGGTGGTTGAAGGTATTGGGAATGATGTGGTCTTGGAGATAGGAAAATAGGTTTTTGTATCTGGATGAATCATGACCTACAACAGTGAAAATCATGTGGGTTTCAGGGGAGTCATATGCAGGATAAGATAGTGCTTCCACCAGGAACTCGTAGCATAGCTCATGTTCAGGCTGCTGTAATAAAGTAGATAGTGTTTCCATTGCATCGAAAGCCTTGTTCTCCGTTCTAGGAATTTTCTCAAATGTGATAGATATGAAATATTTCTTAAGATCATCTACCATTCTTTTGTAAGGAATGAGCTTTTCATCTTTAGTTTGGTACACATCATTAACTTGATGAATAACAAGTTGAGAGTCTCCATGAATGTGTAGCTCTGTCACTCTCCACTCAATTGCTAGTTTCATGCCATTCAAAAAGGCTTCATATTCTGCAATATTGTTTGTGCAAGAAAACTTTAACCTAAATGCTTTTGGAATTGAGTATCCTTGAGGAGTTATGAACAATATGCCTGCTCTAGATCCATTCTATGTATAGGAGCCATCAAAGAATAATTTCCATTCTCTAGAAGAAAGAGTCATGATAGAGGAATCTAGAAATTCCATTTGCATTGGTGTATTATCAATCATAGGTGCATCTGCTAATTGATCAACAATAACCTATCCTTTTATAGCTTTTCTTTCCACATATTCAATGTCAAATTCACTTAAGAGCATGACCCATTTAGCTAATCTACTTGTGAGGAAAGCTTTACTTAGTAGGTACTTGAGTGGATCAATCTTAGCTACCAATTGTGTGGTATGAGCCAACATGTAGTGTCTCAGTTTTTATGATGCAAAGATCACAGCTAGACAAGCCTTCTCAATCATTGAATAGTTCTTCTCATATGCAATCAATGTCCTACTGATATAGTATATAGCTCTTTCCTTTTTGTTCTCATCATGTTGGGCTAGCAATGCCCCCAGTGATTTATCTGGAGTAGAGACATATAAGATCAAAGGCTTCCCATGAATAGGAGGCATCAAGATAGGCGGATTTGATAGATATTTCTTGATATGGTCAAAGTTCTTTTCACATTCTTCATTCCATGCAAAGGTCACACCTTTATGTAATGTTTTTGTAAAAGGTTGTGATATATCAACAAGCTATGATATGAATCTTCTGATAGACTGTACTCTCCCTTGTTAGGTTCTCATTTGACTGATATTCTTGGGAGGATGCATCTCTATTATAGCCTTGACTTTAGCTGGATCAACTTCAATGCCCTTCTTTGAAACTATGTATCCTAAGAGTTTTCCAGAAGTGACACCAAAAGCACACTTCTTAGGATTTAGTCTGAGACTAAATTTCTCCATTCTGTCTAGGATCATGCTCAAGTCCTTTAGATATTCAGTTCTAATCATAGATTTTTCTAAAGTATCATCAACATAATCTTCCATAGTTCGATGCATCATGTCATGAAAAATAGATTTCATTGCTCTTTGATATGTAGCACCAGTATTTTTAAGCCCAAATGGCATGACATTCCAACAGAAGGTACCCCATGCACATGTGAAAGCATTTTTCTCTTGATCCTCAAGAGTAATTTTTATTTGGTTATATCTAGAGAAACCATCCATTAAGGAATACATCTCGAAACCCATAGTCATGTCCACTATCATATCAATGTTAGGTAGTGGAAAATCATCCTTAGGGCATGCTCTATTCACATCTTTAAAGTCTGTGCATACTCTGATTGAACCATCTAGTTTAGAAACAGGTACAATATTAGAGATCCATTCAGCATAGTCTATAACACGGATGAACCCAACTTTTAGTAGCTTCTCTAATTCAGCTTTTACCAAGAGTGCAACATGAGGATGCATCTTTCTTAATTTTTGCTTGACAGGTTTTACATTAGGAGCTATAGATAAATGGTGCATGATAAGATTAGGATCCAACCTTGGCATATCTGAGTATTTCCATGCAAAGTTGATCTTTTTCTCTATTAGGAATGTATTAAATTTTTGCTTCTCTTCTTCTGATAATGATTGTGCTACATGTACCAATTGTGGTTCCTCTATTGTACACAAATTGATAGATTGAGTGGGCTCAATTAGAACTGGAGATCTATCCTGTAAATGACTTGGAAGGACATCAAATATCTCATCCTTAGGTGCCTCAGAGAGTTTTTCAAATTCAGATACGTCTCTTATTTTTACTTTTGTAGGTTCTGAGACTCCCACAAAGTGGTTTTCACCCTCAAAACTCTTTTTCTTTTTCTTTTTATTATTTTGACTAATATATTTGATGTCCGACTCAGTCATGCTGACGCTTGGTTCATTGATGGAAGTCCTCACAGGCTCAACTGCATTGAGGTAGTAAGCAAGGGCATAGTCATTGTGAAATGTGTAAACACCATGGCTTGGATTTGTGGAGGTTTGGTTAATAAGTTTGGGACATTGGATAGTCAAAGTGGGTAAGGCTTGGGAGATAGTGTTTACAAATATGGATATGTAATCATTGGTCCTAACCCGATGCTTGAGTTCAAAGGTGATATTACAACTTAAGACATTCAATTCATGAATAGGCTCAATGTCATTGTGGGAGTCCAATTCAGCCATAGGTGGATCAGACTCGATAGGTTCATCATTTCGCTTTAGACTTACGTTGGGTTGAGGTATTGGTGAATAACATCAACATGTTTCTCAGTGATAAGCTCATCTGGTTCTGGAATGACTCCCCATTCATAGTCATTAGATTCATCTTCTGATTTAGGATCTCTAGAAAATCTGAGAACATGAGTAAAGTCAGGGTGAAGAACCCAAGAAGGGTTACCCTCAGATTTAGATTTGTATTCATACTGATGAGAATCTATCTCAAAATAACTACCACTTTCCTCTTCTTGATTATTTTCAAGATTAGCTAGTTCTTGTGTTGCAACTATCTCTTGATTGACAGTAGGTTCTTGTGTTTCTACTACATTAATTCTTTTGATTGGATCATCTTTATCATCAAGAAGGTCTTTGATCTTTTTAGGCAATTTTTCATAGGGGATGAGTTCTGAGCTATCTGAATCACTATCTCATGGTTCTGTTTCTTCTTTCTTAAGAAGGGCTTCTCCTGGTGCAATCTTCTCTATGACATGGGAACAATTACCTTTGAGGTGAAAAGGTTTCTTTTTAAATCCTAAGCCAACTTTGTCTTTATTTTCTCTACCAGTATGTGGAAGAGGTGCCACAAGACCCTTTCCTCTAACTCCTAGAGGTCCTTGACCTGGATATCCCATCTTAGCTATCAATTTATTTCCTAGACCATATGACTTAGAATGGATCTATGGTGTTGTAGAGTCCCTAGTTTGAACATTGTGGGATTCAAGATCATCTTTGTATAGCCATGATAGCACAGCTTCATCCTCTTCAAACTCTTTCTTGGATACTTGTTCTGCCACAAAATTCTTTTTATATGCTTCAAGAGGTTCCTTAGGTTCAGGCTTGGACTGTTTCAAAGATTGTCCATAAGACTTAGGTGAGATAGGGAGAGATGTCAAAGATAAGCCTGGCTCTATAATATATTCCCCCATCCCATTTTCTTTGATATTGACCTCTTTAGCAATGTCTTCCATTTTGGATGTTGAAGCAACATTTAGTTGTTTAATAGAAGATTCTTTGTTATTGGGAACAAGCTTATCAACACTTTCCTTCAATGTATTGCAAGTTGTATTCAGATTTGCAGGGATAGTAATCTCTACTCCTTCATAAGGAAACTTCAAACATTGATGGTATGTAGAAGGAATAGCTTGCATTTCATGTATCCATGGTCTCCCTAGGAGGATGTTGTATGCCAAAGGTAGATCAAGCACTTGACAAATGGTATCTTTGATAATTGGACCCACTAAGATGGGTAAGACAATGGTACCTTTAGAAGATATTTCTTGTTCATCATAGGCTTTTATGGTTATCTTCTTTCAAGGATCAATAGCCAATTTTGAAAATCCCAATTGTGTGATCAAGCTGTAAGAACAAATGTTTAGGCCAACACCCCCATCTATCAACACACATTTGACTCTACGGTTCTGGATCAAGACCTCTATATCCAAGGGCTGGTTATGTGGGTGACTCAAGGAGTTGTCATCTTCCTCTGAAAAGAAGATATATTGCAGAGATGTAAGATGTCCAACCATAGTCTGGAACCTATCTAAATCAAGGTCATCAGGAACATTGGAACCGAGCAAAGCTTTGTCTAGTATGGCTCTATGAGCTGGAGATATTCGAAGCAACTCAAACATGGAGATTTTGGCATTAGTGTGCTAGATTTGTTGAATAATGCTATAAGATGTAGGCCTTGTATCCTTTGGATTGGAAGATTTGGAAGCAGCCTTCTGTTTGGAAGTAGATGAAAGATTGAAGGGTATATTAGGGACATTAGATGAATCTTGGATTTATCCTTTCAGATGTTCCTGAGCTTGTGATCGAGTAACTGCATTAGCTGAGGAATGATCTCTTTCTCTTTGTACAATTGTGATGACATTGCAACTTTCAGAGAGACATGGTTCAACCATATTGATGACAGCATTATTTCCAGGGTAGGCATAATTGACTTTTGCCCCCATATTAGGCTAAGAAGTTGAAACTCCTTGACCATGTTGCAGAAATGGTTCTGTAAATGCCATATGGTCAGTATTGCTCTTAAGATTGTCAACTATGATGTCTCCACTATCGATCAGATCTTGAATGGTGTGTTTCAACCCTAAGCATTATTAGTTTTGTGACCTTTACCTCGATGGAAATGACAAAATTCATTTTCTTTCCACCAATGTGGCTTAGGGTCTGGATCAAATTGTCGGATTGCTGGCAAAGAGATGATGTTATCAACTAGTAGAGTTCTCATAGCTGATTCTAAAGATTCTCCAAGAGGAGTGAACTTTCACTTTTTATCCCAAGATTTGTATTCTGGCTTCTTTTGGAATAGTTCAAATGACTTTTATTCTGAAGCTTTAATGGCTTGGGAACCAAGAGTTAGGTTGTAGGCTGGTGCCTTTGATGGGGCACAGATAGTGTCAACAATGCCATCTGTGATGATGCCTTTGTTCTTGTTCCAATTTTTGTTCTTATCTTTGGAACTAGATCCAGATTTGTATTTGTCCTTTTGAAGCATGATATCTCCTTTCTTGACAAGTACTTTCTCAATCTTGATTGCATTATCTACCATTTTGTCAAAATATGTATGATCTTGCATTTGTAATGGGTAGTTGATCTCTGGAGCAAGGTTATTGATAAAGATTTTGAGTTTCTCCATTTTGAGAATTGGTCTAGCATATAGAGAGAACTTCTTTCACCACCTCTTGAGGAATGTTAGGAATGGTTCTCCTGGATATTGCTTGAGGTTACAGATATCGATCATGGTGACCAAGTGTTGAATATTGTAGGAGTATTGTTCATAAAATAGTTTAATCAAATCCTCAAAAGTTTTAATCATAGAAGGCAATCTAGAAACCCAATGAATGGATGCTCCACCTAGAGATCTAGGAAAGAGGCACATTAGATAGGTTGGTCCATGCATGAACTCCATGGATTGTGTACAGAACTCTCTGACATGATCTTGAGGATCAAAGTGTCCATCATATTTATCATACTTTGACATCTCCACTCTTTTTGGAAATGGCGGCATGTAAAAGTCTTTGCCAAATGGAAAAGGACATAGAGCCTCCATGGAGAACACCTTGGGCTCCTTCTCTTTTTTGAGTTTATTCAGTTTGACTTGTAAAGCATGCATCTATTTCATCATGGCCATTATCAAAGTTTCTTCCTCATGTGTGATGATATATTCAACATTAAAATTATGAGGAAGCTTAGCTCCTTGATGAGCTAACTCCAAAAAGTATGTTTCTCTATTTTCTTTCAAGAAATGCCTCGTCATTTTCTTGAATTCATCGTCATTTTGGTATTGGGTAATTTCTTCAGATGTGGGTTCCTAATCTGCACCATGTTGGGAATGAGCTCCTTGAGAGCCATGATTCATCCCTGCTTGAGACATGGTAGGAGTTCTGGGACTCCCTAAGATAGATCAAGGAGGATTTTGTTGATTACCTGTATGGGTTGATGGAGGAGGTATGTAACCATTTTTCAATTGAAAGTTGCCAAGACTGTCGTCCTCGTAAAGACCAGAATTGATGAGTTGCTCAAGAGTTGGACCTTGGATATTAGTCAAAGGTAAGGTCTGAGACGTCTCTCCTAATTTATTCTATGAGGAAGCTCTGGTTTCCACCATTAACCTTAGGTGAAGCAAAGAGAAATAGGATGAAGACAACTAAAGAATGATTTGATGCAAGAAAATTAGATGATGCAACCTTGTCAAGATTATGATTGGTTTGAATATTTGATTAGACGTGGGTGAAGGATACTATGCCCTAGATGTATGGGTAGATTGCCCAAAAGATAGCGGACATGAGTTCACAACACTGTCTATTTTTGAAGATTTGATAGAAGATTGATAGATCTGACAAGGTTTTGACACAAGATGAAAAGGCCTCAAATTGATTAAATAGAAGGATGAATCGAATTCAAAAGGCCCCTTTAGGAAAATGATTGGATTCTCAATAGCCACTACTTTGTTCCTGACGCAATGATTTGTTTGACAAATTTTGGAAATAGGTTGAAAAAGCTAAGTATCTGGCAATTCTAACAATTTTCTGACAACTTTTCAAAATTTTCCCAAACGACACTCTGCAGACTCGTACGACAGTGGGTATGCTATGAAACAATATTTGAAAAGCTTGTACGACAGTTGTAAAAACTCACATGATAGTTGCTAGTAGGATTTGACTTTTTGAATTTGATTGGCAGAAAGACTCATACGACACTGGGTTCTTCACCATACGACAGTTGGGCAGTAATGAAACGACATGTGATAAAAACTTGTATGACTTTCTGATTGACTGAGATGACAGTGGACTCCAGAAAAGAATTTTACTTAAGATTTTGCAAATTTTGAGTTTTTAGATTCGGATTGTTTACAAATTTTAATGTCCAAATTTGAGGATGGTAACAAATTTGTTCATTTTCAATAACCAGATAGATAAACAGGGATGCAAAACAACAAGCAAGTGATTTCAAGCATGTCTGAAAACAATGAACAAGGGCAAAAGCAACCTTGCGCATGAACAATCAAGTGATTTTATTCGTTCTAATCCTCAAAAGCGTTAATTGTGTATGTTCCAAAAATATTTTGCAATAACGCACATATACCCTAGAAAATGAAAATTTGGCCTCACTAGGGTTTTTAGTAATGGTTTGACTCTGCAACTTTTATGATCCAAAGGGGTGAACTCTGTGTATGTGAATTTTGTACCTGACCTGTAGACACAACACTTCAGTAAAACATTAGAGGTTAGTTGAAATCAAAATCACGTAATAATTGAAAACTAAACTAACTAGGTGATTTACTGCCTTCTAATAGGTGTGAGTATGATGTTCTCAGATTGTTATCGAGATCAGTGACCTTGACGACACCTAAATGAAGGATTTGAATGCAAAACTGATATGAAATGTGAATGCAATTAATCTATTTTTATTTATTTTCTATGCAATGATATGATCAAAACTGATATGAATCTAGAATCTAAGATGAAAAATTGATATGCAATACAATTAATCTAACAATGATATGCTAAAATATGAATGATCTCACAAAGTTGTTGATTCGCAAAGAAGCTTTGATTCTCCAGATACCAATTTTCCAGCATGAGTTTGCAAAATAAAGAGATTCTATGGATGATTTGTGAAGAGCTAAGCCTTGATTTTATAGAAATCCAGGGCTTTGGAGGTGCATGAAAGAAAGCCATAAATCACTCAAATAAACTCAACTTGATTTTTGAGTTATCTGATTATAAAGATAATTTAATTCACAAAAACATGCAAATCATGCAAAAATAGCTTTTTAACTCAAATTAGAAGTTTAGATCAACTTTAAAACTCAAAAATGATGTTGAGTTCCAAAAAGTCAATAACTTGCATTGATTTTCTAATTTGGAGTTTAACTGCTCTTTGATTGTGCACATGGATAATTATGAATTAATAAATAAATAAAGTGATTTATTCTCAACTTAACTGATTTTTGAAATAAAACAATTGATTTATGGGTTAATCAATCATTTAATCAAACTTTTATTCAAAAATAATATCATCAAATATGACAACTTGCTTTAATTAATTAAATAAGAATTTTATCAATTAATGATAAGAATTTTGATTTATTGTCAAATTTAAATAATACAATTTAGGAATAAATAGAATTAACTTCAATTAAATAATTAAGTGGCAGAATTAAATCTAATTAATTAAATATTGAGAATATTCAATTAATCAAACTTTAGGATAAATAGGATTTATCACCAAATAATCATTAAATTAAAGATAATTAGGATAATTAGGAATATTGCTAGGAATATTCCCCGATGCAAAATTTATGATAATGAATTAGGATTCGATGATGTTCAGATGTGCCTTAGGACTTTGCTATCAATTTCGTTCGATGTGTTGATATAGGAGGTTAATGAACTTATAGCCCATTTTTGGGGTATTACATTTTGCCCCTCTTTGAATTGCTATGCGAAGCGCAGTGGTTCAAAGACAGTCTGTGTATGATATTTGAAACTGATGTTTGAAATTGAAATTGATATTGATATGAGACAAAAGCTAATTGAAATTGATATGAAGATAATAGGTCTTGAATGACCAAAGATAATGTTAACTATAGCAACGATGAACCAATGAAACAAAAGTGTCAAAATGCCTGATTTCGAACCTTATGATTGCGAAGAAGTGAGTGACCGATTCCAGACTTGATTTTCTTAGAAGAACCATGTTGGTATCACATTTGAACCCTTTAGTTACCGAAGAACCAAGGAAATAACACTAATGAACTGATGGTTGCGAAAAGCTGATACAGTATACAAGATTAAGAGAATACCAAATTGATATGGATCTCGATGAATCTGATATGCCCTGAGTGATGATTGATTTGCCTTGAGCGATGAGGTCTTTTTGATGAATCAACAACTAGACGTGGTTGTTGTCTGGATTACTGAGGAAAGATATGATTTCAAAATTAGATTACTGACTTTGAACGATGTGCAATACCATGCCCCCTTCAGGATTAAAATTGAAATCTAACAAGAAAAGTCAGCATTAAATGGTTAGAAGCATGTGAATTGATTTGAGAAGTGGTTAAACATGTCCAAGAATGCATTCTGCATCGTTTGGAGGTCTAGAAGATTGAGTTTGACTAGGTGAAACCATGAGTTGACCATGGCTAACCAAGTTGAAATTTTGATAGTTTGATGTAAGATAATCAGTTAAGTTGAATACTGGATTTCTGTGATGATGGAAGGTCGATTATGCAAGCAGTAGACAATATGAATGATCTCAAATTTTGATTTTGATCCTAAAAAAGGATTCTACTTACTGTTTCATTGGAGGAACCTTCATGTGAGATTTGGCTCTTGTTAGATTTGAAGATGCGATTTGAAGAATCGTTTAAGCATTGAAGTTCATTTAATCATTGTGAGATCATGCAAAGATGAAAAATGAAATGCAACCTAAGACCTAGGACCTACTCACTGATCATATGTCAATTTGTTATCATCATTGAACTTTTAGGTAATCGAATAAATCAATACAATGCCCACTAGCTATGAAACCATAGACATATGAATATCGATTTGTATGCACAAGAATCAATACAAACCCACTGGTCAACAACCATGGATATATGAATATTGATTTTGTTTTTGGAATGTCGGATTAGATATAAGCACCAAGGCACAAGTGCTAGGATGACCTAAATATCATGTCCATTTTGATATAGCAATTTCTATAAGCATCAAAACATAAACGTCGTGATGACCTGAATACACCTTGTGTGACAAACACATCAAATAGTCAAGAGATCATTCTAAATCCAATGCGAATTACCCATAGTGACCCTTTATCATTCACATACTTAGGTAAGATCACATTTCATAGTAGGAGAAAGAACTCACTCAAAAAGACAATAGTTAGATCAAACTTCCTTGAACTTTTCAGGTATCAATGGTCGAGGTACGCATGGCCATCCAATTCAAGATAGAGGCTCTTACAGTCAGACACCATTTCAATCCAGAATTTCCAAAGTTGTTGGATTTTCACATACAAGCAGAAGACAAAGAAAAGATTATGCCCCCAGTCATCACTCTCTAAATCCTATAAAGGACATCATCAAAGACCTCGAAGGGACACAATATGCAAAAAATCTCAATGCGAATCAGTAAGCATACAAGGAGATAAAAGCATGTAAAAATCATAGATTATTTTTAGTTTGATGTTTGATTGCGTTGTTGTAGATGCAAAATCCTTTCTAGAGAGGAGACTGACTGACTAACTCAAATGAAGCTTCAAAGGACTCTGACTAGATATGATATGTCTAAGATACATTGGAGGCTATAGGATATGACTTTGATTGCCCCCAAGTTTTAACATCAATAGGATACTGACGCTTGAGCTGATTGGTGTATAGACCGACTTATTGAAAATGGGAATGCAGAAACAAACCAGGAGATACGTACAAACTAAAGAAAGACTGAAAGCTAGGAAAGACCAAGATTGCGCTGATAGATGGAGAATTTTGAAACAAGTGGCACCCGTTTGCCAGGTTTTCACCATCTTGGCAGAGATTCTATTTTTGCTACCAAGGCGCCTATTTCCAAGTTTTCACCAAGGCACTTTTTCTTTTTCTCATTTTTTTGTATTTTTCATGTTTTCAATTTTTTTGTACTTTTGATATTTTTCACTTTTTTTGTTAATCATCAAGGCACCTATTGCTAGGTTTTCACCAAGATGCTCATTTTTTTAGGACTTTTTCCAATTTTTAAGATTTTTTCAGGATAATTTACCATAGACTGAATGTCTTAGGCATAGAATTTCTTCAGATGGAGAATGTTGATTGGTTCTCAAAGTTGTTCTCCTTCAGTCGTTGAGAGTTGATAGGCACTAGAGGCAAAAGTAGTAGTGATTACAAAGGGACCCAACTAGTTGGGTTCAAACTTCCCCTTGCATTCTCAATGTGATTGATTTTTAGGATTTTCTCTCAAGACTAGATCACCAACCTGAAATTCTCTATGTCTAACTTTCTTGTTGTAGCCTCTAGACATTCTCTTCTGATATACTCTGAGATGATCATACACTGCTTGTCTACACTCATCTAGTAGTTCAAGTTCTTGCAACCTAGACACTCTATAGTCATCATCAGTTACTAGACCATGCATTCTGATTCTGAGTGATGGGATTTCAACCTCAATAGGTAGTACCGCTTCAGACCCATAAACTAAAGCAAAAGGTGTAGCCCTAGTGGGCATTTTGATACTTGTTATGTAGGCCCAGAGAGCTAGATTGACCATGAGATGCCAGTCTCTTCCAGTCTTATTAACTGTTCAATGCAAGATTTTTAATAGATTCTTATTAGATGCCTCTACTTGTCCATTCCCTTGAGGATAGTAGATAGAAGACCAATATTGTGTGATCTTGAATTTGGCACATAGATCATCTAGGTCTTTGTTCTTGAATTGTCCACCATTATTTGTGATTATGGAATGAGGTATCCCATATCTGCATATGATATAGTTCAATATGAACATAGATATTTGCTTTCCAGTTGCCTATGTCAAAGGGACTGCTTCTACCCATTTTGTAAAATAATTTGTAGCTATGATTATATGGGTATGTCCATTAGAAGAATGAGGATGAATCATCCCGATAAGATCAAATGACCATTGATGGAAAGGCCATTGTGTTGTAAAGGGGATTAGATCCCTCCCAGGAGCATGAATTAGGTTTCCATGTACTTGACACTTTTGACAATTCTTAGCAAATTTGATAGCCTCTTTCTCCATTTCAATCCAATAGTACCTAGCCCTAATAAGTTTTTGAGCTAGTGTTAAACTGTTCAAGTGTGACCCACAAATACCATCATGGACTTCCTCTAATGCATGTTGAGACTCTTCCCATTCTAAACATCTAAGTAGTGTACCATCTAGACCTTGTTTGTACAGATCGTGACCAATGATGACATATTGGGAGGCATTTCGGATAAGGTATCTCTTTTCATGGCGGTTGAAGGTATCGGGAATGATTTGGTCTTTGAGATAGGAAAATATATTTTTATATCTAGATGAATCATGACCTACAATAGTGCAGATCATGCGGGTTTCAGGGGAGTCATATGAAGGATAAGAAATGCTTCCACTAGGAACTCGTAGCATAGCTCATGTTCAAGCTGCTATAATAAAGTAGATAGTGTTGCCATTGCATCTGCAGCCTTGTTCTCCGTTCTAGGAATTTTCTCAAATGTGATAGATATGAAATATTTCTTAAGATCATCTACCATTCTCTTGTAAGGAATGAGCTTTTCATCTTTAGTTTGGTACACATCATTGACTTGATGGATAACAAGTTGTGAGTCTCCATGAATGTGTAGCTCTGTTACTCTCCATTCAATTGCTATTTTCATACCATTCAAAAGGGCTTCATATTCTGCAATATTATTTGTGCAAGGAAACTTTAATCTGAATGCTTTGGGTATGGAATATCCTTGAGGAGCTATGAACAATATGCCTACTCTGGATCCATTCTGTGTATAGGAGCCATCAAAGAATAATTGCCATTCTCTAGAAGAAAGATGCATAATAGAGGAATCTGGGAATTCCATTTGTAGTGGTGTGTCATCAAACAATGGTGCTTCAGCCAATTGATTAGCAATGACCTATCCTTTTATAGCTTTTCTCTCAACATACTCAATGTCAAATTCACTCAATAGCATGACCCATTTAGCTAATCTACCCGTGAGGGAAGCTTTTCTTAGTAGGTACTTTAGTGGATCAATCTTCGCTACCAATTGAGTGGTATGAGCTAACATGTAGTGTCTCACTTTCTATGATGCGAAGATCACAGCTAGACAAGCTTCCTCAATCATTGAATATTTCTTTTCATATGTCACCAATGTTCTACTGATGTAGTATATAGCTCTTTCCTTTTTATCTTCATTGTGTTGTGCTAGCAATGCCCCCAGTCATGTATCTGTAGCGGAGACATATAAGATCAATGGCTTTCCATGAATAGGAGGCATCAAGATAGGCGGATTTGATAGATACTTCTTGATATGGTTAAAGTTCTATTCACATTCTTGATTCCATGCAAAGGTCACACCTTTATGTATTGTTTTTGTAAATGGCTGTGATATGTCTACTAGCTATGATATGAATCTTCTGATAGATTGAACTCTTCCTTGCAATGTCCTCATCTGATTGATATTCTTAGGGGGTTGCATCTCCATTATAGTCTTTACTTTAGCTGGATCAAATTCAATGCCTTTCTTTGAAACTATGTATCCTAAGAGTTTTCCAGAAGTGACACCAAAAGCACACTTCTTAGGATTTAGTCTAAGACTAAATTTTTCCATTCTGTCTAGAATCTTGCTCAAGTCCTTTAGATGTTTAGTTTTGATCATAGATTTTGCTAATGTCTCATCAACATAATCTTCCATGGTTTGATGCATCATGTCATGGAAAATAATTGTCATTGCTCTTTGATATGTAGCACCGACATTTTTAAGCCCAAATGGCATGACATTCCAACAGAAGGGACCCCATGCACATGTGAAAGTAATTTTCTCTTGATCCTCGGGAGCAATTTTTATTTGGTTATATCCAGAGAAACCATCCATTAAGGAATACATCTTGAAACCTGCAGTCATGTCCACTATCATATCAATGTTAGGTAGTGGAAAATCATCCTTAGGGAACGCTCTATTCACATCTCTAAAGTCTGTGCACACTCTAATTGAACCATCTGGTTTAGAAATAGGTACAATATTAGAGATCCACTCTACATAGTCAATAACTCAGATGAATCTAGCTTTTAGGAGGTTCTCTAATTCAGCTTTTACCAAGAGTGCAACACGAGGTAGCATCTTTTGCAATTTTTTCTTGACAGGTTTTACATCAGGAGCTATAGATAAATGGTGCATGATAAGATTAGGATCCAACCCTGGCATATCTGAGTATTTCCATGCAAATTTGATCTTTTTCTCTTTTAGGAATGTAGTAAATTTTTGCTTCTCTTCTTCTAATAATGATTGTGCTACATGTACCAATTGTGGTTCCTCTGTTGTACCCAAATTGATGGATTGAGTGGGCTCAATTAGAACTGGAGATCTATCTTGTAAATGACTCAAAAGGACATCAAATATCTCATCCTTAGGCACCTCAGAGAGGTTTTCACCTTTGGATACATCTTTTCTTTTTACTTTTGTAGGTTCTGAGACTGCCACAAAGTGGTTTTCACCCTCAAAACTCCTTTTCTTTTTATTCTTATTCTTATTTTTCTGACTAAGATATTTGATGTTTGACTCGGTCATGCTGACACTCAATTCACTGATGGAAGTCCTCATAGGCTCAACTACATGTAGGTAGCAAGCAAGGGCATAGTCATTCCGGAAGGTATAAATACCATGGCTTGGATTTGTGGAGGTTTGATCAATAAGTTCTAGATATTGGATAGTGAAAGTGGGGAAAGATTGGGAGATAGTGTTTATAGATATGGATCTGTCATCATTGGTCCTAACCTGACACTCAATTTCAAAGGTGATATTACAACTTAAGACATTCAATTCATGAATAGGCTCACTGTCATTGTGGGAGTCCAATTCAGCCATAGGTGGATCAGACTCAATACTTTCATCATTTCACTCTAGACTTACGTTGGGTTGAGGTGCATATTGGTGAATAACATCAACATGTTTCTCTATAATAAGCTCATCTAGTTTT
Organism: Chamaecyparis obtusa; assembly: GCA_027943335.1. Lineage (NCBI taxonomy): Eukaryota > Viridiplantae > Streptophyta > Pinopsida > Cupressales > Cupressaceae > Chamaecyparis > Chamaecyparis obtusa. Next base: position 56,276 of record BSBK01003917.1, on the reverse strand, counting down.
GGAATGGCTCCCCATTCATAGTCATTAGATTCATCTTCTGATTCAGGATCTCTAGGAAATCTAAGAACATGAGTAAAGTCAAGGTGAATACCCCAAGAAGGGTTACCCTCAGATTTAGATTTGTATTCATACTCATGGGAATCTATCTCAGAATAACTACCACTTCCCTCTTCTTGATTTTTTTTGAGATTAGCTGGTTCTTGTGTTGCAACTATCTCTTGATTGATAGTAGGTTCTTGTGTTTCTACTATAATTCTTTTGATTGGATCATCTTTATCATCAAGAAGGTCTTTGATCTCCTTAGGCAATTTTTCATAGGGGATGAGTTCTAAGCTATCTGAATCACTATCTGATGGTTCTGTTTCTTCTTTCTTAAGAAGAGGTTCTCATGGTGCAATCTGCTCTATGACATGAGAACAATTACCCTTGAGGTGATAGGGTTTCTTCTTAAAGCCTAGACCAATGGTATTCTTATTTTCTCTACCAGTATGTGGGAGAGGTGCCACAAGACCTTTTCCTCTGACTCCTAGAGGTCCTTTACCTAAATATCCCATCTTAGCGATTAATTTATCTCCTGGACCATATGACTTAGAAGGGAGTTTGGATACTGTAGAGCACTAGTTTGAACAACTTGAGATTTAGGTTCATCTTTGTATAGCCATGATAGCACAGCTTCATCCTCTTCAAAATCTTGCTTGGATACTTGTTCTACTACAAAATTCTTTTTATATGCTTCAAGAGTTTCTTTAGAGTCTGGTTTGGATTGTTTCAAAGATTGCCCATAAGACTTAGGTGAGATAGGGAGAGATGTCAAAGATAATACTGGCTCGATAATATATTCTCCCATACTATTTTCTTTGATATTAACCTCTTTTGCAAGATCTTTCATTTTAGATGTGGATGCTTCTTTAGTTGGTTCAATGGAAGATTCTTTGTTATTAGGTACAAGCTTATCTACACTTTCCTTCAAGGTATTGCAAGTTGTATGCAGATCTACGGGGATAGTAACCTCTACTCCTTCATAAGGAAACTTCGAACATTGATGGTATGTAGAAGGAATAGCTTGCATTTCATGTATCCATGGTCTCCCTAGAAGAATGTTGTAGGCCAAAGGTAGATCAAGAACTTGACATATAGTATCTCTGATAATTGGACCAGATCTGATGGGTAAGACAATGGTGCCTTTAGAAGATCTTTCTTGTTCATCATAGGCTTTTATGGTGATCTTCTTTCAAGAATCAATAGCCAATTCTGAAAATCCCAATTGTGTGATCAAGTTGTAAGAACGAATGTTTAGGCCAGCGCTCCCATCTATCAACACACGTTTGACTCTACAGTTTTGGATCAAAACTTCTATATGCAAAGGCTAATTATGTGGGTGACTCAAGGAGTTTTCATCTTCCTATGAAAAGGAGATATATTGCAGAGATGTAAGATGTCCAACCATAGTTTGGAACCTATCTAAATCAAGGTCATCAGGAACATTGGAACCGAGCAAAGCTTTGTCTAGTATGGCTCTGTGAGCTGGAGATATTCGAAGCAACTCAAACATGGAGATTTTGGCATTAGTGTGCTAGAGTTGTTAAACAATGCTATAAGATGTAGGCCTCATATCATTTGGATTGGAAGATTTGGAAGCAGCCTTCTATTTAGAAGCAAATGAAAGATTGAAGGGAACCTTAGGGACATTTGATGAATCTAGTATTTTTCCTTTCAGATTTGCTTGGGCTTGTGATTGAGTAACTACGTTGGTGGATTGATTTTGTCTATCTCTTCTTACAATTGTGATGACATTGCAATGCTCTGAGAGACAAAGTTCAACCATATTGATGGTAGCATTATTTCCAAGGTAAGCATAATTGACTTTTGCCCCCATATTAGGTTGAGAAGATGAAACTTCTTGACCATGTTTCAGAAATGGTTCTGTGAATGCTGTATGATCATTATTGCTCTTAGGATTGTCAACTGTGATGTCTCCCCTATCAATTAGATCTTGAATGGTGTGTTTCAACCAAAAGAAGTTATTAGTTTTGTGACCTTTACCTCGATGGAAATCATAGAATTCATTTTCTCTCCACCATTTTGGCTTAGGCTCAGAATTAGGTGGTTGGATTGCTGGCAAAGAGATGATGTTATCAGCTAGTAGAGTTTTCATAGCTGATTCTAAATATTCTCCAAGAGGAGTGAACTTTCACTATTTATCCCAAGATTTGTATTCTGGCTTCTTTTGAAATGGTTCGGATGACTTTTGTTTTGAAGCTTTAATGGCTTGGGAACCAAGAGTTAGGTTGTAGGCTGGTGCCTTTGATGTGGCATGGATAGTGTCAACACCGCCATCTATGACGATGCCTTTGTTCTTGTTCCAATTTTTGTTCTTATCTTTAGAACTGGACTCAGATTCATACTTGTCTTTCTAAAGTGTGATTTCTCCTTTTTTCACAAGCACTTTTTCAATTTTGATAGCATTATCCACCATCTTATCAAAAGATGTATGATCTTGCATTTGTAGAGGATAATTGATTTCTGGAACAAGGTTATTGATGAAGATTTCTAGTTTTTCTATTTCTGGAATAGGTCTAGCATATAGAGAGAACTTCTTCCTCCATCTCTTGAGAAATGTTAGGAATGGTTCCCCTGGATATTGCTTGAGATTACAGATATCAATCATGGTGACTGGATGTTGAATATTGTAGGAGTATTGCTGATAAAACAATTTGATCAATTCCTCAAAAGTTTTGATAGTAGAAGGCAATCTAGAGAACCAGTGGATGGCTGCTCCCCCTAGAGATCAAGGGAAGAGACGCATTAGATAGGTTGGTTCATGCATGAACTCCATTGATTGTGTACAGAATTCTCTAACATGATCTTGAGGATCTGAGTGTCCATCATACTTATCATACTTCAAAATCTCCACACTTTTTGGAAATGATGGCATGTACAAGTCTTTGTCAAATGGAAAAGGACATAGAGCCTCCATGGAGAACTCTTTGGGTTCCTTCTCTTTTTCAAGTTGATTCAATTTTACTTGTAAAGCATGTATCTATTTCATCATGGCCATTATCAAATTTTTTTCCTCATGTGTGATGATAGCTTCGACATTAAAATTAGGAGGAAGCTTAGCTCCTTGATGAGATAATTGTAAAAATTATGCCTCTCTATCTTCTTTCAAGAAATGCTTCATCATTCGTTTGAAGTTATCATCATTTTGATATTGAGCAATTTCTTCAGGCGTGGGTTCTTGATCCGCACCATGTTGAGATTGAGTTCTTTGAGAGCCAAAGTTTGTCCCTGCTTGAGACATGGTAGAAGTTTGTGGACTCCTTGGAATAGATTCATGTGGGGTTTGTTGGGTACCTCCATGAGTTGATGGAGGAGGTATGTAACCAGTTTTCAATCGAAAGTTGCCAAGACTGTCATCTTTGTAAAGACCAGAATTGTAGAGTTGCTCAAGAGTTGGACCCCTCGTAGCGGTTATAGGTAAGGTCTTGGATGCTTCTCTAGATTTCTTGTGTGAGGAAGCTCTAGTTTCCACCATCAACTTTGCGTGAAACAAAAGAATAAGATCCAGATGATTAAAGAATGAATTGAATCAAGATGATCAGATGACACAATCTTGTCAAGGTTTGATTGATTTGAAGATTCGATTAGATGTGGGTGAAGGATACTATGACCTGGAGGTATGGGTAGCTTTCCCAAAAGATAGTGGACAAGATATCACAACACTTAGTCATTTTGATGATTGATTAAAGATTGATAGTTATGACAAGGTTTTGACACAAGATGAATAGGACTCAAATCGATTAAATAGAAGGCTAAATCAGATTCAAAAGGCCACTTTAGGAAAATGATTAGATTCTCAATAGCTATTGCTCTATTCTTGACACAGTGATTTGTTCCACAGATTCTGGAAATAGGCTGAAAAAGCTAAATATCTGGCAATTCTAACAATTTTCTGACAACTTTCAAAATTTTCCCAAACAACACTCTAAAGACTCATACGACAGTTGGTATGCTATGAAATGATAGTTGAAAAGCTCGTACGACAGTTGCAAAACTTGCATGACAGTTGCTAGCAGGATTTGACTTTTTTTTAATTTGACTGGTAGAAAGACTCATACGACACTGGGTTCTTTACCATACGACAGTTGGGTAGTAATGAAACAACATTTGATAAAAAATCGTATGACTTTCTGACCTCTTGAGATGACTTTTGACTCTAGAAAGGAATTTCACTTCAAATTTTGCAAATTTAGGGTTTTCAGTTTCAGATTGTTTGCAAATTTCAATGTCCAGATTCAAGGATTGTAAGAGATTTGTTCATTTTCAGTAACTAGAGAGATAAACAAGCACACAAAATAGCAAGCAAGTGATTTCAAGCATGTCTGAAAACAATGAACAAGGGAAAAAGCAACCTTGCACATGAACAATCAAGTGACTTATTTGTGCTAATCCTTAGAAGTGCTAATTGTGTATGTTCCAAAATTTTTCCCAATAACGCACATATACCCTAGAAAAATGAAAGTTTGGCCTCTCTAGGGTTTTTAGTAATGGTTTGACTCTGCAACTTTTATGATCCAAAGGGGTGAACTCCAATCCCAATGCACCAGGGTTTGGACACAGTCTGAGAATTTAATCAATCAGGAGCTACTAGGGAGATCTGACAACCCAATAATGAACCACACCTGTGAAGATTTCTTCCACAAGGACATTTATATAGCAGCTATCACTACCACAGCGAAAATGGCTATTACCGCTTGAGGTTCTATCAACGTGGTTGACCCAATTAAGGGAATGTCCACTATGGTTAACCCTCTCTAAAGGTGACTCACAAGATATACCACATGGAGACTGGTTCCAGATTCAAGGATTTGAGTTTTTGGTACTATCCAAAAAGGAAGTAGAGCATAATCCCCTAGCCTTTTCACTTTTAACCCAAACAAAGAAGACAAATAAATTTGACATGCTAAGACCAAGATTATCTCACAAAGATCTATGACATCAACCCCTTATGATCTATCAACCTCTTCGGAGAGAGAATGCCTCGATCAAAAGTTGAAAACACACGGATTTAGTGGAACATGAGACTCCCTCAGTATCCTCCCCACCTACAAGGGATCCTTCATTGAGAAGAGTTTCGCTGCAAACCCACTCTCTCAAGATCCACAAATAGTGTTCATAGGGCCTAATTACTATGTGTAACAAAGATGCTAAAAGCAAACTATGTTCATTTTTATAGCCCAAATGAAGTCTATGATAGGAAAGCAATAAAAGTCACTCAAGCTAGACACATGAGATGTTCATTTTAGATCCAAAATCAAAGTCTTATCAGCTGAGAAGATTACCTTAGGTCCAATGCTCTGTAATCTAGAATTTAGCACACATCTGAAAGTACAAAATCAAGACAAATCAATAGCAAACCGTAAGCATTAGAAATCAATAATCTGAAAGTATGAATTCGCAAATTCTATGTCTCTGCAGAAAAATCTTGTGTGAGTCAGGATGTGGTCCCGTGTGAGGAAACACTGTCTCGTGTGATGAAGGATGAAATCTCATGTGAGGAAGTACAGTCTCGTGTGATGAAGGATGAAATCTCGCACGAGGAAGTACGGTCTCACGTGACAAAAGATTAAGTCTCACATGAGGAACTGCTGAAACCAATAAAAATTTGTGTGGAATGATGAAAAATCTCATGCGAGACTCCATGCAGAGATGTACGGAAGCACAGACAGAAAATTAAAAATCGTAGTTTTGATAGAAAAAGTGCCAAAAAAAAAAAAAATCTTTTTTGCAGGCAAAAAAGAAACAAAAAATAACGTCCTGTAGAGTATACCAGAACCCTTGAAACCCTTAGCCTCAAAAGATAGAAAACTGATAGAAATCAATGGAAACCCATTTTAGGGCCCCACGGTGGGTGCCAGAAATGTGTGTGTGAATTTTGTACCTGATCTATAGACACAACACTTCAATAAAACATTAGAGGTTAGTTGAAATCAAAATCGTGCAATAATTGAAAACTAAACTAACCAGGTGATTTACTGCCTTCTAATAGGTGTGAGTATGATGTTCTCAGATTGTTATCGAGATCAGTGACCTTGACGACACCTAAATGAAGGATTTGAATGCAAAACTAATATGAAATGTGAATGCAATTAATCTATTTTTATTTATTTTCTATGCAATGATATGATCAAAACTGATATGAATCTAGAATCTAAGATGAAAAACTGATATGCAATACAATTAATCTAACAATGATATGCTAAAATATGAATGATCTCACAAAGTTGTTGATTTGCAAAGAAGCTTTGATTCTACAGATACCAATTTGCCAGCATGAGTTTGCAAAATTATGAGATTCTGTGGATGATTTGTGAAGAGCTGAGCCTTGATTTTATAGAAATCCAGGGCTTTGGAGGTGCATGAAAGAAAGCCATAAATCACTCAAATAAACTCAACTTGATTTTTGAGTTATCTGATTATAAAGATAATTTAATTCACAAAAACATGCAAATCATGCAAAAATAGCTTTTTAACTCAAATTAGAAGTTTAGATCAACTTTAAAACTCAAAAATGATGTTGAGTTCCAAAAAGTCAATAACTTGCATTGATTTTCTGATTTGGAGTTTAACTTCTCTTTGATTGTGCACATGGATAATTATGAATTAATAAATAAATAAAGTGATTTATTCTCAACTTAACTGATTTTTGAAATAAAACAATTGATTTATGGGTTAATCAATCATTTAATCAAACTTTTATTCAAAAATAATATCATCAAATATGACAACTTGCTTTAATTAATTAAATAAGAATTTAATCAATTAATAATAGGAATTTTGATTTATTGTCAAATTTAAATAATACAATTTAGGAATAAATAGAATTAACTTCAATTAAATAATTAAGTGGCAGAATTAAATCTAATTAATTAAATATTGAGAATATTCAATTAATCAAACTTTAGGATAAATAGGATATATCACCAAATAATCATTAAATTAAAGATAATTAGGATAATTAGGAATATTGCTAGGAATATTCCCTGATGCAGAATTTATGATAATCAATTAGGATTCGATGATGTTCAAATGTGCCTTAGGTTAGGACTTTGCTGTCGATTTCATTCGATGTGTCGATATTTGAGGTTAATGAACTTATAGCCCATTTTGGGGGTATTACAAACTCCAATCCCAACGCACCAAGGTTTTTGACACAGTCTGAGAACTTAATCTTCAGGAGCTACTAGGGAGGTCTAACAACCCAACAATGAACCACACCTATGAAGATTTCTTCCACAAGGACATTTATATAGCAGTTGTCACTACCACGATGAAAATGGCTATTATCGCTTGAGGTTCCATCAACGTGGTTGACCCAATTAAGGAAATGTCCACTATGGTTAACCCTCTCTAAAGGTGACTCACAAAATATACCACATGGAGACTGGTTCCAGATTCAAGGATTTGGGTTTCTGGTACTATCGAAAAAGGAATTAGAGCATAATCCCCTAGCCTTTTCACTTTTAACCCAAACAAAGCAGACAGATTAATCTGACATGCTAAGACCAAGATTATCTCACAAAGATCTATGCCGTCAACCCCTTATGATCTATCAACCTCTCTAGAGAGAGAATGCATCGATCAAAAGTTGAAGACACATGGATCTAGTGGAACATGAGACTCCCTCAGTATCCTCCCTACCTACAAGGGTTCCTTCATTGAGAAGAGTTTCGCTAGAAACTCACTCTCTCTAGAGTCACGAATAGTGTTCATAGGGCCTATTTACTATGTGTAACAAAGATGCTGAAAGCAAACTATGTTTGTTTTTATAGCCCAAATGAAGTCTATGATAGGAAAGCAATAAAAGTCACTCAAACTAGACACATGAGATGTTCGTTTTAGTCCAAATCAAAATGTTATCAGTTGAGAAGGTTACCTAAATTCCTCGCAATGTGCTTAGTAGATTCTTAGCTACTTTTAGCAATTCTTGTGCTTTCCCAAATCCCAATCAGTGAAAAACCAATCAAAAATAGGGAATTTCAATTGTTAAGATTAGCCGTTAGCCAAAATCTAAAAACCAAATCTGACAAACTGTCTTGAAAAATGAAATGACAATGAAAACCTAGTGCCAAAACTCGTACGACACTAGGTCTACTTCTAGATGACAGTTTTGAAACTCATACGACACTGGGTGTATGATGATATGATAGTTGAACTTCCAGACGTCAGTGTGTATAGTCTAGCATGATTCTCAATCCAATAGACTATCATATGACAGTGGGTATAGTCTGAGATGACTTTTTTCATAAACTCATATGAAAATTGTACAGACAGAATTTAAAAATCATAATTTTGGCTTAGAAATCGAGAAGAAAAGATAGAAAATTGATAGAATTGAATTGGAAACCCATATCAGGGCCCCACGGTGGGTGCTAGAAATGTGTGTGTGAATTTTGTACCTGATTTGTAGAGAGAACACTTCAGTAAAACATTAGAGGTTAGCAAAAATGAAAGCTACAATGAATTGAAAGCTAAACTAACCAGGTGATTTACTGCCTTCTAATAGGTGCAAGTATGATGTTCTCAGATTGTTATCGAGATCAGTGACCTTGATGACACCTAAATGAAGCATTTGAATGAAAAACTAATATGAAATATGAATGCAATTAATCTATTTTTTTAATTTTCTATGCAATGATATGAATGAAAACTTGATATGAATCTAATCTAGAATGAACTGATATGAAATTGATCCAAAAATGATATGAAAATGAATCTAAATGAATGTAAAAACCAAATTGATCTCACAATAGCCTTGATTCGCAATAAGCTTTTGATTCTCCAAATTCCAAATCTTCAAAATAGTTATGCAATTTGTAGACGATTTTGGCAGAGTAAGCTCGCAAAATTATGAGATGATTTGTGATGAGCTGAGCCTTGATTTTATAGAAATCCAGGGCTTTTAGGATGCATGAAAGAAAGCCATAAATCACTCAAATAACTTAGGTTGATTTTTGAGTTATTTTTAAATAAAGGATATTTAACTCACAAAAACATGCAAAAGCAGAGTTCAACTCAAAATAGAGTTTAGCTTTAATTGACAATTGATAGTTGTCTACTTTTCTTGAATGTGCATGTTTTATTTATGAATTAATTTAATAATAAAATGATTTATTTCCAACTTAACTAATTTTGAATTAAAACAATTGATTTATGGGTTAATCAATTATTTTACAAACTTTTATTCCAAAAACAATATTATTAAAAATTGACAACTTGCTTTAATTAATTAAATAAGAATTTAGTCAATTATTCATAGGATTTTGGATTTATTGTCAAAATTAAATAATACAATGTAGGAATAAATATAATTAACTTTAATTAAATAATTAAGTGGCAGAATTAAATCTACTTAATTAAATATTGAGAATATTCAATTAATCAAACTTTAGGATAAATAAGATTTATCGCCAAATAATCATTAAATCAAAGATAATTAAGATAATTAAGAATGTCTCTAAGAATATTCCCCGATGCAGAATTTATGATAATCAATTAGGATTCGATTATGTTTAGATGTCCCTTAGGTTAGGACTTCGATGTTGATTTCATTTGATATGTTGATGTAGGAGATTAATGAACCTATAGCCCATTTTTGAGGTATTGCAAGTACCAAGACCTAAAGACAAAAATGTGATTGACAACAAATGGATTTTCATAAATAAATTAAATGAGAATGGAGATGTAACAAGGAACAAAGAAAGATTAGTCTGCAAAGGTTATGCACAAGAAGAAGGAATTGAATATGGAGAAACGTTTGCACTCGTTGCTAGACTTGAAGGAGTGAGAATACTACTTTCATATGTTTCTTATAAAATATTTAAAGTATATCAAATAGATGAGAAATTTTTTGAACCTTATCAAAAGAACATGGTTTGTAAGATGCACAAGGCATTATGTGGACTGAAGAATGCACCAAGAGCATGGTATGAAAGACTGCATTCTTATCTCATAAGAATTAGATTTGTTAGAACAATTGATAATAATAATAAATTTATATTTGAAATGTGAAACTGATGATAAGATTCTTATTGTTGAAATTTTTGTTGATGATATCATATTTGGAGGTCATGATACTTTATGTAAGTATTTTTCTAATAAAATGAGAAAAGAGTTTGAAATGTCGATATTTGGGGAGATCAAATTATTTTGTAGTCTACAAATACAACAACTGAAGGAAGGTATATATATCACATTGAACAAGCACATTAAAAAAGTTTTGAAGACATTTGGTATGGAAGAATCAAAACCAATTGGTACACCTATGGTAACTGAATACAAGCTAACCAAGGATGAAAAATCAATAGAGGTAAACCAAACCTTGTACAAATTTATGATTGGAAAATTAATGTATGTTGTGCACATTAGACCAGATATTACACATGCTGTTGGCATTGTAGCTAGATTTTTTGCTAATCCTAAAGAGTCACACATGACTATTGTGAAAAGAATTTTGAGATATCTATATAACACTAAAAATAATAAAGAAGGAAATTTTCAACTTAAAGTTTATATAGATGTTGATTGGGCTAGAAATATTGATGATAGAAAAAGAACTAGAGGTGGAGCATTATTTTTAGGAGAAAGATTAGTAACATGGATACGAAAGAAACAAGGATGCATTTATCAGTCCAATGCTGAAGCTTAATATGTAGCTATTGCTGCTAATTGTTCAAATAGTGCATGGATAAAGTAATTGTTGGAAGGTATGAATGAAAAAATCACTGATCCAGTGATAATCTATTGTGATAATACAAGTGATATTAATGTTTCAAAGAATCCAGTGATGCATGCAAAGATAAATCACATATCTATTAAATATCACTACTTGAGGGAGAAAGTTGAGGAAAAGAAAGTCAAATTAGAATATGTGAAGTCATAAGAGAAAGTTGCTGATATATTCACAAAACCCTTACCGAAGGATACTTCTAAATACATGAAAAGTAGACTAGGGGTCCATCCCTTGTCTAACAGTCACTAAGGTGATATGGGGTTACATCTATTGGAGTTGATGAAAAAACAACCCATAGCTCCCAAGAACACCTGCACGCAAACATGTCACAGAAAGAGAGAGAAGCAAACAACTATGGAGCCCTGAATGCATTGATCCACGAGAGAGGAGAAATCCTTGATGTGCAAAAACAAAAGTTGCAATCAATAATGAAATGTCAGAAAATGTTACAAAGTGTTATGAGATCCATCCTTATAAAAGGAGATCAGAAACCCTAAAAAGGTAAAACCCTAGGTTGCATAATAATAGTTAATAAAGAAATTATTATTATATGCCTAAAGTTTAGCTTAAGTCAAAAGAGGTAATAAGTGACTGAATAATTAAATCAATATGATTTAATTAATCAGTAAACACTTTATTACTCTAACACCCCCCCTTAAGATAAACTTTGGGAGAAGCTAAAAACCTAGAAAGAACAACTGAAAGCAAATGGGTCCCGACAACAAAGGCTTGATCAGGTACCCAAGTACAAAATAGAGTCTCTACAAAGTAGAGAAATAGATAAAACCACATGGGAAAAACTCTACTCCAAAAAGAGACAAAGACTAGTTTGAAGGACTGAAGAAGCCTCCAAAACTAAGAATGTTCCAGAAAATAGGAACAAAGATGAACATGTACAACATCACTAAGCATGAAACTGCAAACTCTGTCAAGAAGAAAATGATGATCTGAAGATCCTCCATAGAAATATGACCAGGTAGAGAAGACTTTAATCTGCATGAGTGCCCTCAAATAACACTACTCAAATCAGGAGGCAAACAAAGGAAAACACCTGAACTCGAAGATACAAATGGCATAAACACCAAAAGCCTGAAGAGATGATCAATCAAAGCTGGAAGAGTGCATCCAAAATAGGAAAGAAAAGAGTGTCCATATGGTAAATGATCCATCTCACTAGAATGCATAGGTACCTAGCCACTGCAACCACCTAGTACATAGGATCAAATACTAAATACATAGCTCACACAATCAAACCAAGGAAGTAGTAGAACCAACAATAGAAACCCCCCCATACTGCTGACAAGGGAGTAATGACAAGTACATTGAAAAGATCATCCAATATGAATTGCATGATGAAGAAGAATCTAAAACATCGAATGTACAAAGAGAGTACAAACACAAATAAAGATACTTGAGACTAATGTCATTGGAGGAATGCTCACATGATAAGAGAAGATGGAAAACAAAGGAAAACATCAAAACCCCCCTGGCACTTTATAATGGAGTTTGAGTAAAAAGAGCACGAACATGTGCAAGATCCCATACATGTAATAGAATGACACTTTATCTTAGTGAGTGTGCATAAAAGAATACTACAAAAGTGAAGTATACACTACTCAAAAAAGATCGAAGGCTGCTAAAACAAAAGAATAGCCTAAGACGGTCCATCCCTCAAAGGAAAGAGATCCCAGGACTTGAAACAACCAAGATATCCACCAGACTGCCAAAAAGAAAGAATCTAAATAAAATGAACCTAGAGTAGAATCTAGAAAAATGACTGACAACACTGAAAAGCCCTCTAAAAAATCTTTCCAATGATATATCATTTTCCAAAAATGGAGTTCGGATGTGCAAGATAGAGCTCCCAAAGTGCAGAGCTGAAGATCTGGCTTTGACAGAGGAAAACACCATCAGAAAAATAAAACCAGAAAAAAATAACCTCCAGATCTTGAAAGAGCAGAGTGGTGGCTGCCCAAACATTTATTTTTTTGATCACTGTACGCACGCCTCAGAGTGCATGCCAGGGCCGTACAACCCTAGTACGCAAAAAAATTTGCGTCAGAGGCCAACTTGTCAAAAATTGATAAGTCTTATATGATTTTTGACTATCTTGGGCCTTCTGGACACAACCATGAGGTCTGTTTCAGCTAGAAGTGCTCCAAAAAATAGTGATCACCTTGGGATCCGTGCTAGGGCCGATTGCAAAAAAAATTTTCTCACAGATTCCAAATTTGTCCAAATGGATAAATTTTATATGGATCTTGGGGTTCTTGGATGCTCTGAATGCAACTATGAGGTCCATTTAAAGCCAAGATGACTAGAAAAATAGGTCCCCCCCAGATCTGACAAGAAACCCTCCATAAAAATGTATATCTAACGAACACGACCAAATCTCTCTAGATGAGGATAGGGGCAAGCAGATTTGAAGCTCTGATACCATGTTGGAGTTGATGAAAAAACAACCCATAGCTCCCAAGAACACCTACATGCAAACACCTGTCACAAAAAGAGAGAGAAGCAAACAACTATGGAGGCCTGAACACATTGATCCACGAGAGAGGAGAAATCCTTGATGTGCAAAAACAAAAGTTGCAATCAATGATGAAATGTCAGAAAAGGTTACAAAGTGTTATGAGATCCATCCTTATAAAAGGAGATTAGAAACCCTAAAAAGGTAAAACCCTAGGTTGCATAATAATAATTAATAAAGAAATAATTATTATATGCCTAAAGTTTAGCTTAAGTAGAAAGAGGTAATAAGTGACTAAATAATTAAATTAATATGATTCAATTAATTAGTAAACACTTTATTACTCTAACAGCATCAACCTACACTTATCAGAAGATCTAATGATATGGATGCAAGATGTTCATACTTTGGGATTCCTAAGGTTGTGAAGAAGATGGAAGACAAAGCTGAAACATAGAACATTTGTACATGGAAGGTAGAAGAATCTACACATGAGGTGGAAAGATACTTATTTGGCTAGTGAAGTGTTGATTATTCTTTTGGCATTGTTGTCAAAGGGAGAGATGATAATGAAATATTCAAGAAAGATTCAAAGGGAGAAATGATAATATGGGAGAGATGATGAAATATCAGCTAGAAATAAAGCTAACTGAAAGGGAGAGATAGAGGATTCTATATAGTGATTAAACATATTAAATTCATAAGCTAAGGGAGATCTTACCAAGTCAAAACATATAGACAGAGTTGTAGACACTTAAGATGTTTGGTATTTTATGATATATTTCATATTGTGTTTGTGTTGCCATCAATGCCAAAGGGAGAGATTATTAGACTACAACCGATTGACTACTTGGAGAACAAAATGTGAAGATGAATAAAGAGCTACAAAGATATATGTTAGACATTAGATCTATCATTATATTGTCATTGATGTCAACTAGTTTTGATTGTACTTATCATGATAGTTGCAAATATCTGAAGAAGGTAATATTGGTGAAGGAATGAGATATTAGCATGAAAATTAGATGTAAGAGTAAGTTATGAATATGGTATTCATTGGGTAACTTATCAAGATGATTCTATGACAGTATGATAGTGATTTGATTGTGTTACATGATTCTATTAAGAATTCAAGATTAAGAATGTACAAGTTAATGTGGTCAGTATATGAAGAACTTAGTATACATTGAATAGATATAGTTTACGCTGAGAAAGTGTAGTGTATACCGAGTGCGGTATTAATCGAGCAGGAAGTCACTGACACATCACACTATTGACTGAGTGGAAGAAATAAAGTGGAACATGTGATTCCCAACTTGAGATGATGAGTTGGACAAATTGGGATGATTGTGAGGACAAAGATAAAGTTTTTTATGAAGATCTATGACTAGAAAAATTCAAGGTTGATCGGATGATCAAGATTAAAATGTTTCAAGGCACAAGCTCCAAGGAAGGTTAAAGATGAAAAATCAATGATGGAAATTAAGAGGCGAAATATATGGCTGAGAAGAAAATGGTTTATCGTGTCTATTTAAGGAGAAAAGAGATTCAAAATGAGGTATGTGCATGAGGAGAAGATTGTATTCATGCGAAGCTAGTCAGACAGGTTGATGTGGGAATTGAGCAATTCTGTAGACTACATTGAGTATCAAAAGAAGGAGATTAACCGATCATAAAAGACTTGGAGGATAAAAGGGAATTGAAGAGATTATGATGACTAGAGGTATATTGTGCTTAGCATAGATCTGAATATCTGAAAAGAAAGTTGCATTTGAATCAAGTCATTTATTGTTGCATTCTAACCATTTCTACAAAAAAAATCTCTTAACCGAGTGGGACTTAATATTCTTTATTTATTTCTTTATGGAATTCAATAAATGTTGATTTTTTTCTTGTTGACCCAAGTGAATGTATGGTCACAGAGAATTGTTGATGATAAATCCTCTGACAAGGTCACACCTTACAGTGTGTTTTGTAACATTTAACAGGGTTAGCTCTTAACCAAGCTCACTTCAAAAGAGTGAAATTGTTTCAGGTGTATGCACCCTAAAATGGTTGCCTAGACTTTGGGGCCCCATTCTTCAATTTATCAAATTATAGAACCAATTTATCAATTTTTTGAATCAATGTTTTGCAATATTTTCAATTCAAATCAATTTTCCTGATCAAATCGTAATTAATTCAAATATTTTAATATTTCCTAAGGTTTGATCATTTCATCATAATCTTTATTTAATTAAGAGAACATGTTGCCTTTTAATTAAATAAAAAAATCTTTTAATTAAATAATAAAATCACTTTATCCTAAGCCACATTTAATTAAAAGAACAAATATCTTTCAAATAAATAAAAAATCTTTTAATTAAATAATGGAAACCACTTTGCTAAAAATAATAAAATAAAAAGAAAAAGAAAAAGACTTTTTGTCTAAATATTGAATTCACACTTTCCAAGATGAGTGAAATCTCCTTTTGCCTCTTAATCTCTTCCACACATCTTTTTGCCTCTTAATCATGTCCATTGATTTTGCCTCTTGAGAATCTTGAGCACATGGATCAACCAAGATTTAATCTCCACCATTACTAATTTCTTTTTGTCTCTTAATCTTGACTGTTCGTTCATTTCTAAATCCTTTAAAAGGAGACTCTCTCCTCATTCTTAATCATCCATCTTTTGCATCATCATCTCTTGCATTATCATCCTCTTGGAGTCTCTCAATCTTAGCATCTTGGAGTCTTGGCATCTTAGCATCTTAGAATCTTGGAGTCTCTCAATCTTGGCATCTTGGAGCTATGGTATTCTTAGATCTCTCATATTGAAGCATTGCATCATCATTTTCATTTTCTTTCTTGCATCTAGCTTAATCCATCTAGCTTAGAATAGATTTCATTTTCATTTGCATACATACTTGATGATCATGGAGACTAGCATTCTTACTTTTCCTCTTTGAATCTCTCATTTTATGGTTTACTTGCATGGGCACAAACTAGGTCTAATTTGAAGGCCTCCATTATAAACCTTTGCACTCCATGAATAGAGAGTTATGAGTCGCCATTTGAGACCTCATTTTTTATCAATCTTAGATTTATTGACTCATAGAAGTGTGAAACATTTTAGCACACATTTTTGGTGCCCATCGTGGGGCAACCCACCTTTACATGCTTGTTTTGGTTATTTTAGGAGCTAACCCCCTTGTGCAGATTTGCTTGGAGACTAAAACCTTAGATTTTTAAAGATTTGATCATATCTCCCAAAAGGCTTGGATTTTTGCTTTAAAATTGTTTTTTCAAGATGGTGACATATCAAGGACACTTTAGTAAATAATTTAGAATTTTACAAGGTATTTTCAATTTTTTATAATTTTTTCTTAATTCTTCATAAAAAAATTAATTTTTGGTGCAAATTAGCATATTTTTTGGAAATTTTTATATTTTTGGAAATCTCTTCAAATTATACAATGGGTCCATTCTTTGTGTTTTGAATTTAGATGCAATATCATAGCTCAAATAGTTGATTTACAAAAACTGGTCTATTTTGGTAAAATGGGTCTCTAAGGCACAAATGAAGAGATTTTTCTAAAATTTTTACATTTTTAAAAATCTCTCTATTTTTTAGTAGGGGTCTTTGTTTTGTATTTCTATTTTTGTGGCCAAAATCATATCAAAAAAATCAGATCTTGTTGACTAGGTCAAATGCAAAAAAAATAAAATTTTGTGATGAATATGCATTGTTCAATGCATGATATAAGTTGTCATTTGGATTATTTGATGACCATTATTACTCCTAACAATTTAATTTCAGATCTAACCCTAGGGTTTGCATAAGTTGGATATACATTACATATCTTGTTTGCTTGTTGGAGAGTTCATTGCTTGCTTGCACAAAAAAAAGCTCAACAAAAATCTACTAAGCGCGTTGTTTTGGACTTGAGGTATTTTGTTGAATCTCTATAACATTTAGATTTTGGAAATTAAAATGAATCTCTCATGTGGGTAAGTGCACAAAGATGGGGGACCAAAAAGATGCCACTTTTCTTTTTGGCCCCCCATGGCGCATAGTGTGCACGCACTAAAGGGCGTGCACCCTATAGGGCGCACGCCCTATGGCTTGGGTTGCCCAAGCCTTAGGCTTGGGAAATCCAAACCAAAGCGCGTGCACCCTATAGGGTGCATGCCCTTTTAAAAAACTATTATAAAGTTTGTTGGGTGGGTTTGGAAGCTCATTTTGCTTTCTCAAACCCGTGTTTTTAGCTAAGAGGAGATTCTAAAGTATGCACTCCCTGTTATATTTGCTTATGAATCAATTTTTTTTGTTCATCCATCGATCAAATGGCTCCACGGCATCGTCAAGTTCGATCCGGAAGAAGAGGTAAGTGTTTTTACAACTTATCATGCCTCTTATTTTTAAAAAAATTTTAGTTTTGTTGCAATTTGTTTTGTTAAAAAAAAAATTATTTAAATTTGTTTTTATTTAAATTTTTTATGTAATGAATATTTTAAAATGTAGTTTTTTTAATTGCCAGGAAGAAATAATCTCCCTCCACCAAACCCTCCATCTCCTCATGAAGAACCAAATGAAGAAAATGAACCTCAGTTGCCTCCACCAATCGAGAAACGTCCTCTTAGAACACAACAAAATTTGATGAACCAAATTGAAAGAGGGCAAAAAGAATTAGAATCTTTAATTAATAGGTTAAAAGATTCTAGTGGTACAAATCTCGGAAGGGAAAGACTTGCAAAATCATTGGAAGCAATCTTGACCCATGTAAGCGTAGTTAGTGGGCAAATTAATTTATGGTGGGATAAAAGAGAAGAAAAAAAATAATATTATGCAAATAATTATCTTATGCAAACATAAAAAAGAAAAAAATCACAAAAGATGACATTTGCTAGCTATTTAAAAAACCAGGGGATGCAAATACTCTTAGAACTACAACAAGGAGGTTCTCAATTCATTGGTGCATAAATGAAGACATTAAAAAAAAAATTTGGGAGAGATGGTGGATGGTCTTTGATTCGCCTCCTTGTAACAATCATGAGGTTCTTATATATTTCTTGAGGAAACTCTATTGCGAGTTTGTACTCAAGGAGGTGCCAAATTATTTTGACATTCTGGATTCTCATAGTAGAGGAGGGGGTTCACCATTTGATTGAGCAGGGGCACATCGTGACCCTAATGCACCTAGGGCTGCTATTGGCAAGCCACAGTTGGATCATGTTAGTATTCTTTCTATTGTGAAGGAACATGTAGAGGCAGACACACTAGGCATGATTAGTGCTCTGACACATACTCTCATTCAGTGTGTCACTCCTTTAGTTGAGGGTGACTATGGTCAATCCTCAAGGGGGCATATTTGTCGGTCATGTGGATGCTTGTGCACATTTGGTACTAGCGAGAGAGAGGAAGAGGATTCTGGATTGATGACTGATAGCTTTCTAAATATGACATTTGGCACTGACACACAGGTAAATATTTCCAAGTTCATTAAATTTTTTTGATCATATTTCATTTATAAAAGAATAACTATTTAATTTAGTATCTATTGTTTATGATAAAAATTTAGGGCAAGAGTGTTAGTGGTGATGGTGGTGGCAGTGGAAGTGGCAATGATCCTAATGTCCCCTTTTACACATCATCGTCAATTCCACAAGTATGTATCGAATAAAAAATTTAATTAACATATTTGATTATTATGTAATTATATGAATAATTATATCCTAACTTATTGTGCATGTGTATTAGATGTGCACCGGTGGACCATCGATGTTCACAACAGACAGCAAAGGGCATCGTGCAACTTTCCTTGAGGTATCTTTATTTTCATATTAATTGGATTTACTTGATCATATTTAATTAATAAATGAATAACTAAATTACTAGACAAATTATGATCAAAATCCAGAGGCACAATGATTACATTCTTTCACCTAGGTTTGTGAGGTCACCATTGAGTCCACAAGTATACATGTAATAATGCATTATAATTAACATGTCAGTATTATGTTCTTATATGAATGGTTATCTTATAATTTTCCATGTACATGTGTACTAGTTGAATGTTGGAGCTTCAACTTCGACACCGCACACTGGAGGACGTGGTGGAACCTTCACGGAGGTATCATTTACTCATTAGTAGGGTTGTAAAAAATATATGTAATCTTGATAACTGCATAATTTACTTTTTTTGTTTCATTTTCAGCTTTTGACATCAGAGACTCCTCCTTCTATCCATGATACTTTGGATCGTGGAGTAGCTGCAGTAGTAGCTAGTTCTGAAGCACTGACTGAGGTATGAAAGAGATCACCTAACTTTAATTGTTACTTTAATAGTTTGTATTGAATTTTATAATGATATCCATGTATGCATTTTAATTATTATTTTGATCATTGTTGTAGGGACTTATGACTCCAGATCACTAGCATGCACCTTCGGTGGATGAACATAGTGACTATTTGCTAGCGGTAAGCCAATATTCAATTTTATTTCATTGTATAATTTAATTTTGATGTATATTAGTTATCTCTATCTAATTTTATTTTTTATCAGGTTGAGCTACGTAAGAGTCCAGACAGGAGGATGAGTGAGCGCACTCGGAAGACTACAGCATCCACTGCATCTCCATCGATGCAACGATCAAAGACAGCTCGGGATTTGTTTTCTTCCCCTAGCAGGAAAGGACTAGATTAGGGATATGGATTGTATGCCTATATGTCATTTATTTTTTATATATTGTATCAGTGATACGTTGTACATCCATTTGGCTTTGAGGAAGCTAGTTTTACTGTATTGAATATATTCAATGTATGACATTATTGGACATATATATTTGACTTCATGCCCTATGAATATATATTTTTTATGTTTTAGGTATGCAATTCATGTGTTTGGTGTATTGATGTATACTAATTTATGTTTATGTTCATATATTTTCTTTGTAAATTTTCCATGCCTTATAGTTATGCTTGTATGTTTATCGATGTATGTTTAACTTGTTGACTGTGTTACAAATACTAGTCACTATCCTCAATAACAGTCAATTCCTTAACTATAATAATAACAAAAGTAATGAAATGAATGCATAAATGTATAAATATAATATAAGGATTCTTGGGGTACCCTAATGTTGGAAAGAGTTTTTTTATTAATAAGATTACTACGACAGATGTGGATGTGCAACCTTATGCTTTTAGAAACTAACTTCTAATTGTCCCCTAATTGACTGATTGTTAATGACAAACACTAGAATACATATTTGCACTCATCCTACTACTCACCCCGGAGTCGTCAGTGTCATTCGAATGACTATGTGTGCCAAAAAAGGTTGTCAATAGCATTTATCTGACCATTTAAAGTTGTTGGAACAAATGGTTCGATGCTATGACCGATGGTTTGAAAGATACACAACGTTGGCCATTTCAATTGAGGAACACTTTAAGTTTTGACACCGATCGAGAATGTGTTGCCAAATTTAAAAGAATTTGAATCTCTAAAAATTGAGATAGGCTTTTGTAGGCCGCGGCAACATGGTCTTGTAGCACCTGATGAATCGATTCTACCTCGCACAAGCTCTGAGATATGACCTCGCAAAGATCACTGATTTCATGCTTAAGAGACCTTGAGGGACACTTCGGCCCGGAGTCGTCGGTAGGGTTCGAACGATTGCGCATGGTGAATGAGGTTGCCCCTAGCATTTACGCGACCATTCAGAGCTATTGGAATTGACGGTTCGATGTTACGACCGATGATTTGAAAGATACACAATGTTGGCCATTTGAACTAAGGAACACTTTGAGTTCTAACACTGACCAAGAATGTCTTGCCGAATTTAAAAGAAGTGAATTTCTAAAAACTGAAAAAGGCTTTTGTAGGCCCCAACAACATGGTCCCGTAGCACTTGATGGATCAATTCTACCTTGCATGAGCTCCGAGATATGACTCCACAAAGATCATTGATTTCATGCTTAAGGGACCTTGAGGGACACTTCAGCACAAATTAGTTGGCGAGGTTAAAATGAATGTGCGTGGTGAATGAAGTTGCCACTAGTGTTTACCCGGTCATCTGGAACTATTCAAAGAGACGGTTCGATGCTACGACTGACGGTTTGAAAAATACGCAACTTTGGCCGTTTGAACTGAGGAACACCTTGAGTTTTGACACCGATCGAGAATGTGTTGTCGATTTTAAAAGAAGTTGTATCTCCAAAAATTGAGACAAACTTTTGTAGGCCTTGACAACACGGTCCTGTAGTACTTGATGGATTGATTCTACCTCACACGAGCTCCGAGAGATGACCCTGCAAAGATCATTGATTTCATGCTTAAGAGACCTTAAGGGACACTTCATCATAGATTCATCGGTGGGGTTTGAATGACTGTGCGTTGTGAATGAGGTTTCCCCTAGCATTTACCTGACCATTCAAAGCTATTGGAACTAACGATTTGATGCTACGACCGATGGTTTGAAAGATACGCAATGTTGGCCGTTTGAACTGAGGAACACTTTGAGTTCTAACACCGACCGAGAATGTGTTGCTGAATTTTAAAAAAGTTGAATCTCTAAAAATTGAGACAAGCTTTTGTAGGCCCTGACAACATGGTCCTGTAACACCGAATGGATTGATTCTACCTCGTACGAGCTCCGAGATATGACCCCTCAAAGATCACTTATTTCATGCTTACGGGACCTTGAGGGACACTTCAACATGGAGTCATCACTAGGGTTTGAATGACTGTGTGTGGTGAACGAGGTTTCCACTAGCATTTACCCAGCCATCTAGAGATGTTTGAACAAACGGTTCGATGCTACGACTGACAGTTTGAAAGATACGCAATGTTGGCCATTTGAACTGAGGAACACCTTGAGTTCTGACATCGACTGAGAATGTGTTGCCGATTTTAAATGAAGTTGAATCCCTAAAAAATGAGACTACCTTTTGTAGGCCTCGGCAACACGGTCGCGTAGCACCCAATGGATCGATTCTACCTCGAACGAGCTCTGAGATATGACCCCACAAAGATTGTTGATTTCATACTTAAGAGACCTTGAGGGACACTTCAACACAGAGTTGTTGGCAGGGTTCAAATGACTGTGGGTACCGAATGAGGTTTCCACTAGTGTTTACCTGACCATTCAGAGCTGTTGGAACTGACAGTTTGATGCTACGGCCGATGATTGGAAAGATACGCAACGTTGGCCATTTTAGCTAAGGAACACTTTGAGTTCTAACACTGACCAAGAATGTGTTGCCGAATTTAAAAAAAGTTGAATCTCTGAAAATTGAGATAGGCTTTTGTAGGCCCTGACAAAATGGTCTTGTAGCACCTGACAGATTGATTCTACCTCACACGAGCTCCAAGATATGACCCCACAAAGATCACTAATTCCATGCTTAAGGGACCTTGAGGGACACTTCAACACAGAGTCATCAGCGGGGATCGAATGACTATGCATGGCAAATGAGGTTTCCAATAGCATTTACCCAACCATCTGAAGTTGTTCGAACAAACGGTTCGATGCTACGACTGACGGTTTGAAAGATATGCAGTGTTGGCCATTTGAACTGAGTAACACCTTGAGTTCTTACACCAATTGAGAATGTGTTGCTGATTTTAAATGAAGTTGAATCTCCAAAAACTAAGATAGGCTTTTGTAGGCCCCAAAAACATAGTCCTATAGCCCCTGATGGATCGATTCTACCTCGTATGAGCTCCGAGATATGACCTCACAAAGATTGCTAATTTGATGCTTAAAAGACCTTGACGGACACTTCAGCATGGAGTTGTTGGCAAGGTTTGAATGACTGTGGGTGCTGAATGAGGTTGCCACTAGCATTTACCTGACCATTCAGAGCCATTGGAACTGATGGTTTGATGCTATGACTGACGGTTGGAAAGATACGCAACGTTGGCCATTTCAGCTGAGGAACACTTTGAGTTCTGACACTAACCGTGAATGTGTTTCCGAATTTAAAAGAAGTTGAATCTCTAAAAATTGAGATAAGCTTTTGTAGGCCCCAGCAACATGGTCTTGTAGCAACTGACAAATCGATTCTACCTCACATGAGCTCCAAGATATGACCCTACAAAGATCGCCGATTCCATGCTTAAGGGACCTTGAGGGACACTTTGGCACGTAGTCCTCGGTGGGGATTGAATGACTGTGCATGGTGAATGAATTAGCCACTAGCATTTACCCTGCCATCTGAAGCTATTCAAATAGATGGTTCGATACTATGACCGACGGTTTGAAAGATACGTAATGTTGGCCATTTGAACTGAAGAACACCTTGAGTTCTGACACTGACCGAGAATGTGTTGCCGATTTTAAATGAACTTGAATCTCCAAAACCTAAGACAGGCTTTATAGGCCCTGGCAACATAGTCCTATAGCACTTATCGGATCGATTCTACCTCACATGAGCACCAAGATATGACCCCGCAAAGATTGCTGATTTCATGCTTAAGAGACCTTGAGGGACACTTCAGCACGGAGTCATTGGCAGGGTTCGAACAACTGTGAGTGCTGAACGAGGTTGCCAGTAGCATTTACCTAGCCATTTGGAGCTGTTGGAATAGATGGTTTGATGCTATGACCGACAGTTGGAAAGATACACAACGTTCGTCGTTTCAGCTGAGGAACACTTTGAGTTCTAACACCGACCGAGAATGTGTTGCAGAATTTAAATGAAGTTGAATCTCTGAAAACCAAGATAGGCTTTTGTAGGCCCCAACAACATGGTCTTGTAGCACCTAATAGATCGATTCTACCTCACATGAACTCTGAGATATGACCCCGCAAAGATCATTGATTTCATACTTAAGGGACCTTGAGGAACACTTCAACATAGAGTCGTTAGCAGGGATCAAACAACTGTGCGTGGTGAACAAGGTTGCCACTAGTGTTTACCCATCCATCCAGAGCTATTGGAATAGATGGTTCGATGCTATGACTGATGGTTAGAAAGATACACAACGTTGGCCATTTCAACTGAGGAACACTTTAAGTTTTGTCAACGACCAAAAATGTGTTGCTGATTTTAAACGAAGTTGAATCTCTAAAAATTGAGATAGGCTTTTGTAGGCCCCAAAAACACAGTCCTGTAGCAATTGATGGATCCATTTTACCTCTCATAAGCTTTGAGATACGACCCCACAAAGATCGCTAATTCCATGCTTAAGGGACCTTGAGGGACACTTCATCACAGAGTCATCAGCAGGGATCAAATGACTATGCATGGTGAACGAGGTTGCCACTAGTGTTTACCTGGCCATTCAGCACTGTTGGAATAGATGGTTCGATGCTACAACTAATGGTTGGAAAGATATGCAATGTTGGTCATTTCAGCTGAGGAACACTTTGAGTTCTAACACCGACCGAGAATGTGTTGTCAATTTTTTAAAAAGTTGAATCTCCAAAAATTGAGACAGGATTTTGTAGGCCCCGACAACACGGTCCTGTAGCACCAAATGTATCCACTCTAGCTCGCACAAAATCCAAGATACGACTCTGCAAAGATCACTGATTCCATGCTTAAGGGACCTTGAGGGACACTTCAGCACAGAGTCGTTGGTGGGGATCAAAGGACTGTGCATAGCGAATGAGGTTGCCACTAGTGTTTACCTGACCATCCAGAGCTATTGGAATAGACAGTTCGATGTTACGACCGACAGTTGGAAAGATACACAATGTTGACCGTTTCAGCTGAGGAACACCTTGAGTTTTGACACCGACTGAGAATGTGTTGCCAAATTTAAACAAAGTTGAATCTCTAAAAATTGATATTGGCTTTTGTAGGCCCTGGCAACATGGTCTCATAGCAACTGATTAATCGATTCTACCTCACACAAGCTCCAAGATATGACCCCGCAAAGATCACCGATTTCATGCTTAAGGGACCTTGAGGGACACTTCAGCACGAAGTCATCGGCGGGGATCGAACAACTGTCCGTGGTGAACAAGATTGCCACTAGCATTTACTCAGCCATCCAGAGTTGTTGGAACATATGGTTCAATGCTACGACCGATGGTTGGAAAGATACGCAACGTTGGCCGTTTTAGCTTAGGAACACCTTGAGTTCTGACACCAACCAATAATGTGTTGCCAAATTTAAACGAAGTTGAATCTCTGAAAACTAAGACAGGCTTTTGTAGGTCCCAACAACATGGTTCTGTAGCATCTAATAGATCGATTCTACCTTGCATGAGCTTTGAGATATGACCCTGCAAAGATCATTGATTCCATGCTTAAGGGACCTTGAGGGACACTTCAACATGGAGTTGTCGGCGGGGATTGAATGACTCTGTGTGGTGAATGAGGTTGCCACTAGCATTTACCTGACCATCTGTAGTTGTTGTAACAAATGGTTCAATGCTACGACTGATGGTTGGAAAGATACGCAATGTTGGCCATTTCAGCTAAGGAACACCTTGAGTTCTGACACCGACCGAGAATGTGTTGCCAAATTTAAATGAAGTTGAATCTCTGAAAACCAAGATAGACTTTTGTAGGCCCCAGCAACATGGTCCTGTAGCAACTAATGGATCAATTCTACCTCACATGAGCTCTGAGATATGACCCCGCAAAGATCACTGATTCCATGCTTAAGGGACCTTGAGGGACACTTCAACACAGAGTCATTGGCAAGGATTGAATGACTGTGCGTAGTGAATGAGGTTACCACTTGCATTTACTTGGCCATCTAAAGCTATTGGAATAGATGGTTCGATGCTATGACTGACGGTTGGAAAGATACGCAACGTTGGCCGTTTTAGCTGAGGAACACTTTAAGTTTTGACACCGAGTGAGAATGTGTTGCCAAATTTAAAAGAAGTTGAATCTCTGAAAACTGAGATAGGCTTTTGTAGGCCCTGGCAACACAGTTCCATAGCAACTAACAGATTGATTCTACCTTGTACGAGCTCCAAGATATGACCCCACAAAGATTGTCGATTCCATGCTTAAGGGACCTTGAGGGACACTTCAACACGAAGTCGTCGGTGGGGATCGAATGACTGTGCATGGAGAATGAGGTTGCCCCTAGCGTTTACCTAGCCATCTAGAGTAGTTGGAATAGATGGTTCAATGCTACAACCGATGGTTGGAAAGATACGCAACGTTGGCCATTTCAGCTGAGGAACACTTTAAGTTCTGACACCAACCGAGAATGTGTTGCTGATTTTAAACAAAGTTGAATTTCCAAAAATTGAGATAGGCTTTTGAAGGCCCCGACAACATGGTCCCGTAGCAATTTATGGATCCATGCTACCTCACATGAGCTCTGAGATACAACCCCACAAAGATCACTGATTTCATGCTTAAGGGACCTTGAGGGACACTTCAGCACAGAGTTGTCGGTGGTGATCGAATGACTGTGCGTGGCATGTACTTGCATGAGGACATTATATATTACAGAAATCCTACAGAGAAGTAGTTGGCAAGCCCCTCAAAAAGTAGTAACCGATAGCAAGTGGGATAATACAGATGCTTTAATAAACCACTATCTTCTTTACTCAAGAAACATCTGGTTCATCTACTGGACTAGAGCATGTTTGGGAATAGACAATCTCCACTTAAACTCAAGTCTCTAGAAGTAGTTATATTTGTCAGTGGAGGAGATACACCTATTAGATCTGCAATAACTTCATGCTCATTGGAATTTCCATTACTCTTCAATTGGGATACTCTTTCCAAAATTGCATCTACCCTTTTACCAATTTGGGAAATTAATGGGTCTATTTGTTGTAAAATAAGGAGTGAGACTGCCTTGCCAAAGGTGGCAATGAACTTACATTTCAAGGATAATGCCCAAGTCCCATAAATGCAAGGCCATTGATGAATAGTCATTTCTAATAGAAATATTTGTGGTGCTAGAATGAAGTGCATGACCAAATTCTTTGCCTGCTAACGAACCAGTTTGGGAAATTAATGGGTCTATTTGTGGACCTCGAAGGAGTTGGTCACCTAAATGAGAACCTTGAGATGAAGTAGGAACTTCTCTACAAAAGAGATCAGTACCTTGAGAAGCTCTCCACTTGTTAGCTGAATTAAAACCTTGGACCATAGATGGCTGCCCTTTGTTGTAAAATGAGGAGTGAGAATGCCTTGCCAAAGGTGGCAATGAACTTACATTTCAAGGATAATGCCCAAGTCCTGTAAGTGCAAGGCCATTGATGAAAAATCATTTCTAATAGAAATATTTGTGGTGCTAGAATGAAGTGCATGACCAAATTCTTTGCTTGCTAATGATCCAATTTGGGAAATCAATGGGTCTATTTGTGGACCTCGAAGGAGTTGGTCACCTAAACGAGAAACTTGAGATGAAGCAGAAACTTCACTAGGAAAGAGATCAGTACTTTGAGAAGCTCTCCACTTGTCAGCTGAATTAAAACCTTGGACCATAGATGGCTGCCCTTTGTTGTAGAATGAGGAGTGAGACTACCTTGCCAAAGGTAGCAATGAACTTACATTTCAAGGATAATGCCCAAGTCCCGTAAATTCAAGGCCATTGATGAATATTCATTTCTAATAGAAATATTTGTGGTGCTAGAATGAAGTGCATGACCAAATTCTTTGCCTGCTAACGAACCAATTTGGGAAATTAATGGGTCTATTTGTGGACCTTGAAGGAGTTGGTCACCTAAACAAGAACCTTGAGATGAAGTAGGAAATTCTCTATGAAAGAGATTAGTACCTTGATAAGCTCTCCACTGGTCAGCTGAATTAAAACCTTGGACCATAGATGGCTGCCCTTTGTTGTAAAATGAGGAGTGAGATTGCCTTGCCAAAGGTGGCAATGAACTTACATTTCAAGGATAATTCCCAAGTCCCGTAAATGCAAGGCCATTGACGAATAGTCATTTCTAATAGAAATATTTGTGGTGCTAGAATGAAATGCATAACCAAATTCTTTTCCTGCTAACGAACCAATTAGGGAAATTAATGGGTCTATTTGTGGACCTCCAAGGAGTTGGTCACCTAAATGAGAACCCTGAGATGAAGCAGGAACTTCTCTATGAAAGAGATCAGTACCTTGAGAAGCTCTCCACTTGTCAGCTGAATTAAAACCTTGGAACATAGATGGCTTCCCTTTGTTGTAAAATGAGGAGTGAGACTACCTTGCCAAAGGTGGAAATGAACTTACATTTCAAGGATAATGCCCAAGTCCTGTAAATGCAAGGCCATTGACGAATAGTCATTTCTAATAGAAATATTTGTGGTGCTAGAATGAAGTGCATGACCAAATTCTTTGCCTGCTAAAGAGCCATTTTGAGAAATTAATGGGTCTATTTGTGGACCTCCAAAGAGTTGGTCACCTAAATGAGAACCTTGATATGAAGCAAGAACTTCTCTATGAAAGAGATCAATACCTTGAGAAGCTCTCCACTTGTCAGCTGAATTAAAACCTTGGACCATAGATGGCTGCCCTTTGTTGTAAAATGAGGAGTGAGACTGCCTTGCCAAAGGTGGCAATGAACTTATATTTCAAGGATAATGCCCAAGTCTCGTAAATGCAAGGCCATTAACAAATAGTCATTTCTAATAGAAATATTTGTGGTGCTAGAATGAAGTGTATGACCAAATTATTTGCCTGCAAACGAACCAATTTGGGAAATTAATGGGTCTATTTGTGGACCTCGAAGGAGTTGGTCACCTAAATGAGAACCTTGAGATGAAGTAGGAACTTCTCTACGGAAGAGATCAGTACCTTGAGAAGCTCTCCACTTGTCAGCTAAATTAAAACCTTGGACCATAGATGGCTACCCTTTGTTGTAAAATGAGGAGTGAGACTGCCTTGCCAAAGGTGGCAATCAACTTACATTTCAAGGATAATGCCCAAATCCTATAAATGCAAGGCCATTGAGAAATAGTCATTTCTAATAGAAATATTTGTGGTGCTAGAATGAAGTTCATGACCAAATTCTTTGCCTACTAACGAACCAATTTTGAAAATTAATGGGTCTATTTGTGGACCTCGAAGGAGTTGGTCACCTAAACGAGAACCTTGAGATGAAGTAGGAACTTCTCTATGAAAGAGATCAATACCTTGAGAAGCTCTCCACTTGTCAGCTAAATTAAAACCTTGGACCATAGATGGCTTCCCTTTGTTGTAAAATGAGGAGTGAGACTACCTTGCCAAAGGTGGCAATGAACTTACATTTCAAGGATAATGTCCAAGTCCCATAAATGCAAGGCCATTGACGAATAGTCATTTCTAATAGAAATATTTGTGGTGCTAGAATGAAGTGCATGACCAAATTCTTTACTTGCTAACGAACCAATTTGGGAAATTAATGGGTCTATTTGTGGACCTCCAAGGAGTTAGTCACCTAAATGAGAACCTCGAGATGAAGCAGGAACTTCTCTAGGAAAGAGATGAGTACCTTGAGAAGCTCTCCACTTGTCAGCTAAATTAAAACCTTGGACCATAGATGGCTGCCCTTTGTTGTAAAATGAGGAGTGAGACTGCCTTGCCAAAGGTGGCAATCAACTTACATTTCAAGGATAATTCCCAAGTCTCATAAATGCAAGGCCATTGACGAATAGTCATTTCTAATAGAAATATTTGTGGTGCTAGAATGAAGTGCATGACCAAATTCTTTGCCTGCTAACGAACCAATTTGGGAAATTAAGGGGTCTATTTGTGGACTTCCAAGGAGTTGGTCACCTAAACGAGAACCTTGAGATGAAGCAAGAACTTCTCTATGAAAGAGATCAATACCTTGAGAAGCTCTCCACTTGTTAGCTGAATTAAAACCTTGGACCATAGATGGCTACTCTTTGTTGTAAAATGAGGAGTGAGACTGCCTTGCCAAAGG
Organism: Chamaecyparis obtusa; assembly: GCA_027943335.1. Taxonomy (NCBI): domain Eukaryota; kingdom Viridiplantae; phylum Streptophyta; class Pinopsida; order Cupressales; family Cupressaceae; genus Chamaecyparis; species Chamaecyparis obtusa. The sequence continues at coordinate 26,197 of BSBK01003917.1, read as the reverse complement.
TGGCAATGAACTTACATTTCAAGGATAATGCCCAAGTCCCGTAAATGCAAGGCCATTGACGAATAGTCATTTCTAATAGAAATATTTGTGGTGCTAGAATGAAGTGCATGACCAAATTCTTTGCTTGCTAACAAAGCAATTTGGGAAATTAATGGGTCTATTTGTGGACCTCCAAGGAGTTGGTCACCTAAACAAGAACCTTGATATGAAGCAGGAACTTCTCTACGAAAGAGATCAATACCTTGAGAAGCTCTCCACTTGTTAGCTAAATTAAAACCTTGGACCATAGATGGCTGCCCTTTGTTGTAAAATGAGGAGTGAGACTGCCTTGCCAAAGGTGGCAATCAACTTACATTTCAAGGATAATGCCCGAGTCCCGTAAATGGAAGGCCATTGATGAATAGTCATTTCCAATAGAAATATTTGTTGTGCTAGAATGAAGTGCATGACCAAATTTTTTGTCTGCTAACGAACCAATATGGGAAATTAATGGGTATATTTGTGGACCTCAAAGGAGTTGGTCACCTAAACAAGAACCTTGAGATGAAGCAGGAACTCCTCTATGAAAGAGATTAGTACCTTGAGAAGCTCCCCACTTGTCAGCTGAATTAAAACCTTGGACCATAGATGGCTGCCCTTTGTTGTAGAATGAGGAGTGAGACTGCCTTGCCAAAGGTGGCAATGAACTTACATTTCAAGGATAATGCCCAAGTCCCGTAAATGCAAGGCCATTGACGAATATTCATTTCTAATAGAAATATTTGTGGTGCTAGAATGAAGTGCATGACCAAATTCTTTGCTTGGTAATGAACCAATTTGGGAAATTAATGGGTCTATTTGTGGACCTCCAAGGAGTTGGTCACCTAAATGAGAACCTTGAGATGAAGCAGGAACTTCTCTACGAAAGAGATCAGTACCTTGAGAAGCTCTCCACTTGTCAGCTGAATTAAAACCTTGGACAATAGATGGCTGCCCTTTGTTGTAAAATGAGGAGTGAGAATGCCTTGCCAAAGGTGGCAATGAACTTACATTTCAAGGATAATGCCCAAGTCCTGTAAATGCAAGGCCATTTATGAATAGTCATTTCTAATAGAAATATTTGTGGTGCTAGAATGAAGTGAATGACCAAATTCTTTGCTTGCTAATGAACCAATTTGGGAAATTAATGGGTTTATTTGTGGACCTCGAAGGAGTTGGTCACCTAAACAAGAAACTTGAGATGAAGCAGGAACTTCTCTACGAAAGAGATTAGTACCTTGAGAAGCTCTCCACTTGTTAGCTCAATTAAAACCTTGGACCATAGATGGCTGCCCTTTGTTGTAAAATGAGGAGTGAGACTACCTTGCCAAAGGTGGCAATGAACTTACATTTCAAGGATAATGCCCAAGTCTCGTAAATGAAAGGCCATTGACGAATAGTCATTTCTAATAGAAATATTTGTGGTGCTAGAATGAAGTGCATGACCAAATTCTTTGCCTGCTAACGAACCAATTTGGGAAATTAATGGGTCTATTTTTGGACCTTGAAGGAGTTTGTCACCTAAATGAGAACCTTGAGATGAAGCAGGAACTTCTCTATGAAAGAGCTCAGTACCTTGAGAAGCTCCTCACTTGTCAGCTGAATTAAAACCTTGGACCATAGATGGCTGCCCTTTGTTGTAAAATGAGGAGTGAGACTACCTTGCCAAAGGTGGCAATGAACATACATATCATAAATAGCCACATCAAATGAGTTCAGCATCAAGAAAGAATTTTTTTTTTCAAAGTCTTGTAATTTCTCTATGGCTGGTAGCCAATTGCTTGTTCGCTTATTTTTTGCTTCCTTAATTGGTCAAAAGCTATAGGATATTCTTTGGGAAACTTTTCATTTTTTCTTGTAGGATGCCTTTTTATACAAATTTTGGAGAATCTCTGTTAAAGAGTATGTAAGGATGGCTAAGATGAGTACAGTGGAGAGGGAGAGGACTAAATTGAGAGAGCAGAGGTGGAGAACGATAATGACAAAAATATTTCAAGGCTTGTGCAAATATGGAAATTATAATCTTCCTCCCAGAGCAGACATTAATTTGAAGGGTGCATAAGGGTCATGAAATATTTCAAGGATAGAAGGAGTTTGATGAGTTTGAAGGGTGCATTAGGGTCATGAAATTGGTGCAAGGGTACAGTAGTCAACGTTCTAGCCATTGGAGGGGGTTATTTTATTCATGAATCCACCATAGGATGGTCAAATGATGGCGAATCAACTTTGGTTCAATTTCTATGGTGCTGGGAGATGAGACATTGGGTGAGCCCTAGTTTCTAGGGGGTTTTGGGTCTTAAAATAGATGGTATGAAAGGAGAGAATGAAGTATAGGATTCTCCAAAGTTGAGAAAAGAAAAGAAAGTGATGTTCAAAAGGAAGAGAATAAGAAAAAGAAGAGGAAGAGAATTGTAGGAAGTTACAAAAGGTTAATATACAAGGTGTTGAAACAAGTGCATCCCTCCAAGGGAATATCCAGTGCTGGCATAGATATCATGGAGAGCTTCATGATTGATCTTTTTATAAGATTATTCCTGAGGCTGCTTCTCTGCTAAAATATAACAAGATCATGACACTTTCCTCCAGAGAAATTGAGATTGCTATCAAGTTTGTTCTACTTGGAGAGCTGGAGAGGCATGTTGCTTCTGAAGGAAGTAAGGTTGTTACCAAGTTTCCTACTGCTCTAGGTTAGGTTTTTTGTACGTGGTGTTTATGGAAGGCTTTTTTAGAAGTTGGTTTTGGCTTGGGTTTATGTGTGGAAGTTAATACTGAACTGGGATCTTAGTTATGTAAAGAATATATGAATTATGCAATGTATGTTGTGAAAAATATCTGAACTATAAGATTTCTATTATAAAGTTTTTTTTATTAATAATGAGAAATATTTTTACAACTCAGCTCAATAGGAGCATCAGAGGAAAGAGCTGAGCAGAGAAAACCTTCTGGTATTGCCCCAAAAAATAGAAGAGAAAGGCTGACATTAAATGTTACAAACTTCCCGTTATACATACGGGGTAATGCATGAGCAATTTACAGTCCACCCAATTTACTGTGCTATATAAATTTGACATGTTACAATATTTTTTATCTCCATTTAGTCCAATGAACCAATTGGGTCTGCCCTACCCTTGATTGTCTCAAGTATTGCCTCGTGGTCTGACTCATGAACCTTTCAAAGAGTTTTATTTTGCAGTCTTCCCCCATATCTGATTAAGTGGACATTTGATGCAATAATGAGGTTTGAATAATGAAGAATCTTTCTGTGTGTCTCCCAATCCTCGAACAACCACAACCTAGGGTTCTTCATAGCATACCATCTAAGCCATGTACCAGTTAAAACCACTACTCCTATAGGGTATTCTAATTCTTCACCATCGATAACCAAGTAATCCAATTTCTTTTTTGCCTCTACACAATGACACAAATAATAATCTATCCCTTCTTCATTGTCTTCAGGTGCAATAACATAAAAAACATGGCATGTAATGATATAAACATAATGAGGACATTATTTTACTAAATATTTATGATAAAGTACTAAATTTGAGATTATTTATATGTGGAAAATATAGACCTAGTTGTACTAGATTAGATAAGCGATCAAAGTCAATGGATGATTCCATTTCTGTTAGTTGTAGTGATTCATGGGGATGATAGGAGGCAAGTGGACTCAAAATACGTGTATACCATTCATCAACCCATTCCTTTGACTCACACCCATCCCAATCTTCATCTACACATGATGAAAAAAAGCACGCCATATGTCGTGCGTGGATACTCCATGAACCTGCATTACAACTTCTAAAAGAGTGTAGCTCACTCGATCCTGTCAATGTACAACAATCCTCATATGGTGCAATGTTAGTTTCATCCATCAACCAAAAAAATCTACAAACTGTAGACTCACCTTCATTACTTGGATCCATTGTAGCATTACACCATTGGACAATACATCCCACATCTCACAATGTTGGGTCCTTACATCCCTCCATCTCCTATCTTTCCTCAAGATCAACATAGATACATACTCTTGAATCTTTTTCATCCACCCACCCATCTAAACCAGTCATATCCTCCTTCTTCCACAAGTCCCAAGTCTTTTGGAAGTAACTTGAATGCTCAATACAAGAAAAAGAAGATCACCATGTCTCCTCTAATTGACATGGAGGTATAAAGTCAAAATAGATATCTAAGAAGAAAACTACAAGACAAGTATGGGTTCCAAAATCTATCATTGAAGATATTCTCTCTAAATCATCAAAAAGAAATGAAAAGCCTATGACTATATGGATTCCAAAGTCTCTCTTGAAAGAGTATGATGTTGAGAAACAAGTGAATTTGACATTCAAGCTTCCAAAGGCTTCCACTTCATCTTCTTCCAAAAACATTCTTCCATTCCATGCGCCTAAACTACAACCTCTACTATCCATTCATCATATTCCTTCACGTATTCCTTCATTCATGTTTCCTCCATCCTCTCACCACCCTTCAAGGTGTGTGTTGATGTTGATCTTACCTTCCTTTTCATCTACCCTTTAACAATCCTTCCATTCATTATCCTTCTACCTTCTATCCTTTTTCCTCATTTTCCTATTCCTCCTATCTTCCAACCTCACTCGCTTTACATAAAACCTTATCCTCCATTTTTTCTCTTCCATCTTCCTTTCCCTATCAGTATCTTTGAGCATATCATTTTGAATCCTTGGCATATCATGGTTTATCCTTTCAAGGAGCATTATCTAAAAAGCTTGCCTTCATCCAAAAAAAAATTAAAAAAAAAAGAAAACAAAAATAAAAATAAAAAAATTGAAAATGTGCCTTGGTGGAAACCTGGAAATAGGCACCTTGGTAGAAAAAGTAAAGAGAAATAAATTCATCCTATGGTGAAAACCACTCCCTTATGGTGCCTTGGATAAGTACCGTGATGAAAACCTGGCAATCGGGCATCATGCATAGTTCTTCTACATATTTCATCCATTCTGTCTTCTCTCTTTGATCTTGACAATGTTGACCTATACACAAACATTTGGCTATCTTTTGATCTATCTTACAATGATCTTTCTTTCATTCCATTCATGTTTAGCCTTCATATTTATTTTCTTCCATTCATTCTAGCCTTTTGCTATCATTTTCCCCTTTGGTCTTGATCTAATAAAAAAGAGTAAAACACGATGCTATGAAGCCTCTTGACATGTCTACTCCTTTGGATTGCATCATTTCCTTCTTCTGCATTATGCTTTTGTGACTTATCCTATGCTATCCCTTCATTACTTTTCCAAATGTGCTTTACATGACAATTTTTCCCTAGCTTGGGTACTCTTGAGGAGTTTGCCCTTGAGAATTTCTTCCCTTCATTCTTTTTCATTCTCTTGTCTTCCATCTCTTCCACTAGCTTGCTAATCCCTCTTATTCTCCCCCTTGCTAGACATTGGGACTACACGATGTGATCTTGCTTGGGAGTTTCATGCCCATTCTGTCTGGGGGCATCCTTTGTACATACTTATTGATCCTGAAAAAATCCAAAAAAATGATATATTATCAAAAATTTTAAAAATCTAAAAATGTCCTAAAAAAAGGATCATCTTAGTAAAAACCTAGCAATAGGCGCTTTGATGTATCTCAAAAAAATTATATATTCCAAAAATACCAAAAAAATAAAAAATTTAAAAAATTCAAAAAAAAAAGTGCCTTGGTGAAAACCTGGAAATAGGCGCCTTGGTAGCAAAAATACAAAAAAAATAATAAAAAGTCCTAAAAAAAAAAGAAGAAAAAAAATTTGCAATAAAATCCAAGTGGTGAAAACTTGGAAACGGGCGCTACTTGAGGCCTTTGCACCCTTGTTTCTTATGACGCATCCTCGACACTTAACCTTTCTCCATCATGCCTTGTCCTTGTTGCCTTGGTTTGGAATTGGTCTTTGTCTTTGTCTAGGGGGCATAACTATGTTAGCTTTGGTCTCTTGGATGCGTTAGTCTTTAGGACACCTCGCAAATGGTGTTTTTCAACACCTCCCCAACTATGTTTTTCAACACAACCCCTAGCATCGAGTGTTTCTCAACACTTATTGGTTTGGTCTTACCCAGTTTCGTCATGTGATCTTACCTTCTTGCAAGCATTCGATCCTTATCCTCAGAACTCAGTATCAGTTAACACACTTAAATTTTTAAACGCAAAACTTAATGCTTGAGCTATGTCATGATCTTTTCTTTGTGTGCTGACTATTATTGATTTTTCGTTGAGTGTCCTTATCTAATAAGTCTCTCCGGGATGCATAGCTAGAGGACTTGGGGCATGGGACATGCTTTTATTTTTCTTTCTACTTGTGGGTGTGTTCTTGAACCTCTTGAGTGTCTCTTGTTGTTCCCTTGAAACACTTAGGAGATTTGAGGCATTATCCTTGACTGTTCTTGCACAGCCATTCTTATGGTCATCTTGACATCTTTTCCTTGATGCGAGTGTGGTTTTGCTACATTAAATTGGGTAAGCTAACATTGAAGTCATCTTGACTTTTATGTCTTTGATGCTTATGTTAGAATCTTTTCACATTCCAATCCGATATAAATCACATTCATATCTTCATAGTTGTGCTTGTGACTAGTGATGATTGTGTGATTTTTCGATGTCCGTTAATAATGGCCCAATGATGAAAATAAGTTCCTTAACATTTTCTAATGAATGATGAACACAAGATCCTATATTATAGTTTCTCTATTGCAAGTACACATTTGCATTTTCATGTAGCTTGCATTGATAGACTTCATGTTAATTTGCATTTTTAGGCCGCATTAGGAGTTTGAGAGGGTTTTCCTTCATCTTTCTTTTGGACTTTTAATCAACTGTGATCATGTTTTGATCTTCATTTCCTTATCTTCTTTCGTGATCTCAATCAAAATTTTCTATCTTAAATAGTTGATTTATTTTGGGGCATTCTCTTTCTTGAGGCAAATTCTCTTTCTTCTCTTCATTTCTTTCCACCTCTTCCAAACTTTGATCTTCCGTTCACTTTCACCCCACTTCTTTTCTTCTAATTCAACCTTGGGGCATAAAATTTCATGCTTAATGATCTACCTTGGTTCTGTGATCCTTATATCTTTCATCTTATATCAAGAACCTTATTTTTAGTTTGATTTTGATCAAATTTATCAATTTACTATTTCTCCTCTATCTCATTTCGATTTTGATCATAAGGGGGCAGTACCTATCAAAATTCAATCCTTGATTCAACTTTATCAAACCTATCAATCAAACCTTGCTTGAGACATGATAATTACCTATTTACAAGGGTGTTAGCCTTGTCTTTTTCAATCAGCTTATCTTTGTCCTGATGTGTTCCCGTCCGTCGATCACACATCTGGGTTGTTTTGCGATCCCAAATCGATCTCACATTTCAACTTCATTCTTTGACTACATGTGTTTCCATGAAGATCACACATTAGTCAAAGATGGGCAAATGTATGCACCCTAAAATGGTCGCCTAGACTTTGGGCCCCCATTCTTCAATTTATCAAATGATGGAACCAATTTATCAATTTCCTAAATTAATGTTTTACAATATTTTCAATTTAAATCAATTTCCTTGATCAAATCATAATTAATTCAAATATTTCAATATTTCCTAAGGTTTGATCATTTCTGTTAAGGTTTTAAGATCATTGCAAATGTAATAGCACTATCTCATTGTATGTGTTTTCCAAATGCAACAATCTCTTGCATTTATATTAAGAATGAGCCAAGAAGAGACATGTCCCTTCAAGGGACATGTCTATTCATTATTATGTAATTAATATAATGACAATTATGATTATACACACACACACACACACACACACATATATAATATATCTTGAGTATTATATTAATTTATCTAATATTTACATAATAATTATTATTATTATTTTATCAATTTAACTATTTATTTATTATGAGAATAATTATAACCTAACTTTATACATACATATATATCAATGTATATAATAATATCAATTATTATATATATATATATATATATATATATATATATATATATATATATAATAAATCATTTCTCATAAATCATATAGTCAATATTATTTATCTGACTGATGCTACAAACATCAACACTCCCTCTTAGCTAGGGAAGATAAAATGTAACTCACAATAAGTTTATAAATTGTGAGGGTTAGTTCCCAGGTGGATTGCCTCTATCGGCGATTCTATCCATAGTTCCCAGGTGGATTGCCTCCATTGGCAATTCAATCCACAAGCTCCTGTGTGGATTGCCTCCATCGGTGATTCTATCCACAAATCATGAGCTATGGTGTGGATTGCCTCTATCGACGATTTGATCTACAAGCTCCTATGTGGATTGCCTCCATTGGCGATTCTATCCACAACTCATGAGCTATGGTGTGGATTGCCTCTATCAGCGATTCGATCCACAAGCTCCTATGTGAATTGCCTCCATCAGCGATTCTATCCACAACTCATGAGCTATGGTGTGGATTGTCTCTATCGGCGATTCAATCCACAAGCTCCTGTGTGGATTGCCTCCATCAGTGATTCTATCCACAACTCATGAGCTATGGTGTGGATTGCCTCTATCGGTGATTTGATCCACAAGCTCCTATGTGGATTACCTCCATCAGCGATTCTATCCACAACTCATGAGCTATGGTGTGGATTGCCTCTATCGGTGATTTTATCCACAAGTAAGCTATTACAAAAGAAAATTTATTGCAAGATCGTCACCTTCCAATAACTTTAACAAATACAAGTGATAATCATTTGGACGTCGTCACCTCTTTATGATTTACACAGGGGACAGGCCCATTAAAAACATTCATAATTCACAAGTATAATAATCAATTTTATATCAAGTTTACCTCATAAATGTTTCACCTTCAATAGTGAACTCCCTCTCAATCAATATGATCACTTGATTGTCACAAGTTGGCTAAACCATCTACTCCCTCTGAAGCTCAAGTTTATCAACTTCTTGACCTCTTTTGAAATATTAGACTCTCTTTGCATCTAGTCTCAATCATCAATTTGTTTTCAAGCATCAAGTTATTTCTTCCTGAATGAAATTATCTTGTACTTTTGTCCTGAAGGTATGTCAGAGAGAGATTACAAATAGCTCACTAAACTATATTATCCCAAAGAAATATTAAAGATAAAAGCATACAATATTTTCTATCCCAATATTATAGTATGATTTAATAACTACATAAAAAAATTAATGAACATTAATCAACATGGAATACTCATCTCATGATTAATGTAATGATCCTTTTCTTATTTGTACTATAAAAAGTGTTTGAAGCTTTTAATCAAAGAACTCTCTTTGTTTAGAAATTTGCATAGACCTGTACACATTCGGTCATAACTTTTGAACCTAACATTTTCTTTCCAATCTCTCCAGTGAGATTTTTCTAAATTAGTTTATCACCAACATATCTCAAATTTAGGAAAATCCAACGGTCCATTTGTGAGATATGGTCCTCGTACTGAGACTGTAATTTTTTGAAATAGTCACACATTCACCATTAACAAACTACTCTCTTACATTTGCAACTTGGCTCTGATACCATGTTAAGGTTTTAGGATCATTGCAAATGTAATAGCACTATCTCATTGTATGTTTTTTCCAAATGCAACAATCTCTTGCATTTATATTAAGAATGAGCCAAGAAGAGACATGTCCCTTCAAGGGACATGTCTATTCATTATTATGTAATTAATATAATGACACACACACACACACACACACACACACACACACATATATAATATCTCTTGAGTATTATATTAATTTATCTAATATTTACATAATAATAATTATTATTATTTTATCAATTTAACTATTTATTTATTATGAGAATAATTATAACCTAGCTTTATATATACATATATATCAATGTATATAATAATATCAATTATATATATATATATATATATATATATATATATATATATATATATATATATATATATATATATATATATATATATATATATATATATATATATATATATATATCATTTCTCATAAATCATATACTCAATATTATTTATCTGACTGATGCTACAAACATCAACAATTTCATCCTAATCTTTATTTAATTAAGAGAACATGCTCCCTTTTAATTAAATAAAAAAATATTTTAATTAAATAATAAAATCACTTTATCCTAAGCCACATTTAATTAAAAGAACAAATCTCTTTCAAATAAATAAAAAATATTTTAATTAAATAATGGAAACCACTTTGCTAAAAATAATAAATAAATAATAAAATAAAATAAAAAGAAAAAGACTTTTTATCTAAACATTGAATTCACACTTTCCAAGATGAGTGGAATCTCCTTTTGCATGTTAATCTCTTCCACACATCTTTTTGCCTCTTAATCATGTCCATTGATTTTGCCTCTTGAGAATCTTGAGCACATGGATCAACCAAGATTTAATCTCCACCATTGCTCATTTCTTTTTGCCTCTTAATCTTGACCATCCATTCATTTCTAAATCCTTTAAAAGGAGACTCTCTCCTCATTCTTAATCATCCATCTTTTGCATCATCATCTCTTGCATTATCATCCTCTTGGAGTCTCTCAATCTTAGCATCTTGGAATCTTGGCATCTTAGCATCTTGGAATCTTGGAGTCTCTCAATCTTGGCATCTTAGAGCTATGGTATTCTTAGATCTCTCATATTGAAGCATTGCATCATCATTTTCATTTTATTTCTTGCATCTAGCTTAATCCATCTAGCTTAGAATAGCTTTCATTTTCATTTGCATGCATACTTGATGACCATGGAGACTAGCATCCTTACTTTTCCTCTTTGAATATCTCATTTTATGGTGTACTTGCATGGGCACAAACTAGGTCTAATCTGAGGGCCTCCATTATAAACCCTTGCACTCCATGAATAGAGAGCTATGAGTCACCATTTGAGACCTCATTTTTTAGCAATCTTGGATTCATTGACTCATAGAAGTGTGACAACATTTTAGCACACATCGGGTACCGATCCCGGGTTGTTTTTCTCTTAACAGGGTTTCCATGTTAAAAGTCAAGTGTTAAATGTGTATGCATGTGATATTTTTTTATTTTACTTTACACATTACATTAAATGGTTTGATTGGTATATACTAGTTAATTTATCTAGCAGTCATCAAATGAATCAGAAACACGCAGTCAAGTGTTTAGTGAGCTATTTAAGTTTATTTTTTGAATTGGTTTTATACATCAGAGAGTATTTGGGACTGTAGGATAAGTGAACTTAATTGATTCACCCCCCCCCCCCCCCTCTCAGTTATCTAACAGGTCATATGTAGAATATATGAGTTGTGGAAGGTGAAAAGAATCACAACCAATAGAAGTGAACACTGTCCACGCTCATCGAGACAGGGGTGGGTGGGTATAAATAGGAATTTTGGGTCATTTTCAAGGTTATTATGAACTTGTGAGTTGTTGGAGAACTAGGTGTGGAAGGAGACATTTATAAGTGTTTGGAGAGTGATGACCGACTACAAGGATGGGACACACATTGGTGAGTGAGTCAAGACATATCAGCGTCCAGCTGATGCCCCACTGTCAGTACTTTTTGATCCTTACACCTTTTTTTGCCTTATTTTTTGATCATTTTAGTATGTTTGGTTAGAGAAAAATTAGGTGTAACGATGCACTTATAGGGTGTTCTCGAAGCACTCAATATTCTTGATTGAAGAACTCCAAAAAATAGGGTTAGGAGGGCTACTTTATAACTGATCCACAAATGACTTGTTTGGGAGACACTTGCAGTGTGCAATTGCCACACTTGTAAAACATAGGGTTTAGGGCTTGATAGCTAACCAATCCCCAAACATTTGAGCTGAGTGATAGACATGATGTGTATAATTGCCACACATAAAAGGACCATGCAACACATATGATGTGTGCGATGAACATACTTAGATTTACTGATTGACGCACTTCACTATTATAAATGGTTTTTAAAATTAATGAAATGTAATTTAATATTTTTAATGTATATTTTTAAATGAATTATAAATAATAGTAGATGAAATATCATTATTTTATTTTATATGTGAATGCATTATTGGGATAGATAGAGACTTAGACATGTGCTAGTGTGATCATTTATGTATTAGGATTGACTACATATTTGGTTGGATTCTACAGATTAGGGATGATGTCCTAATTACTCGGGAGAATGATCCTACTATTTTTGCCTATAGACATTGATTAACTGATGAGGAGTAGGACCACTTTAGTAGATCAGGATTTTTCCACATTACATTGATGCCTGAGATTAGGGAAAATAGGGGTCTCGTGACTGCTCTTTGTGAGAGGTGGCATTTAGAGATGTCTTTCTTCCACTTACAGATGGGAGAGTGCATGGTCATCTTGGAGGATGTGTATAGGTTTTTGTAGATTCTAATTTGTAGACAGAGGGTGGCATACTCTATCCAGACAAGGAGAGAAATGTTATGCAAGTTTTTTTCTTGTAGTGTGGATGATTAGGAACTAGTGGGTATGACATCAGATGGGTGGATTTTATGGGTCTTGATCCCTACTTCATGATGGTTTGCAGAGTCATGATAGGAATGTTGTTTCCATATAGGAAAGGCCATGGATTTCCTATCAGGTGGGGAGAGATTTTTTTGGCCATGTGGGGTTACACTTCTACAAGTGTGGGATTTTGAGCACGTAGCCATTTTTCATCTAGTCTTTGATAGACTAATGATTCATCTAGGTAAACCTTTTGTTTACTATTATCATTTTGTATCTCATAGGAAGATGGGATATGTGAGATATTGGAGGCACCTATTAGATAATTTGAGAGTTTTTACCTAGAGACAATACATAGGATGTTTTGTATGGGATGTTGAGGATGATCATCTCTCATTTTTCAGACAAGAGAGATATTTGATAGGTCAATCCACTCAGTATTCTAGGATTATTGAGATACAACTACCAGGTAGAGTGCTTTGACAGTATGGGGAGACATAGGGAGTACCTGTTGGGATATCACAATTTTCCAGGTGTGGTAGTCTTGTGAGAGGACAGGGACCTATGATCTATATTTATACAGTCATTGTAGAGTTTGATGCTTTGGATCCGATGATATGGGACTGGAGATTTGATAGGGAATATGCAAGGGCTATTGTAGACTATGATGCATAGTGGGATACCCAAATTCCTATTCTATACATGGATCCATTCATATCTGTGCCATTAGAGATGAGCAGGCATACGAGAAAAACTTGGAGGAGACATGGGAGATGGGGGGATAGAGGATCTACATAGGGAGGAAGGGATTACATAGGGAGGTGGGGATGGAGGATCTACACAAGGAGGCAAGGATGGTGGATAGAGAAGGAGAGGTGGTTGACAAGGAGGTAGGAAAGATGAGAGAGATAGAGGTAGAGATAGAGGTGATGGTGGAGGATGAGGGGGTGATGCTAGAGGAAGAGGAGGTGGAGATGGTGTAGACAGAGATGGCCAGGGTGGTGGTGGAGTCACTATTATAGTTTTACTTCTTATTCATCCAAGCAGTTCCCTAGAAGGTGGAGGTGGAGAGAAAAATATAGATGTTAGAGGGAATAGCTTAGAGGAGACAAGGAGTGAGAGTGACAAAAAAAAAAATAGTGGAGGTAAAAATTCTTTTGGTAACAATGAGGAGATGGAGGAGGCTACTGGACAAGATGAGGAGGTTTCTAGTGGAGATGATATTGAGTTGATGGATATATCTATGGGAGGATTTGTTGAGCTTACACACGATGCCCATACAGAGACTAGACCATGAGGAGACAGGTTTAATGTAGACACTATAGATATTGATACTTTGAGATAGCATTACATGGATCTACAAGGGATGTATGATACACTATGGAGGAGGATGAGCCATTCAAAGGCTCAGATCAACAGGTATAATGGAAGGGTGACTACTTTAGATGGGCATATTTAGAGGATACAAATGGATTTTGATACTAATAGGGATAGTATGAGGGTAGAGGTGCATGTTGCTAAGGGTAGAGCTCAAGCTCCAAAGGCTAGGGTGAGAGATTTTATTGTCAATGTACAAGATTTGACTTCTTAGTAGTTGATGGATAGATTGGTACAAGAAGGTACAAACACTAGCTGGAAGGCTAGGGATATGTAGAGAGAGATTAATTATTGGCAAGGGATTATGAGAAGGTTATTTTTGTTGTACATAGAGGGTACCTAGTTATAATCCATCTCATAAATCCTAGTGCACACAAAGATCTTAGGGAAGTGGTGTAGTATCACAGTCTCAGAGAGAATCCCCATCAGTGAAAGGTACTTCATAGGGATAGACTAGGGCAAGGAGTTCCATATTAGCACCACCTAGGCCTTATGGACCAGAGGGATGAGGCAGTACTTGTCAACATTGATATAGACATTGTTTTTACATGTATTTGTGAGCTTGCAAGCTCTCCTTAAGAATTTGTACCATGACTCATTTCAAGATATACATATGATGTTTTTTTGGTAGGCTTATATGATTCTATGTGTTCATGCTTTATGATGCTTTACTTTCTATGATGCTAATGCATATGTTCTATCTTTCTTTTTATGCTGATGTCTATGATTGATATTTATTAGATGCAAAGATTTATATGCTATGCTTCAATGGATATATGCATTTCCTAAATGATCATGCTTATGTTTTTTGTTTATGATATGACTAGATGTAATGCATTAAGCTGGATGGATGCAATGTGATTTATATTTATGATTTTTTATTATGCTATATGTACTAACATGATTATACAGGATGAAATCTTTTTTTTTGTATCATGATACTCTATTACAAGGATTTTTGTTAGGATTGGTAGAGGTAATTGTTAGTAATAAAACTTTTTAGAAGATGATAGTTAGGAAATGAAAGAATTTTAAGGATGAATCCTTGATTGAAACCTTTATATTACAGTAAGTAGAGAGCTTAATTATTTAATAACCATGTTTTTAATTTCCAACTAATTTGAGATATTTATTTATCATCACTAAGATACTATTATTATAGAAAAGGTGGATACCATTTTACCAAGATATGAAAGATCTAGGTATGATTATATTCTTGCATTAAAAATAGGCACACTAAACAACCAAGGAATGTGCGTCAATCCATCTAGGAATATCATTTGGATTCAAGGTACGTGCAACATATCACAACCAAAATACACATTGCAATGTTGAAAATTGGATATTTGTATATGGATGTGAAGGATCTTATCACAGACACCCATATTGCTCTTTTAAGACTTCACAACAAACATTCCACATATAGTAGATAAAGAAAAAAACAAGTCATGAACCATCGTGAAATCTATAAATCACTTGTGGAAATCCCATAGATGCATAAGAACATGACTTGTGATAATCAAGACATAATAAGACTAACTTGATTCAACAAGTTGCAACTGCACTAATTATGTGTCTGTGTATTTGCAATAGTTTGGACATATTGTTGATGTTTATCTAATTCCAAGAAAAAAGTACCTTACCTAAGATTTCTTCTTCTGATTTTGAGTGTTCCTTCCCTTGTCTAAGACAACATGATTTGTGACAAAATACTTTTCTATGGGGTTGATTGACAAGACAGTTTGGGCAGTGTAGCTGAGGACTTGTTGACTAGTTTTGAATATTTTGACTTAGTTCCACTGAAGTTCATATGTGTTTTATGTAGTTATTCAATGCCTATTTTTTAAAATGTGAAATGATTGGTTATGTAAAAAGGAGATTTATTACAGGATTTTGGTAATTTTTTTCAGTTGTTTTGTTGTCTTAGACAATTTTTTGGATCTTTTGCAAAAAAAATTGGTCCACCATAGGGTTCATATGTTTGGAGTCGTCGTATACCCCAAACATGGTCACCCTATATGAATGTTTCATATTTTTACAATGTTTTTTAATCTTTTGAAGGTCTTTTGCAATTGTTTTTGGAGTTTATAGGACATTTTTGTGCTATTTTTGTTGTTTTGAAGGACTCTTTTCAATTTTTAGATTTTTTTTTCAAAAAAATTTGTTGTGTTTTTGGTTTTTTTTTTCATAAATTTTGAATCACAACATTGGAGAGCCCCCATTCAAGACATAATGGGCATCTTATTGCAGAATGGCCATGATGGGCTGACTTAGTACAAAATGTGACAAGATGTGCTAAGATAAATATAACTAACAAATCTCAAGGCATGATAATGATGACCAATGATTTTTATTGTGGAGAATGTGGTGGAATGACATGAGATATTAGGTTGGATCAATGATAGATGGTGGAGCATGATCCATACACATGGCATGAGATTGCTCGATTTTCACCATGGTACTTTCCCAAGGCACACCCTAAGTGGTTTTCACCCTATGAGAAATTTATTTCTCTTGTATTTGTATTTTTATGCTACCAAAGGTAACTGGTTGCCAAGTTTTTTCCAGGGTAACCTTTTTGACATTTTTTATTTTTTCTAATATTTTTTTTAAATTTGGAACTACTTTGAGTTCTATGTATAAAAATTGTGCAAATGCAACATATTGATGGAATCTAGTAGAGGCTCTCTCTTTTGTGTTGATATGTTATATGCTCCAAACCCATAAACTATCATGATGATGTAAGGACCAAACTAGTTTCATTCAAACTTTCCTAGTTTTTCTTGTTTAGCTTGGTTTTTATGATTTTCCAATAGAACCAAGCCACCCACTTCAAAAGACAGTGGCATGACCTCATTGAAAATTCTCCTAATTAGGTACTAATATGCTTGTAAGTGTGTTAGTGCACTTTGTCTTTTTTCATCTAGCAACTCTAGTTCATGTAGTTGTGATACTCGATACTCCTCATGTGAAATGATGTGTTGAAGGGATACTCATAGTGATAGGAGCTTGACCTCTATTAGAAAGATAGGTTCAATACCATACACTGGAGAATATGGAGTGGCTCCCGTGGGGGTACAAAAACTAGTATGGTATGCCCATAGGGTGGGGTTGATTTGAAGGTGGTAATCCCAACTATCTTTGCTGACTAGCTTTTGTAATATTTTATGATGGTTTTGTTCATATCTTTGGCCTAGTCGTTACCTTGGGGGAAGTAGCATGAATAATAGCTATGATGGATGTGTAATTTCACAAAAATATCTATGATTTGTTTATTTTTGAAAGGGGAACCACGATCGGTGATAATGGTTTGTGGAACTTTGTATCAACTAGAATGATATAGTTCAAGAGGAACTTGGAAATTAGTTTGCTGATAGTATAGGTCATTGGAATTTCTTTGAATCACTTTGTAAAACAATTAGTGGTTATGATTATGTACTTATGACCATTAGAATATAATGGGTGGATCTTTCCAATGAGGTCAAACCCCCACTTTGATAAAATCTATGGTGAAGTAAGTGGTTGCAGCTCCTGAGCTAGTGCATGAATGAGGTTCTCGTGAATCTAACACTTCTCGCATTTTTGAACAAATGAGAAGGCGTATATTTCCGTAGTAGGCCAATAATACTCAATTCTGAGAAGTTTCTTTGCTAAGGTCAAGCCACTAGAGTGAGCACTCCAAATACCCTCGTGCATTTCTAATATTATTGATTGTGATTCTTTCGATTTGAGACATCGTAAGAGTGTACCTTCTAGACTTTGTTTATAGAGTGTATTTTCTATGATAGTATATTAAGGAATTATTTTGGTTGTGAGATAGTTGTGGAGGGATATTTTAGCTAGTAAGATAGTCATAGATGTATTAGTACCAAGGGGAATTGGGACCAATAATTTTTCACATAACCTCAAACTTTGGGACCTCAAAAGCGAGGACCATAAGTTGTTTGACCATGAATTCACATTGTGTCACCTCAGGTGGCATGTCCAACATAGATACTACTATATCCATAACATTTTCTACCCTATTTCTTATCCTTGGGATCTTCTTGAATGTTATTTGTTCAAAGTGTACCTTGAGGTCTTTCATCATAGCTTTGTATGGAATCAATTTATCATCTTTTGTGTCATAGTTATCATTGACTTGATTGATAATAAGTTTAGAATCCCCATAGACACACAGTTGTTGGATATTACGTTGGAAAACTATTTTAAGATCTATGAGAAATACTTCAAATTATGTCACGTTGTTGGTGCAATCAAACTTTAGCCTATAAGATCTAGGAATGGAATATCCTTGAGGAGTTAGGAAGACTATCTCGAATCTTGATCCTTTTTGTGTATGAGATCCATAAAAATATAACATATATTGTTTTGGCTCTTCTACAGTAAATATCCCTTCATCGGGGAATTCTATCAGCATTGGATGACTAGAAGGTAGAGATGTATCTTCTAGTTCATCTACAATCACTTGGCCTTTGTTTTTTCATTTCTTAGTCCAAGAATGTCAAGGATTTGTTAAAGAAGTTTAGGTTGGAAAATTGCAAACTGGAATGTACTCCAATTGTTATTGGTTGTAAGATAACTAAGGAGGATGAGTCACCAAAGGAAGATGCAAGTAAGTATAGATCAATGATTGGTGGTTTGTTGTGCCTGACTACTAGGTCAAACTAGATATCATGCATGCAATATGCTTAGCAACTGAATTTCAGTAAGAACCAAAAGAATCACATGTTATGGAGGTGAAAAGGATATTCAAATATTTGAAAGAAACACAAGAGTTTGGTTTGTGGTATCCAAAAGGTCTATATTTCATGTTGATAGCTTATATCAATGTAGATTGGGCAGGTTGTTTGGATAACTCAAGAAGTACCAGTGGTGGAGCTTACTTTCTTGGCTCCCAGTTACTTGTTTGGTCAAGAAAGAAGCAGTACTCAAGAAAGAAGTAGGATTCTGTAACTTTATCAATTTTTGAATCAAAATATATTATAACATCACCATGTTGTACTTAGGTATTATGAATGAAACAAACTTTGAAGGATATTGGAATTACTTTAGAAGAGCTATTTTTTATTATACGTGATAATACCAATACTATGAGCATGTCCAAGGATCCATTACAACATTAAAAAATAAATAATATGTCTATCAAGTACATTTGGGAGAAGCTAGGCATTTTGACCCTTCCTAGTGTTCACTAAAATACACCGGCATGTGCATTGGTCCATTATGTTGCATAGCTATTATTTTCTAGATCAGATGTTGAAGGCTTTCTCTCAAGGGGAGAAGAGTGAGTTTTTCAAGGGGAGTTTGGCCCTTTTTCACTTTTTTCAAAGGGCCCAAGAAATTCAAAAAAGTTAGAGAGTTGTGAACTTAGATGCTAATATCATTTGGAGTTGTGTTTCTTTGTTATTGATGAATGATGCCATCAATGACAAAGGAGGAGATTGTTAGAATATGAATTTGATTCTATTCATGTTGTTTTCATTAATGGTTTTCATTTATGTCAACATATCCTATTCCTTTTCATGTTATGGTTGTATCAATTGATGTGTACCTATAGTCTTGGTTGTATTGATATCTCTACCAAAAGTTTGTGTGTCTAGGTAGAAGTGTTCATTGAAAGATGTGCTTCAGTTATCTATCCTTATTATTTCTTGGTGTTGGTTCTATGATGTGTGAAAAATTTGGTGGATCAACTATTTGGAGTTGATCCTATTTAGAGAATGTTTGTTTGTGCTTCAGTCCTAGCTATTTTTATGTAATGTGTTCATCATGCCCATTGGAACCAATGGCTTTGGCGATGGTGTTGCATGTTGGCATGTGCAAGGCAAGTTGTATTGGTTGAGGTGGTCCACATTTTATTCCTTACCGCCATGGGAAGTTTTTGGTGTGACCTATTTCAAATTGTATTTGGCCGACATAGTTTGATGGCATCAAGCAGTATAAGAAGGGTGAGGATTCTTGTTGGTCACATGGCTTATATTTTTCTTATATACAAAATAATTGTGAATTTGTTTCTAGAGATCTATTTGTTGATCGTGTGCATGGAAGAGTGTTGGTGACAGTGATCTCAGTGATGGCCTTAATTTTATTTTAAATACTTTGGGAGTGAGCCTCTTTGTATAGGCAATGAGCCTATATCAGCTAGAAAGCTAACTAAATTTGTTTTTGTCACTGAATCTTTAGCTTCAAATGATTATAGCCACATAGAAACTATGGTCTTGGAATTAATTTTTATTGTTCAACATAGATAGGGGCTTTGTTGCTAAGTGAATTTAGTTTCCATCTCTAGGAAATCTTTTAAAATTTCTCATTAAATTTGTCCAAACCAACACTTGTTAAAAGAGCTTGATTTTAAGGAATAGCTACTACAATCCACCTTCTCAACCTATAATGTAGGAATGTCATCATTATGCCCATTAGCATTATTAACAATATCACCATTTGTATTTTTTATACAACTTATTTCTAAATAAAAATAAATAAAAATATTTTGTATTCTTCAAACTTAGTCACCATTTTTTCTCAAATTTTATCCACTGAATTACTTGTTCCAAATTTTTATTTACCAAACATGAACCTTGTGACTTAGGCTACAACCATGACAAGATGGAAAAGAAAACCCTTATGTCAACAAACCAAGTGATACATGAGAAATAAATGGACTTCTATGTTATATTTAATAGTTTCAATCATGAAGATAAACCTAGAAATTATCTATAAAATTTGAAAGAGACTTATAAGATCTTGTAGTGGAGTATAAAAAAAATGTTGAGTCAGGAAATTTGGTAACCTTATTGTTTATTTTAACTCAAGTGATAAAATAGCTCCTTATCCTCTGTGATCAATACCATCATGAAAATTTCCTAAACTATTTGTACCAGAAGAAATGTTGAAGATTGAAGTTAAATCCAATCTCAAAATGGTATAGAGGTGGGTTGCACTTGTTAGATGAGAAATTGAGTTCAATAATTGAAGTTTTAATTTGAATTTCGACCAGAAGAAATAAGGAAATATTTTAATCATTTTCATGAGCCTTAGGGTCTTTGGAACCACAAACATTACATTGTCCCAACTACCAAATAGACTAATATTTAGATAGCATTGCTACCTTCTTATATGATTTTTCTTATGTTGATATTAGTAAATTCCCATATGCTCATTCTCACTTCTTTAAGAGATTCATAATGAAATCAACACCTAACATATCATAGACCACAATTTTTATATTTGTCTCAACCACCAAATGGACTTATGTTTAGACATTACTACTTCCTTCTAATATGACTTGACGTTAATGATTTTTATAAATTCCCCTTGTTTATTATCACATCGTTAAAGATATTCGTAATATTATCCACTCCTAGGATATCCAAATTGTTGACCCAAACAAAAAGAGATGCATGCTAATAAAATATACTCTTAGTTTTAATTTAGCATCCTATATTAGTTATAATGTTATATGGTAAAAAAATTGACTATTGCCATGATGTGGGAGATATAAGGTGCTTCGTCAATTGATATTTATTGGGCATTCTAAAATTTCTTGGTCATGATAACCATAACCTACTTCAAAGAAGTTTGAGTTTGGGAGGAAAAACTCCATGTAGCTAATATACTTCAAAGGATACTTTGTGAGGTATCTTAGATAAAGAATTCAAAACCTTGAAAATTTAAAAATTTAATTCCTTAAATACAATATGTCATCTTATTAAGGATCTATCATGTTAGGAATTATCTTAGAGTGGTCTATCATGTCAAGCATTATCTAAGAGTGATAGACCCATTTTTATGGAAGAACAGACAAGTGTTATGTTTTAGCAGGATCATAACAGAAATGGGTGCACATCATACCTTAACCAAGGGCTTTTGTAGCTTTAACATTTTGTAGATAACTAATAATATATAACTTTATTTTCTAAAGAATGAAAAATATAATAATAACTAACTTTGAAAACATGGATCTATCTATATGACTCTAACTAAATATCCATCTACATTCTATAAACACCTATATTTTCAATGCTTGCATTATCTATCCAACTACAAGGGAAACCATAAATATTTATGTAGATTAAATTCATGACCATTAAAAGTCAAGAAAAGATAAATAGTTGTATGAGATGAGCTCATGTGGTAAAGAAAAATAAACTTTTGAATGGGAACCCCGGGTTGAAATTCCCAACTGACAAAATAATGAAATTGAGAAAAATGTATTATATCATCACTGTTAATAGGGAAACTTTGAGAAGAGAAATACTACTAAATAATTGTATCTAAGCAATAGGTTCCCCAAAAAATCATTATGAAATATTCTATTGAGGTAGAACATCAAACGTTGATACCACCACTATATTCAAGTCCTTGAGAGAAATTATAAGATGTTCAAGTGTTAAAAATAAGTGATATGTCCAACTCATTGGATGCAATATTCCAAGTCCCACAGGAATCCATATAATGATTGAAATTAACTAAGCTTGAAGATATGACTAAATGGTGTAACATAAGTCAACTGACAAACCCCAAGGGAAATTCTCATGCTAATTTTATAGAAGCATTGCACCAATAACCCTCAGTTGTAGCATCTAGCGTGAAGCATCATTAGTTGAAGTGGAGTGGAAATAGATTTAAGACATCAATAACTTATGTCACAAAACACTTTTGGATTTTAAATTTTCAAATGACCAATGAAAACCCAACCAAAAAAGCTTAAAAGAACAAAAAAACTAAGTCTAGACATTAAGTCTTATAATCCAAATCATTGGTTGCAATGTGTTGCAATAAACAAGCTCAACTACACATCATATAGAAGTAATAACTTACATAAAATAACAAATACGGTGATAAATTAAAACCATTTAATCAAGCCCAGTTGATGAAATCAATGTGTTACTTTTTTCTACCAAACATCACAACAATTCAAATTACGAATGAATAAGTAAAATCCAACAAAAAAAAACTAATGAAATCGTACCCTGATTAGCATACCTTGAGAATCTTAGTGTCCAACATTGAAGCTACTATTGTCTTTTTTCTACCCTATACCATTGGCACCATAACCAAGTCTTGACACTATTGCCCCACCACGACCTCCATCGCCAAACTATTTGGAATTCATAAAATTATTACTATTTTTTTGCATTGCAACAGAATCAAATTATTGATAACTTATAGGGCTCTAGCTGATGGGAAACCTATCATTAATTCTAATCATGTGGGAAATAGCTTCAATTAACTTGCCATCCCGATGTTAGTTGTAGTTTTTCTTGAAGTCTTGAGATTAAATTTTCTCAAACCCTTAAAAACCTAGTATCAATATCTGCAGCAAATGGCCACCAAATTTGATGATTCAAAGATGGGTTGAAATAGTAGAGAGAGTGAAGAGTGGGTGTGTGGTTCATCAATAGTTTACCAGATTCTATAGGTAGTTAGCCATTCATGACAACTGCCCTCTCGAGTTGCCTTGTAACACATACATATAGTAGACACGTCAAGAGAAAAATGCTTCGTGAACCATTTGGAAAATGCCACTTGTCCAACCTTGAAATCAACCGCCCTAATTTTCTATGGAATTTTT
The DNA here is from genome assembly GCA_027943335.1 of Chamaecyparis obtusa. Taxonomy (NCBI): domain Eukaryota; kingdom Viridiplantae; phylum Streptophyta; class Pinopsida; order Cupressales; family Cupressaceae; genus Chamaecyparis; species Chamaecyparis obtusa. The sequence continues at coordinate 2,731 of BSBK01003917.1, read as the reverse complement.
CAATGAAGAAAAGGAAAATAGCAATGAGAAAAATGAGGACAGCCAATAGAAAAAAATTAAAATTCACTTCAATAGAAAAAATTCCTCAGACCATAAGATTAACAAAAGTTGCACAATTTTCCAAAAGAAAACTTATATTAAAAATGCTAGTGAAAACATTAGTCTCCAATCTTAACAATAGAGACTAACAATACTCTACACCAAAACCCCATAATCTTTAACAGCATAAATTTAGAAACATAAAGCTTTTTATTATATAGCTAATTACAATAAGCAATATTTTGTAAAATACAATAGCCAAACCGAAAAAAATATATAATTATTTCATATGTTTTACTTACGAGAAAACCTCGCTTAAACACCATTATTATCATGGATCTCCACAATTTCCATGTACTTAGCATGAAGATGCTGCTTCATTCCTTCATCTTGCCAGCTAATTTCGTTCCACCAGACTCTATCTCCTCTTATCTGTCCCAGAGACTTGAGATTATTAAGACCCCGTGGCAGTACTTTAACATTCATGCAACGGAATATAGTAATATTCTGCAGCATTGGGAGAGCCCCTTCTTCCACAGAACTACACAGACTCTCCAGAGAAGGTAACATCCACAGTTTCAGTGTGCGTAGCTTTGGAAACCAACCTTCCCTCCCAAATTCATCTCCCAAATCCTTGAGCAGAAGGCATTCCTCAAAATCTATTTCCTTCAAATTGTATAGTTTGCCCAACCCTAATCCTGAAAGAGTGGGCAGTATTTGAGAACAATACAGCTTTAAGTACTTGAGATGTTGTAATCCAGAGAATAAATCTGGGGTTTCCTCAATGTCACAGTCATACAGGTGGAGCCTTTGCAGGTTCTGCATGGTCCGCATGTCAGTGGGCAGATGTGTTTGACGGACTTCGGGCATCCAAAGTAGCCAAAGTTCTTCAAGCTCCACTAGATTCCCCACCGTTCCCTCCTCAACTGGAGATTTTAGGGTTAGGCGCAGACGCTTCAGACGATGGAGTTTGCATACATCTTGCAAAGAAGCCTCCTTTAATTCTTCACCTTCTCTCACCTCCCATGAAATTGCAGACATTGTTGACATCCATATGTCAAGCTCTTCCAAACGTGTGAGCTGTGATATGTCGCATGAAACGAAATCCAAATCATAACAGTGGGCTAACTTAAGAATTTGGAGACGTTTCAGCTGCTTTATCATGGATGGAATACTCTTGAGAGGGGAGAAGGAAAGATCTAAAAATTGCACTGTACCCAGCTTAAAAGTTTGATCAGGGATTACCTTAATCAGGGTACAAGAAAGCTGGAGATAGATTAGATGATTCAGTTGGTTGATGGACTGTGGCAAAAATTCGATGGGCGTGTGGCTGAGATCAAGCACCTTCAACATATTCAGCTTTTCCAGAAATCCTTCCGGAACCTCTTCAAATAAGTTCCAGCTCAACAACAGAGTCATCAGCTTCCCGCTATCAAAATTTTCAGGCAGAAATCGGATACTGTTACGCATCAGTGATAATCTAACCCATGTTGCGCTTGCAGACGTTGGAAACTCTGTTAAATTCTGACCTGCACGGAACAGGGTCTTCTGGTCGACCTCTGCGACCTGTACTGCCATATCCCTGAGAACATCGTGGATTTTCACTTTCCGTATGTGAAGCCCGTTTTCCTCTTTCTTCTCAATCTGAACCAGACATCGGTTCTCCAAGATCTTGAGAGAATCATGGTGACCCTGCTCTCTGCTTTGCACCAGTCCATCTGCCATCCACAACTGTATCAATTGATCTGCGTCGATTTCCTCATCTTCTCTGTAAGCGGCCATGTACAGGAAACAATGCTTGAGCTCATCTGTTTGCAGAGCATCGTAGCTCTGCTTCAGTGGATTGAACAACTCCCTCAGAATCTCTTGATGAACGCGATAAAAGTGGGGATCAATCGCTTTTATCTCCTTCAGAATGAATTCCCATTCGGTCGGGGTACCGCCTTGAAGCTGGGGCACTGTCCGAGCAAGCGTCTTGATGGCCAGCGGATGCCCTTTGCACTCCTTTGCAATGCTTCTCGCAAAGTTCTCAATCTCGCTATCCATATGCTGAACCTCACCAGCTACGAAGGCTCCTCCAGAAAAGCTCCCAACCTTCTTCCTCCAACAGCTGCTTCAATTCAATCACCCTGTTTGCTTTCATGCTCCTGCACACCTCTCTCTCTCTGGAAGTCAGTATAACTTTTGCTTTATCGTCAGAAAGAGAAATTCCCAATTTGGAAATATCTATTCTTTTCCAAACATCGTCCAGAATGAGCAACAGTCGCCTCTCCTTGAAAACCAAATGCAACACCCCTGCGGCCTCGTCGATGCTCAAATTGGATCGCCAAGCCAATTCAATTCTCTCACAGATGCTCCTTTGTACATCAGCTACATCGGAGTCTCTGGACACAGTAACCCAAATCACAAGCTGAAAAAAACTTATTACCTTTTCACTGTTGTTGATCTTTTTGAGCAGTGACGTCTTGCCGACACCGGGCATTCCGTAGACGCCAACGACACGAACAGAGTCATCTTCGAGTAGCCACGTCTCCAACTCCGACAGCTTCTCCTGAACATCTATGCCAACCAGCTCGTCCTCCATGGGCTGAGGCAGCGCCCCCGGAAGTTCTCCCAGCTCTCCATTCGGGGGAAAATCTGATTCTTTCATCTTCAGAAGCTTATCCATCTCCGCTAGAGAATTACGGATTTT
>BSBK01003916.1:847500-1110000 GCA_027943335.1 Chamaecyparis obtusa | reverse complement strand
AAAAGCACTTGAGTAGGAGGAATATTGGGATGGGCAACTTCTTAGGAAGGCCTAATGCTTCACCTCGGTGAGCATCATCTAGATGCAATGAGTGCTAAGTGTTTCATTCATTCTCATGAGAGATGGGTTTTTGTGAACCACTATTTGTGAAACGTGGCTAATGTGCTTGACTCAAAAACTACACCATTGAATTCTGATAGCAATATCACAATTTGACTTGCTATGAATAAATATCTCCTACTTATCAATTGATGAGCTAAAGGGGCTCTATAATGAATGGTTCATAAGACACAACAATCTATAAAGGTTTACAAATGGGGCAACAAGCTAAGTGGACTTATCCTTGGAGGAAACTCCATTATTAAGTGTGTTTATATTAGAGCAATACTAGGATGGATGACCTCCCGAAAGGCTCCATGCTTCACCCTTGTGAGTATCACTTAGATGCAATGAGTGCTTAAGTGTTCCACTCAATCTCATGAAAGAGAGGTTCTTATAGCCCACTACTCATGAAACAAGGGTTAGTGTATTTGACTCAAAAACCACACAGTTGAATCCTAATAGCAATATCACAATTTGACTTGTGTAAATTATCTCCTATTTATCAATTAATGAGCTAAGAGGGCTCTATAATGAATGGTTCATAAGACACAACACTTGTTGAAGGTGTTGCAAATGAGGCAACAAGCTAAGTGGGCTTAACCTTGGAGTAAACTTCATGGTTAAGTGTACTTTTGGAGCAATATTGGGATGTGTGAATTTTCGAGAAGGCCCAATGCTTCACCTCTATCAACATCACCTAGATGCAATGAGTGCTACAAAGTGTTCCATTCATTCTCATGAGAGATGGGTTCTTGTTAACTACTCATGAAACATGGGTTAATGTGTTTGACTCAAAAACTACATAATTGAATCTAATAACAATATCACCATTTATCATTTGTTATAGAAGTTTTCTTGTAGTGTGTAGAAGAATTGAATGGCTCAAGTACATATCCTTTCTTTTCAAGCAATAGAAGACGTTAGGTACTTTGTTTTGCTAGCATTTGTACTCTGTGAATTTTATCTATATGCATGATTGTCACAAGGTCCGCCGCTCTTTTTAAAATGGTTATATCTTGATATATTTTACCTCAATTTTTTTAAATATAGGTATGCTAGTTTATAAGATACTCATTATTCAATGGATTTTGCATACAAAATATCTAACTTATGAGATGTTAACTTACAAATGCCAAATACTTTACTACAAAATAATGTCTAGTATATTCCACTAAAAACTATTACAAGAAATGTTGGTAGATGAATGACCCAAGTTAATAGGTACGGAATGTTAATTATGCACACCTAGCATTCATACACACACTACTATCTAAATATGTGCATATGCCTTGCATTGTGTCATTATTTAAGCTCTTGTGAACATCTAAGAATATATAAGGCACATGCTCATTTTAGATACAATGATACAAGACAAGGTGCATCCTTTCTCTCACCTACTAAGAAAGAACATTAAATTCATTTGGGACTGCTTGTGTCAAAAGGCTTTGAAAAGCTCAAGGTATATCTAGCCAATCCACCAGTGTTGGTCCCGCCTATTCCAGGAAGACCTTTGATTCTCTACATCTCTGCAACTATAGTAGCACTAGGTGCTCTCCTAGCACAGTTAGATGACAATGGAAAAGAGTGTGCCATATATTATCTTAGCACGACTTTAGTAGGTTATGAACTCAACTATACAGTTATTCAGAGAGCTTGCCTAGTTGTAGTCTTTTGTACGCAGAAGCTATGTCATTACATGCTTAATCACAAAGTATAGTTGATAGCAAAGATTGACCCACTTAAGTACTTGTTATCTAAATCCGCCCTGACAGGACACACGACAAAATGGGTCATGATCCTTAGTGAATTTGATACTGTGTACACAGAACACAAAGCCATCAAAGGAAAGAAATAGCATATCAACTTGAGAAGCTCCCATTCCTAGAGATCATCCTATTGTCATAGACTTTCCTGATGAAACTATCATGACTGTCACTCTCAGCATTCAATGGAAGCTTTATTTTGATTGATCTTTTACCTAGAAAGGATTGGGAGCAGGAATTCTATTTGTGACACCTCGGGGGGATTTTATCCCTAAATCTTATAAACTGACATTTCCTTGCACAAATAACATAGCAAAATATGAGGCCTTGGTCACAGGGCTTCGCCAAGCTATCAGATGGAAGATCAAAAGTTTTCTTGTTTTTGGTGACTCCCAATTAGTTATCAAACAAGTCAATGATGAATTTCACACAAAGGATGATAAGTTTCTTCCTTACCAACGCATGGTCGAAGATCTCAAACAAGATTTTGCAAGCATAATTTTCTAGCAAATACCAAGAGCAAACAATAAAGTAGCAAATATCATGGCTACCATTGCTTCACTAATATCTATGCCAGAAACAAGCACACGATGTGAATTTCTTGTCGAGAATCTTATGGTCCTTGCCTATGACCAGCCGGATTCTGAGATGGTGTGTGAAATTGTTGGTCCCGAATCACCTTGGTATTAGGAAATCCTTGCCTATCTTCATGATAAAACTATTCCCCTCACTCTTACGCCTAACCAACAAAAAACTTTTGTTCGTCGCACTTCTCGTTACACAATCCGTAGAGACACTCTTTTTTGTAAACACTTTGATGGAACTCTTCTTCGATGTCTGAATTCAGAGGAAGCACACACCACCTTGGAAGAGGTGCATCAAGGAATCTGTGGAGCCCATTCTAGTGGTCTCACTTTAGCAAAGAAATTGCTTCGCACTGGATACTATTGGCCGACAATGGAGCAGGTAGCCTATCATTATGTGAAGAAATGTGTTCCTTTCCAACAACATGGTGATTTGATACACGCTCCCGCTCAATCCTTGAGGTGCATCAAGGAATCTGTGGAGCCCATTCTAGTGGTCTCACTTTAGCAAAGAAATTGCTCCGCACTGGATACTATTGGCTGACAATGGAGTAGGATGCCTATCATTATGTGAAGAAATATGTTCCTTGCCAACAACATGGTGATTTGATACACACTCCCACTCAATCCCTCCAACCCACCATCACACCTTGTCCTTTCTCCTGATGGGGTTTTAACCTTGTGGGCCAGATATTTCCAAACTTTTTCGGTGGTCACAAGTATATCCTAGCCGCCACCAAATACTTTACCATATGGGTCGAAGCAATCCCTCTCACCTATAAAACTGGTAAGAAAATTTCCAAGTTTATCCTGAATTATATCATTTGCCGCTATGGCATCCCAAAATATCTCCATACTGATAATGGAACACCCTTCAAGAACTAGGATGTCTCTGACCTTTGCAAGAAATCTGGCATTACCTAGCATTGTTCATCCAAGTACTTCCCGCAGGGCAACAGTCAAGCTGAGGCTACAAATAAAACCATATTAAAAATCCTCAAAAAGATTGTCGATGACGCTGGCCGTGATTGGCACCTGCAACTTAATCCTGCCCTCTAGGCCTAACACACCTTCATCCGTACTCCTACGAGCGCCACCCCATTCGCCCTTGTTTATGGTTATGAGGTTGTCTTACCCATTGAAATTGAGCTCCCTTCCCTCATGAATTCTCTCAAGAACCTAATGTCTGAAGAAGAATATAGGATTGCCTGCTTGCAAGAGTTGCAACTCCTTGATGAGAGACACCTCAATGCCCTTAACCACCTTTGTGTGTATCAAAATCACCTGCGCTTACATTTCAACAAGAAGATCAAACCTTATGAGTTTGATGTAGGTGATTTGGTCCTACAACATAACATGAAGAATCTCCAGAACTGAGAAAAGAAAGGGAAGTTTGAACCCAATTGGTTGGGCCCATTTGTTATTACTGCTAAATTTGGTTTTGGGGCATATCAGATTGCAACACCTGAGGGAGATCCGCTCTCTGATCCTATAATATTTTGCATTTGAAGCGCTTTTATGTGTAGCTCAGCATTCAGTTCCTGTATAGTGTTATTCAGCAAAAATCCTAAAAATAAAAAAAAAATCCTGAAAAAAATCCTAAAAATTAGAAACGATCCTGAAAAAATCCTAAAAATTTGAAAAGATCCTAAAAAGCAGAAAAAGTCCTGAAGAAATCCTAAACATTAGCAAAGCAGAAAATCCTAAAAAGAAGATAATGTTCCTGAAAAAATCATTGTTGGGTAAACACCTCGTAAACAAGCACCTTACCAAAAAAAAAATGTCCAACAGTGAAAACTTGGCAAACAAGCACTCTGGGCAAGTATTATGGTGAAAACCTGTCTCAGGCACCATGATAGCATATTTGGATCCATTGTCTTCCTATCCACTGTACATATCCATCCTCATCCTAGTCCTAGTTTTCAGTCATCACTTCTTGCATAGCCATAAGGACCCAACCGCAATTCCCAGCAAGCTGAGCTTAACCCCATCACACTAATCCTTTCCCAAACACAGTGATAGCAAAAGTGCTTATCAAAATCAACATCGCAATCAAATCTCTGATTTATTGTTCCTTTCACATCTATTGCCAGTGAATATCCATTTTAATCAATCAATCTTTTCCCTGTAGGATGCGTCCTTCTTCAGTCGGCTCAAATCAATTTTGTCAATCCTATCTTGTTCATGGCAAGAACTGTGGACCAAATGACCACTTGGTCAAGAGGCCTTCTTTGTTGATTTTATCCTTTTGTATCAGTAGATCCTACTCATGATTACCTCGATCTTCCTTATCTTGCTATATTGTGACTAGTGAAATCTGATGCAAGTGTCGATTGCGATATGATCTATTTGTGGATACTTTAGGAGTATTTTTATAGGTTTCCCAGTTATGATTATGCGTATATTAATGGGGGCAATGGGGTAGTATACTTATGTCCCTTACAAGACCTAAGTGTGCCCAGACCTCTCCAATAAGTATATGTCATAGGTTCCATCATAGTCAGGAAATCTACATTTGTGTTTCTACAGCTATTTGAGAGTCTAGTCCACGCAATGGAACGATGTCATCTATGCTTTTATAACACATGATGCATACCTCCTATTGCAATATCAAAATAGGGTTTTCTATCCAACATGAACACAAGTGATCCCACTAAATCATGTAGTCATGTTGCATTATAGCTCAAATTCACATTAGTTAGTTCATTTTTCTGCATTTTTGTTTGACACAAGGGTTCTATTTATTCACCCCTCCCTCCCCCTTTTTTTGGTCCAATGCAAGCCTCCCATCTCCCTCCTTTCCTTCATCCCTACAAATCATGTTCCTGGACAGCTCCCCCTCGGTGAATGGGGTACTTCTCCTCGCCCTCATTCTTCTAGCAGGCGAAGATGCATGTCTGACAACCAGAGGCACGTTCACAAACTTCCTCTCTCTTCCCTCTCTCTCTCTTCCTTTCATCTTTCTCTCTCTCCCCCTCCCTCCCTCTCCCCAGGCAGAGATGCCTATCAGGGGATGGGCGGAGATGCCCACCCCTAGATAAGCTGCTTCGCCTAGGCGGAGATGCCCGTTGGTAGACGGATAGCTTCACCCGTAGATGGGTGGCTCCACCACGGGTGGAGACGCCTGTCGATAGACAAGCGGCTCCGCTCGTAGATGGGCAGCTCCGCCACAAGCGAAGACACCTATCCATAGGCAGACACGCCCGTCAATAGACAAGCAACTCCGCCACGGGCGGAGATGTCGATCGGTAGAGGGGTAGCTCCGCTTGTAGACAAGTGGCTCCGCCCCAAGCGGGGACCCCGTCTATGAATGGGTGGCTCTCCCCTTCTTCATCGCACATCCATTCTTGTCTGTAGTCGATGGCTCCACCACCATTGAATGTTTCCCTTCGCTAAGTGGCAACGCTCATTCTGTCATATGTCCCCTTCTCCCTTATCTCTTGCCATCCCTCCCGACACAACCAACTGGAGCCAACCTGAAGGTGGATTTTTGAACTCACTAGATCACTCCTATCTATTGCCCATCGGTCGACCCTTCCTTTTTGTCCAAGTCATGCAAAGTCTTTTTTCCCTTCTTTCATGAAAATAGGCCAAAAATTTTATTTTTGACTTATTTTCCCGAGGGGGCACATCCTCCTACTGACTTTTCCTCCGGGGCATCTATATTTTCTTTTCTTTGACGCGATGTCATTGACACTGCATCAAAGAGGGGCAAAATGTAGACACCTAAATTCATCCTTTAACATTAATGACCCTAAATAACATTATAGTTAAATTTTAATTAATTATTTTTGTAAGATTCATCTATTTATTTAATTAAATAAATTCACTAATTATAATATTTGAATTAAATTTAAATACTACCTTTCATAATGTATTAAATTTGATTTAATACATGTTCCTCCATAGTCCCTTTTTAAATAATTTTTTAATTTATTTAATTCCCTCACATTATTTATTTCTACTAAACCATGATTAAATTAAATTTTATTTAATTTAATCCTAAATCCAACCTAGATGCTATCCTACACACATCACTTTCTATTTAATAAGCCTACTCACTAATTAACTAAGGATAATTAGGCTAATTTTTGGATTCCTACATCCATTAGTCCTAATTATTTGCTCACACATTTATGAGCAAATTTCTAAAAATTGTCTTTTCAAAAATTGTTAAAATTTGCATAAACAAGGCTTCTTACATTTTTTATGACACTTCTTAGACCTTCTAAAATGGTGAAAATGGACTTTTTCTCTTACACATCTCTTACACACACTTACACATGTACTTGAAGTACACATTGACCTCTCACATCCGAAGTTGCTCACACATGTGTGAGAAAATCTTGGACTTTGCATGGCTTATGTGTCTCCTTGGTGGCACCTACGTGGATTCCACATAGATGCCACCTCACCCCAGCCCTCCAAAGTCCTATAAATAGGACCCTTGTGTCAAGCAAAATTCATTCATTATTATGTTAGTTTTCTTTCTTGCATTTAAAATTTCTTACTAACAATTTGGTAGTTGCTAAATTTCTTTCAAGATTCTAGACTTAGTTTCATTCCATGCTCTTAGCTTCATTTATATTTGTCATTTGCATACCATTGAGCTTGAGGATTGCTTTCATAGCTCCTCCTTGAGCTTCTTTAGCCTCTTGCATTTGAGTGCTTGAGAGTTGCTTCTATAACTTCTTCTTGAGCATCTCAAATCTTCATTTTATCTTGCATTTGTAGTGGGATCTATACTTGTGTTGGGAGAGCACACCCACAACCTCTCTAAGAGCTTAAATCAAGCAAGTCTTGGGTGCACTTGCTTCATGCTCATCCGAGGTTATGGTGAAAATTAGTATGTTTTTACAAGTTTATGAACATGTTAGAGTAGATTGATTATGCTCTTTATAGTTAACGTTTGCATGTTTGAACTTGTTCTTAACAGGTGGATTTTCATCATATACACCTAGAGTCTTGAGACTCTTAATAAAAATGGTCATTACATAGCTCCACCAATTGAGGGTTCTTCCCTTGTTTTGAACAATAACCTCTATAACTTCCTCCTCAAATTCCAGCAAACAATATTTAGCCACCTTATCCAAAGAAAGGTTCTCAACTTGCACGGTATTAGCCTTTTCTTACAAACTCAATTCAATAGTATAATTCACTTCTTGCTTGCTCATTTTCCCTCACATCTCAACCACAAAATTGTTATTGAAAATAAGAAATAAATCAGATTCACATTATACAACTTGCTTTCAACCCTCCAACAATACAAACCTAAAACATAGGCTTTCCATGCTATTTTCTTCAATTGAAGGCTTGCTCGTATGTACCTTTGGCTTCACTATCCTCTCTTTCTCTTTTAAATCTAATTTCAAGGACTCATTTTTTATATTTTTTTGTTTTTTGTCTTTTTATTTAAATTTTTTATTTTTTCATTTTTTCGTTGAATTTTCTTGGGAACAAGGAATGTGATACTGCAAGAGACACATTTCTTCCTCCTTGTCATCCTTGATTGTAATTGCCAATGTTTGGTTGTTAACTATTAACAGTTCATTGTGTAATTTAGTAGTAAATTTTGAAAGGTGGATTCTCGAGCATTTGTATTCTGGTGAAGTGTGTTTATGTTGAAACAATTTTCGCCCTGTGATTAGAAATTTTGGTAGCATCGTATTGTGAACTCCTAATCTTGTTTATTGATGAGTCTAATTATTGCCTCAATTTTATTATGATCTTTATATTTTGTTGATACTCTGACAAACATTTCCAAGACATTTTATGACTTATACTTATGTGAACCTATGCCAAGTACAGCTAAAGCCACAAAATCTATGGGTATGAAGAGTGGCGCATCTGGATTAAAGGAGCGTTAGAAGATCGACCATGGCGGGAGAATCCAACACAGTTCCGATGGATATGTCGCGCTTTGAAGGAGTTGTTGTTCCAAAGAGTATAGGGAATCAGTCTTGCTATATTTCCTCAGAACTATTATTTTGTTGTCAGCAGTAATTGTATTATGTCGTGGTTGTTTTATCTCCTCCATATTTGGCGAGGTTTAATGGGACTTTTCTATTATGTTTTCAATAAGTGTCAATCCTTGATAAAAAGGGATTTTGACTGATTTAGTAGGAAATGAAGAAAGATAGAATTGTGTATTCAGTATAGTGGAAGTTGCTATGTTTTGTTCTTCATGAGTTATTCTGTTGTTATGTAACCAGTTAAGAAGGATTTAATGAAAGAGTGATTTTGGATTATTTTCTTGTGTTGAGTAGTTAGCAGAAGCCAACCAAGGGGGCCCACTTGGGAGGTGGATTAGATTAAGTAAGAATAGATTTGCTTCCTGTACTTTTCCTATTTTCAAATAGAGTTACTGTTTTACTCCTACAACATTGCCACTGTGGTTGTTCCTTCAACATTTGCAGAGATGGGTATAGTGAATGTTTTGAGTTGTTGGAGAGGCTTAGGTTCATTTCATAAGTTTTCTGCAGTGATTCCATTCAATAGTCAAGTGTGTTTACTTTCCTACAGCAATAGCATAGATTCCTTTCATGCATTTTATCTTCCTGCAGCATAGGTGTTATGACTCCTAAAGGAACTTAGTGCACAAATTATGTTGTCCCATTTCAAGTTTACATCCCTGGGTTGACAATCTAAATGCATTTCATGATGGGGATAGGTAATCTGTAGCATAGATATATTACCCTTAAGAGAGACAATGGAATGATTATCTCTACCTATTGTGAGACTGTTCATTTATGTTGAAACAACTTTCACTTTAATTATAAAGCTTGATAGCATCGTTATGATCTTCAAGTCATATTTTACTTAAATGTTTTTTTTCACCTTAATGCACAGATGTGTGATTTTCATTTGTGTTTGTCCAAAGTATTGTTATGTTGAAACAACATTCACCCTATATTATCATTGTGGCATTCAGAGCTTCCACATCATCCATAATATTTTGGAGTTACCTAAGTGCCACAATAGTCTCCTCATGCATTGAGTTGTTGAATTTGCACTGACATTAAACTTTTATGGCATTAACCTTTTCATATGCGTTCAATCTAACAATATACTTCGCTTCCCTCTTGCTCATTTGCCCTCCCATCTCAATGATAAAATTCTTATTGAAAATAAGAAATAAATCAAGTTAACATTGTGCAACTAGCTTTCAACCCTCCAACAACATAAACCTAAAATACAGGCTTTCAACACTATTTCCCTCAATTGAAGACTTACTCATATGTACCTTTGACTTCACTATCCTCTCTTTCTCTTTTAAATTTAATTTCAGGGACTCATTTTTTAAGTTATTTTTGTTTTTTGTTTTTTTATTTATCTTTTTTTTTTCTATTAAATTTTCTTGGGAACCAAGAAATTCGATGTTGCAACAGACACCTTTCTTCCTCCTTGTTATCCTTGGTTATAATCCTGAATGTTTGGGTTTTCCCCATTAACAATTTACTGTGTAATTTAGTAATAAATTTTGAAAGGTGGACTCTCAAGAATTTGTATTCTTCTAGAGTGTGTTTATGTTGAAACAATTTTTTCCCTATAATTAGAAAGTTTTGCAGCATCTCGTGGTGAACTCCTAATCATGTTTATGTTGAAACAACTTTCCCTCTAATTATAAAGCTTGATATAATCACTATGATCTTCAAGTCCTATTTTACTTAAACGTTTTTCCACCTTAATGCACAGATGTGTGATTTTCATTTATGTTCATCTAAAGTGTGGATATGTTGAAATAATCTTCACCCTGTATTATTTATGTGGTATTATGTTCATCCAATTTTTTGTAGCATAGAGCAGAAACCCAGGGTTTGGAATCTCTAGTTGAAATAGTCATTGCATAACTCCACCAAATGAGGGTTCTTCCCCTTGTTTTGCACACTAACCTTTACAAATTTCTCCAATTCTAGAAAACAAGGTGTAGTTGCCTTATCCAAAGAAAGGTTCTCAACTTGCATGGCATTAGCCTTTTCATACGCGCTCAATCCTATAGTATAAGTCACTTCCTTCTTTCTCATTTTCCCTCCCATCTCAACCATTAAATTCTTACTAAATATAATAAATAAATCAAGTTCATGTTACACAACCATCTTTCAACCCTCCAACAACATAAACTTAAAACACACGCTTTCAACACTATTTCCCTCAATTGAAGGATTGCTTATATGTACCTTCACTTCATTATCCTCTCTTGTTTAAATCTGATTTCAGAGACTCAATTTTTATGCTATTTTTATTTGTTATTGTTTTTCTCTTTTTTGTTTTTTTCATTTTGCCATTGAATTTTATTAGGAAGAAAGGAATGTGATGCTGCAAGAGACACCTTTCTTCCTCCTTGACATACTTGGTTGTAATCGTGAATGTTTAGGTTTTAACCATTAACAATTTACTGTGTAATTTAGTAGCGAATTTTGAAAGATAGATTATGAGGGATTTGTATCTTATTGAATATGAAATTCCTTCATAAAGATAGAAGGATAAATTTTCACAAAGTTTCTTTAAATAGAAAAATCTCGCACCATTAACTTCAAAAGAGTCAACCTTTAGCAGACATAATCCATCTATAGTTCTAGTGGCTAACCCTCTTCTGAAACTTATCCAAAATCTATTGCCAAAACTCTCGATGTTGAGATCCCATTCCAAGGGGAATCCAAAGATATACCATAAGAAGATAACCGAATTGAAACTTGAGAATCTAAGAAATCCTATTTTGAATAAGATGAGGAGCATTAAAGAAAAAAATCGAAGACTTAGTCTGATTAGGTTTCTACCCCAAGGCAACCAATTAAGTGTCCAAGTTTCTCCTAAAGTTAACAACTTGTTTGATTGTGGCCATACCTACCAGAGTAATATCATCAACAAATTGAAAGTGAGAATAGGGAGGCAAACTATTACACCAAATCTAACCCTAGATCAGGTCTTGTATGGCTTTGGATTTAGAAAATCTACTAAGGCCCTCGACCACGATGCTAAACAAATAAAGAGAAAGAGGGTATCCTTGTTGGGGAATTCTGGAGGCACTAAACAACTAAAAAGCATCTCTATTTGCCAAAATCGAGAAGGACATAGAGGAGACACAACTCGTTGTTAGGAATAAGGTGTCTCAACCTTGGATAATTCCTATTCTTATTATTTGTTTTGTAAAATGTATTTCTTGCAAATAATGTTGATGTGTCAACATCTTGAATTGTGTGTAAGGAGATCATGGCTAAAACGGTTATGACGGATTCCTATGACACGTAAGAGCTATGTCAGGAAGATTCAATGACAGGTGAAGACATGTGGCAACTGATAAATTTGAGTACTGTACACTCTTCCCCAATCGTGGGGTTCCTATTTTCTCGGAGAATGGTAAAACCCTAATACAGTTATCTTTGGGAGTAGCCCTAAAAAGTGAAGCGCATGATATAAGTTTTTTTAGGGTTGCGAAGAGAGGTGATGCGAGTGTATTGTTGAAACGTTTTATGCTGTCTTGATTTGTCTTCAAGGGTTTTTTGAAATCTTCTGAAAGAACTTGCATTGCAAGTGTATTGTAAGCTGTAATAGTTTTGATCAATACATTGTGCAGGTTTTGGAGTGCTGGGGTTTTTACCGAAAGGTTTCCCCAGGGTATATCATTGTGTCATTCTCTATTTTTCTATATGTATGGTATGTGGTTGCAATATCTTTGTTAAAGTAGTTAATGAATCTGAAATTGTAAGGATTTAAAAGAATTTGCACAATACTCTCCTATAGAAATTAGCGTAGGAAGTTGTTTCCGCACCTGAGTTTCCTTACAAGTGGTATCAGAGCTTGATCAACTTTTGATCCTAGTTGTTGGGTAGGGTTTTTTGCGCTGATCTCAAGTTTGAGTGGGAATTTTTTGCAAAGCATTCTGAATCTTATTCGCAGATTGAGATGGCAAGTTCATCATATGGAAGAATGGAGGTGGATAAATTTAATGGCACTAATTTCGAGTTGTGGAAACTCAAAATGGAAGACATGTTGGAAGATCGTGACCTATGGGAAGCGACTTCAAATGCTACAAGACCAGCAACTATAGCTCAAGCAGATTGGGATATCAAAGACCGTAAAGCTAAGGGTCTCATAAGACTCTGTTTAACCGATGCAGTTCTTCTGAATGTTCTAAATGAGAAAACCGCAAATAGTTTGTGGGAAAGACTTGCGGTCGTGTATCAGGCCAAATCTCTGGTGAACAAGTTGTTCCTGAGGAAGAAGTTGTACTCTCTGCGAATGGAGGAAGGTGGATCCTTAACGGATCATTTAAATGCATTTAATCTGCTGGCTGCATAATTGACATCAGCTGGTGTCAAGTTAGAGGAGGAGGATCGTTGCTACACACTTTTGTGCTCTTTACCGAATTCATGGGACCATCTTGTGATGGCTCTCGGAAGCACATTAGTCACCTTCAAAATGGATGATGTAGTGTCTTCGTTGCTATCAGAGGAGATGCGGAGAAAGGCTTTCGTTTCGGAAAAAGAAGCCCTTGCTGTTCGTGGGAGATCCACTAAAAGAGGGAAGAAAATGACAATAAGTCTGACAATAAGGGTAGATCCAAATCCCGTGGAAAGTCAAAGACTTCCAATAAGTCCAAGGAAAAATATTGGAACTGTGATAAATCTGGCCACTTCCGTAAAGACTGCAAAGAGCCGAAGAAGAAGAAGAAAGGTTCAGATTCAGCTTCAGAAAGATCTCAAGAAGATGGCGATGCATTCATCGCAGCTTTGGCAGCCCATGCATCTGATGATGTGTGGTTGGTTGACTCAGGTGCATCTTTTCACATGACCTCTCATCGAAACTGGTTTTCAAAATATGAAGAGTTCGATGGTGGAAAGGTGTACTTGGGTGATGATTCTCACCTAAAGATAGTTGGACGCGGAAGGGTCACTATCAAATTTCTTGATGGATGAGTAAAGGGAATCAACGGAGTTATGCACATTTCGGGTTTGGCATGAAACCTATTATCTGTAAGTATGCTGAATGATGTAGGTGTGCAAGTTATTTTTTCGAAAGAAGGATGCAAGATGATGAGAGGATCCATAGTGCTTGCAAGGGGTACTAGGAGAGGTACCTTATTTCAGCTAGATGCATGTATTCCTCTATGTAATAGTTCTTCATTCTCACCATCTGAACAAGCAGTGAAGAAGTCTGTGGCTATTAGTTCCGATGGTAGTGCAAACACTTTGGAAGGTAAACTTCCTGCAGAAAAGACAATGTTGTGGCATATGAGATTTGGCCACATTGGTGAAAAGGGTTTCAGAACCCTGAAAAATAAAAATCTCGTTGAGGGGTTAAATGATTGCAATCTCGAGTTCGACTTCTACGAACACTATGTCTATGGTAAACAAAATCGTGTTCAGTTTTACTCTAGTTCTCACAAATCTTCTGATGTTTTGGATCTTATTCATTCTGATGTATTTGGTCCTGTAAAAGTTCCTTCAATCTCCAAGTCTGTATTTTTTGTATATTTCATAGATGATTACAGTAGAAGGACATGGATTTATTTCCTTAAAAGTAAGACACAAGTCTTTAGTCGATTCAAGGAATTTAAAGCTCTTGTAAAGAATCAGACTAGTAAGAAGATTAAGTGTGTGAGAACTAACAATGGTGGTGAGTTTTGCTCAGCAGAGTTTGAATAGTTCTGTAAAGAACAAGGTATTGAGAGGTATAAGACAACTCCTTATACCCCACAGCAAAATGGAGTTGCAGAGAGAATGAACAGAACACTGATGGAGAAGGCTAGGAGTATGCTTAGTGGAGCTGGTTTAGAACAAAGATTTTGGGCCAAAGTTGTGGCCACTGCTTGCTATCTGGTTAACAGATCTCCTACATCAGCCCTTGTTGGTAAGACACCCATGGAGGTGTGGTCTGGTAAGAAGCCTTCAATTAGACATCTTCGTGTTTTTGGTTGTGAAGCTTATGCACATGTTCCAAAGGAGAAAAGATCTAAGTTGGAAAACAAAGTTGTTAAATGTATTTTCATCGGATACAGTGCTAGTGTGAAAGGATACAAGCTTTGGGATCCTGTGACTAGTAAGGTGTTGTATAGTAGAAATGTTATTTTCAGAGAGCTAACATCTTCTCCTATTGTGCTACAACCAGATGAAAAAGAAAAGGAAAAAGATGTTGTTCAGTTGCCTCCTACCCCTGAGAAGACTGAACAGAGAGACCATGTTGGGCCTAATGATGAGGAGAGCTCTAGCAGCTCTGATAGTTCGGAAGAAGAGGAAGAACAACCTTAACCGCAGCCCTTGAGGAGATCTACGAGAGAAAGAAAGCAACCAGAAAGGTTTAGTTATTCTATGTTAGATTCTAGTTGTGCCTTTGCTTTGATTACTAACACTGATGAGCCTAGATCTGTGAAAGAGGCTTTGGGCATGGAAGATGCAGGTTCCTGGATTGAAGCTATGGATGATGAGATGGCTTCATTGGAGAAAAACAAAACTTGGGACCTTGTACCTTTGCCTAAAGGAAGAAAATCTGTTGGCTGTAAATGGGTGTTCAAGGAGAAATTCTATGCAGATGGCAGTGTTGAAAGGTACAAAGCTAGATTGGTTGCAAAGGGGTATTCACAGGTAGAGGGAATAGATTATGGTGAAATATTCTCTCCTGTTGCAAAGTTGACATCCATTAGATTTTTGTTATCTCTTGCTGCATCTTATGATTTAGAGATAGAACAGATGGATGTGAAGACAGCTTTCCTTCATGGTGATTTGGAGGAAGAGATTTATATGTCACAGCCTGAGCACTACATTGTTAAAGGTAAAGAATCCTTAGTTTGCAGATTAAAGAAATCTCTATATGGTTTGAAGCAATCTCCTAGGATGTGGTACCTTAAGTTTGATGTCTTTGTGTTGTCAATTGGATTTGTAAGATCAAAATCAGATCATTGTGTTTATTTCAGAGTTGAAAATGATCGCCTTCTTATTGTTGCATTATATATTGATGATATGTTGCTATTTGGGAAGGCTAAGGGTATGATTTCTGATTTTAAATCTCAGTTGTCAGCACAGTTTGAGATGAAAGATCTTGGGGCAGCTAGGTACATCTTGGGTATGGAAATTAGTAGAGACAGGTCTAACAGAAAACTTTGGTTGAGTCAGAGTAAGTATGTGAAATCTGTGTTGGACAGGTTCAGCATGGCAGATTGTAGACCACTATGTGTTCCTATTTCTGTGGGAACAAAGTTATCTGTAGATGATTGTCCAAAATCTCCTAGTGAGGTGGAGGACATGAGTAGAGTACCTTATGCTAGTGCAGTTGGCAGTCTTATGTACTCTATGGTCTGTACTAGACCAGACATTACCCAAGCAGTGGGAGTCCTGAGTCGGTTTATGGCTAACCCTGGACGGGTACATTGGGATGCAGTTAAGCGAGTCTTCAGATATTTGAGGGGTACATCAGATTACTCCATATGTTATCATGGTAACTCTTCTGGATCTCCGCATTCAGTTTGTATTCGCGGGTTTGTGGATTCAAATTGGGCAGGTGATATTGACAGCAGGAGATCCACTAGTGCTTATGTGTTCACTATGTTTGGTGGTGCCATCAGTTGGATGAGTAAGCGACAACCTGTGGTTGCATTGTCCACTACAGAAGCTGAGTACATGGCTGCTACTCATGCTTGTAAAGAAGCCATTTGGCTTAGAAGATTGTGTTCTGATGTTGGTGTTGATGCAGAACATATTACTATTTGGTGTGACAGTCAGAGCGCTATTTGCCTTGCAAAGAATCCAACTTTCCATGCCAGAACGAAGCACATTGATGTGCAGTTTCACTTTGTGAGAGATATGGTGGAAGATGGAAAGGTAAATCTGGAGAAGGTAGATACTGTGAAGAATGTTGCAGATGCATTAACGAAACCAGTGGGTACTAAGAAGTTCAGATGGTGTTTGGAGTCTATGAGCCTTTTGGCCTATAGTGGTTAGTTCCTGTTATATTCTTGTTGCTCTTACAACGTGTTCGACAAGTGAGAGAATGTTAGGAATAAGATGTCTCAACCTTGGATAATTCCTATTCTTATTATTTGTTTTGTAAAATGTATTTCTTGCAAATAATGTTGATGTGTCAGCATCTTGAATTGTGTGTAAGGAGATCATGGCTAAAAGGGTCAGGAAGATTCAATGATAGGTGAAGACATGTGGCAACTGACAAATTTGAGTACTGTACACTCTTCCCCTATCGTGGGGTTTGGGGCATCGCCCTGAAAAAAATTTTGGAGTTCCTATTTTCTAGGAGAATGGTAAAACCCTAATACAGTTATCTTTGGGAGTAGCCCTAAAAAGTGAAGCGCATGATATAAGTTTTTTTAGGGTGGCGAAGAGAGGTGATGCGAGTGTATTGTTGAAACGTTTTATGCTGTCGTGATTTGTCTTCAAGGGTTTTTTGAAATCTTCTGAAAGAACTTGCATTGCAAGTGTATTGTAAGCTGTAATAATTTTGATCAATACATTGTGCAAGTTTGGAGTGCTGATGTTTTTACCAAAAGGTTTCCCCAGGGTATATCATTGTGTCATTCTCTATTTTTCTATATGTATGGTATGTGGTTGCAATATCTTTGTTAAAGTAGTTAACGAATCTGAAATTGTAAGGATTTAAAAGAATTTGCACAATACTCTCCTATAGAGATTATGCAAGGAAACTCAGGTGCGGAAACAGCTTCCTACGTTAATCTCTATAGGAGAGTATTGTGCAAATTCTTATAAATCCTTACAATTTCAGATTCGTTAACTACTTTAACAAAGATATTGCAACCACATACCATACATACAGAAAAATAGAGAATGACACAATGATATACCCTGGGGAAAACCTTTCGGTAAAAAACCCCAGCACTCCAAAACCTGCACAATGTATTATCTTCAACACAAAGGTTACAATACACTTGCAATGCAAGTTCTTTTAGGAAATGAGAGACAAAGCCAACAAGACTTAAATTTCTGTTATATCTCTCCCATAAGAGCAGCATCATATATATATATATAGACTCCTCTAGACCCAAAAATAGGCACAACCACCAAGACCCATGCACAAAGTCACATGTACACAGTTGTTACATGCAATCCCAAGAATAGGCGTCCATCCCTAGAATAGACTATGACAGCTTGTCATAGAATCCGCCAAAAATAACGGTCACAAGAAAAGTGTAAGAGAATCTGTCATACTAACCTATTTTTGGCATATTCTCTTACACACACCAACCACTTCTTTTTGGGCGCCCAAATAGGCCCAAGTCATAAGATGCTCTTACACCTGTCATAGCACATTCCTTAAATAGTTCTTACGCGTCATAAGAATCTGTCATGACCGTTTCAGTCATGATCTCCTTACGCACAAGATGCCGACACATCAAGTGGAGTGACACATCAACATGCTAACTAGACATGTACACTCACACTTAATTACATTATTTGCAAAAAAATGCATTTACAAAACAAATAATAATAATAGGAATTATCCAAGGTTGAGACACCTTATTCCTAACATTCTCCCACTTGTCGAACACCTTGTAAGAGCAACAGGAACATAACAGGAACTTTAACCGCTATAGGCAAAAAGGCCCATAGACTCCGAACACCATCTGAACTTCTCAGTGCCCACTGGTTTCGTTAATGCATCTGCAACATTCTTCACAGTATCTACCTTCTCCAAATTTACCTTTCCATCTTCCACCATATCTCTCACAAAGTGAAACTGCACATCAATGTGTTTCGTTCTGGCATGGAAAGTTGGATTCTTTGCAAGGCAAATAGCGCTCTGACTGTCACACCAAATAGTAATTTGTTCTGCATCAACACCAACATCAGAACACAATCTTCTAAGCCAAATGGCTTCTTTACAAGTATGAGTAGCAGCCATGTACTCAGCTTCTGTAGTGGACAAAGCAACCACAAGTTGTCGCTTACTCATCCAACTGATGGCACCACCAAACATAGTGAACACATAAGCACTAGTGGATCTCCTGCTGTCAATATCACCTGCCCAATCTGAATCCACAAACCCACGAATACAAACTGAATGCAGAGATCTAGAAGAGTTACCATGATAACATATGGATTAATCTGATGTACCCCTCAAATATCTGAATACTCGCTTAACTGCATCCCAATGTACCTGTCCAAGATTAGCCATAAACCGATTCAGGACTCCCACTGCTTGGGCAATGTCTGGTCTAGTACAGACCATAGCGTACATAAGACTGCCAACTGCACTAGCATAAGGTACTCTACTCATGTCCTCCACCTCACTAGGAGATTTTGGACAATCATCTACAGATAACTTTGTTCCCACAGAAATAGGAACACATAGTGGTCTACAATCTGTCATGCTGAACCTGTCCAACACAGACTTCACATACTTACTCTGACTCAACCAAAGTTTTCTGTTAGACCTGTCTCTACTGATTTCTATACCCAAGATGTACCTAGCTGCCCCAAGATCTTTCATCTCAAACTGTGCTGACAACTGAGATTTAAAATCAAAAATCATACCCTTACCCTTCCCAAACAGCAACATATCATCAACATATAATGCAACAATAAGAAGGCGATCATTTTCAACTCTGAAATAAACACAATGATCTGATTTTGATCTTACAAATCCAATTGACAACACAAAGGCATCAAACTTAAGGTACCACATCCTAGGAGATTGCTTCAAACCATATAGAGATTTCTTTAATCTGCAAACTAAGGATTCTTTACCTTTAGCAAAGTAGTGCTCAGGCTGTGACATATAAATCTCTTCCTCCAAATCACCATGAAGGAAAGCTGTCTTCACATCCATCTGTTCTATCTCTAAATCATATGATGCAGCAAGAGATAACAAAAATCTAATGGATGTCAACTTTGCAACAAAAGAGAATATTTCACCATAATCTATTCCCTCTACCTGTGAATACCCCTTTGCAACCAATCTAGCTTTATACCTTTCAACACTGCCATCTGCACAGAATTTCTTCTTGAACACCTATTTACAGCCAATAGGTTTTCTCCCTTTAGGCAAAGGTACAAGGTCCCAAGTTTTGTTTTTCTCCAATGAAGCCATCTCATCATCCATAGCCTCAATCCAGGAACCTGCATCTTCCATGCCCAAAGCCTCTTTCACAGATCTAGGCTCATCAGTGTTAGTAATCAAAGCAAAGGCACAACTAGAATCTAACATAGAATAACCAAACCTTTCTGGTTGCTTTCTTTCTCTCGTGGATCTCCTCAAGGGCTGCGGTTAAGGTTGTTCTTCCTCTTCTTCTGAACTATCAGAGCTGCTAGAGCTCTCCTCATCATTAGGCCCAACATGGTCTCTCTGTTCAGTCTTCTCAGGGGTAGGAGGCAACTGAACAACATCTTTTTCCTTTTCTTTTTCATCTGGTTGTAGCACAATAGGAGAAGATGTTAGCTCTCTGAAAATAACATTTCTACTATACAAAACCTTACTAGTCACAGGATCCCAAAGCTTGTATCCTTTCACACCAGCACTATATCCGATGAAAATACATTTAACAGCTTTGTTTTCCAACTTAGATCTTTTCTCCTTTGGAACATGTGCATAAGCTTCACAACCAAAAACACGAAGATGTCTAATTGAAGGCTTCTTACCAGACCACACCTCCATGGGTGTCTTACCAACAAGGGCTGATGTAGGAGATTTGTTAACCAAATAGCAAGCAGTGGCCACAGCTTCGGCCCAAAACTTTTGTTCTAAACCAGCTCCACTAAGCATACTCCTAGCCTTCTCCATCAGTGTCATGTTCATTCTCTCTGCAACTCCATTTTGCTGTGGGGTATAAGGAGTTGTCTTATGCCTCTCAATACCTTGTTCTTTACAGAACTATTCAAACTCTGTTGAGCAAAACTCACCACCATTGTCAGTTCTCACACACTTAATCTTCTTACTAGTCTGATTCTCTACAAGAGCTTTAAATTCCTTGAACTGACTAAAGACTTGTGTCTTACTTTTAAGGAAATAAATCCACGTCCTTCTACTGTAATCATCTATGAAAGATACAAAAAATACAGACTTGGAGATTGAAGGAACTTTTACAGGACCAAATACATCAGAATGAATAAGATCCAAAACATCAGAAGATTTGTGAGAACTAGAGTAAAACTGAACACAATTTTGTTTACCATAGACAAAGTGTTCGCAGAAGTCGAACTCGAGATTGCAATCATTTAACCCCTCAACGAGATTTTTATTTTTCAGGGTTCTGAGACCCTTTTCACCAATGTGGCCAAATCTCATATGCCACATCATTGTCTTTTCTACAGGAAGCTTACCTTCCAAAGTGTTTGCACTACCATCGGAACCAATAGCCACAGACTTCTTCACTGCTTGTTCAGATGGTGAGGATGAAGAACTATTACATAGAGGAATACATGCATCTAGCTGAAATAGGGTACCTCTCCTAGTACCCCTTGCAAGCACTATCGATCCTCTCATCATCTTGCATCTTTCTTTCGAAAAAACAACTTGCACATCTACATCATTCAGCATACTTACAAATAATAAGTTTCGTGTCAAACCCGGAATGTGCATAACTCCGTTGATTCCCTTTACTCGTCCATCAAGAAATTTGATAGTGACCCTTCCGCGTCCAACTATCTTTAGTTGAGAATCATCACCCAAGTACACCTTTCCACCATCGAACTTTTCATATTTTGAAAACCAGTTTCGATGAGAGGTCATGTGAAAAGATGCACCCGAGTCAACCAACCACACATCATCAAATGCATGGGCTGCCAAAGCTGCGATGAATGCATCGCCATCTTCTTGAGATCTTTCTGAAGCTGAATCTGAACCTTTCTTCTTCTTCTTCGGCTCTTTACAGTGTTTACGGAAGTGCCCAAATTTGTCACAGTTCCAACATTTTGCCTTCGACTTATTGGAAGTCTTTGACTTCCCACAGGATTTGGATCTACCCTTATTGTCAAACTTATTGTTATTTTTCTTCCCTCTTTCAGTGGATCTCCCACGAACAGCAAGGGCTTCTTTTTCCCAAACGGAAGTCTTTCTCCGCATCTCCTCTGATAGCAACGAAGACACCACATCATCCATTTTGAAGGTGACTAAAGTGCTTCTGAGAGCCATCACAAGATGGTCCCATGAATCCGGTAAAGAACACAAAAGTGTGTAGCAATGATCCTCCTCTAACTTGACACCAGCTGATGTCAATTGTGCAGCCAGCAGATTAAATGCATTTAAATGATCCGTTAAGGATCCACCTTCCTCCATTCGCAGAGAGTACAACTTCTTCCTCAGGAACAACTTGTTCACCATAGATTTGGCCTGATACACGGCCGCAAGTCTTTCCCACAAACTATTTGCAGTTTTCTCATCTAGAACATTCAGAAGAACTGCATCGGTTAAATAGAGTCTTATGAGACCCTTAGCTTTACGGTCTTTGATATCCCAATCTGCTTGAGCTATAGTTGCTGGTCTTGTAGCACTTGAAGTCGCGTCCCATAAGTCACGATCTTCCAACATGTCTTCCATCTTGAGTTTCCACAACTCGAAATTAGTGCCATTAAATTTCTCCACCTCCATTCTTCCATATGATGAACTTGTCATCTCAATCTGCAAATAAGATTCAAAATGCTCTGCACAAAACTCCCACTCAAACTTGAGATTAGCGCAAAAAACCCTACCCAACAACTAGGATCAAAAGTTGATCAAGCTCTGATACCACTTGCAAGGAAATTCAGGTGTGGAAACAGCTTCCTACGCTAATCTCTATAGGAGAGTATTGTGCAAATTCTTATAAATCCTTACAATTTCAGATTCGTTAACTATTTTAACAAAGATATTGCAACCACATACCATACATACAGAAAAATAGAGAATGACACAATGATATACCCTGGGGAAAACCTTTCGGTAAAAAACCTCAGCACTCCAAAACTTGCACAATGTATTATCTTCAACACAAAGGTTACAATACACTTGTCATGCAAGTTCTTTCAAGAAATGAGAGACAAAGCCAACAAGACTTAAATTTCTGTTATATCTCTCCCATAGGAGCAGCATCATATATATATAGACTCCTCTGGACCCAAAAATAGGCACAACCACCAAGACCCATGCACAAAGCCACATGTACACAGTTGTTACATGCAATCCCAAGAATAGGCGTCCATCCCTAGAATAGACTATGATAGCTTGTCATAGAATCCACCAAAAATAACGGTCACAAGAGAAGTGTAAGAGAATTTGTCATACCAACCTATTTTTGGCATATTCTCTTACACACACCAACCACTTCTTCTTGGGCGCCCAAATAGGCCCAAGTCATAAGATGCTCTTACACCTGTCATAGCACATTCCTTAAATAGTTCTTATGTGTCATAAGAATCCGTCATGACCGTTTCAGTCATGATCTCCTTACGCACAATATGCCGACACATCAAGTGGAGCGACAAATCAACATGCTAACTAGACATGTACACTCACACTTAATTACATTATTTGCAAAAAATACATTTATAAAACAAATAATAAGAATAGGAATTATCCAAAGTTGAGACACCTTATTCCTAACAAATTAGCGTAGGAAGTTGTTTCCGCACCTGAGTTTCCTTACACTCGTGACCCAATCATCCCAATTACTACTAAATCCAAAAACCAAAAGAACCTTAAAAGTTGACATGGAATGAATAGCCCTCTGCAACAACCAAAATTCCATCAATAATTTGTCTACTAGTAACAAATCCACCCTAGTCATTATAAATCAAAGCTACAGGACACAACTCAAATCTTTCAACAATCAATTTAGTGATAATCTTATATACCACAATGTAGAGAGTTATGGGAGTTTAAATGGTCTAGTTTGATCACACTATTGTTTTTAGGAATAAGGGGGAAAAAAAGTAGCATTCATGACTCTTAACATTTGCTTATTTATCTATGACTCCTAAACCACCTCTAAGAGGTCCAACTTGATAACTTCCAAAAACTCCTGAAAAAAATCAAATGGGAATCTACTAGAGTCAAGGGATTAACCTTTTTTCATGTGAATCACAACACCTTCCACTTTTTGCAATGAGATTAGGTGAATAAGATCCTCATTCATTTCATTAGAAACAATAGCGGGAATGCACTTAGATATAGAAACATCTTCCCTAGTGGGAGGGAAATATTTTGTAAATAGGGCATAAAAATATTGAAAAACTTCTTGAGCGATGTCCCCCATTGAGAAAAGTTAGAGACCTTCCTAAGACACTAGAGAAGTAATTAGATTTCCGTTTTATTGTCTTAAAACAATGTTTTTTTTAATAATAAAAAAATCATTTCTCCTTCTCAAAGCCAATCAACTCTAGAATTCTAAGTTTCTAAAAATTCTCCTCATGAAGTTCCAATTCCTCCAAATCCTTGACAACCATAGCCTCCTCCTAAATTATATTCAAGGTAAATTTTTGATCTTGGGTTGCCCTTTTATTGTGGTGGAGGTTTCCAAAACATTGCCTATTCCATTTCTTAAGCTTATATTTCACATATTGCAATCAATTGACACAATAATCCATAGCCCTACAATGAGAAGGCTTCCTTTCACACTACCAATTAGTGACTAAATCCTAGAAAGAAATATCCCACAACCACATAAATTAAAACTTCAAAGAGGGATTCTTTAAAGTTTTGTGTGTGTGAATATAAGGCACACACTCATTTTAGATGTGTTCTTGGCATGTTTGCTTAACATCTCATTCAGCTACTTTAAATAATTTACATATATATCCTTAGATGTTCACAAAAGAGTTTAAATAATGATAGAATGTAAGTCACATCTTCATTGGTTTTAAGTAGTCCCGAGTACATATGAGTACTTGTCCCAAACAATCTCTCTCTATATATACACACGTTCACAAAAGAGTTTATATAATGACATATATACAATTTAAGTAGTATAGATGTGTGGATGTTAAGCATGTAGACCAAGCCCTCATATGCACCCGAGACTATCTAAAGTGAATATGTACCCAATTCTTGTTGAATTTGCTAGATTTCCTTTTGACATAGATTTATTTAAATTTCTCAAGTTGAAAAATACAATAAAATAAAATAAATCATTTGCTAGAGACGACACAAACAAATGAACTTACATCATGATCGTGTCGATTTGAAAATCACGGTGTGATTCTGAATGTTGATTAAAAAAATTATAAACACCATAATATCAGAAGCGTTACAATTTGTTTCATGAACCTCTGTAAATATTATGTTTTCATCACTATTGTGACAAGATATCGATATTACCCGAGCATTGGAACTTCAAAAAACTTGGAAGTGAAAACAATCATAGTACAAAAGGCCACCTTCGATGTCATTTGAATGCAACTGACTTGTTCAATTAAAAACTGATCTAAATCTGTAATCAGATTTTAAAAATACCAGTATACAACTTGCCAACTTTAACTGCGAAATGAGTCAATTAGCAAACCGTAAGTCCGACCAACCTCCACAGTATAGCAACAATTAGATGCTTCCACAACACGAATTATAACACTGCCAGACCAGAGTTTTAACTGTCATTTTCTTACAGAACTATTCGACTCTAACAAATGACTATATGTAGCAATGCCAAAATTTGATGCTTCTGTAAATCGGAGTTATTACATTTGTGGAACAGCCTTCAACTGTCATTTCCTTACAGAACTGTTAAGTCTAACAAATGACTAGAAAGTGCAGCATTTTCTGAATCGGTGATAACCAATTACTAACCTGTAAAAGCAGTATGTTAAACATCTGACATCGAGAGTGATGCCACAATTTTTTTGTGGCTAAAAATCTTAAAGGTTTTGCATTTGCATTAAAGTTTTACCTGGCAACTCCTTAGACATCTGTGAAGCTTAACAAAATGGTTAGACAGTGCAGCATATAACCATGACACTAATAAATTGGTAATAATTTGGCTGTAGATACCTGTAAATTTTGATAATAATTTGGCCGTAGATATTTCTGGACAGATTAGGAACATTCCATAGAAATTTTAATCCAATCAAATCCTGGTATACGAGCCACCAACATTTTTCATCTGTCTGCAGATAGCAGGGCTTCCTTTATTTTTCCACCTTTGCTTAAGATGCTAAAAATGAAGATAACAAAAACGGCCATTTTGTTTAAGCCTAGCTTGTTTGAAAAATCATCTATTCTACCCGCATCTTGTACAGACACAAACAAGTGTGTGAATGTGATAATATTTGGCAGACAAAAACCATGCCTAATTTATTTGGTTTGGAATCTGATGGGGTCACATTTGGTGGTTCGACTTAAAAAAATATTAACATACTCAGTAAATAGACGAGAGCCTTTCATCCTTTTTGAAAGCATCAAAATGGGTTTGTATTTACTCCAAAGGTTTTTCATATATCATGTACTGATTGACACATTTTGCAAGGAAAATTGGCATTACTCATCCCTCGTTGTTGAAGAGAGTGCAATTGTTGGCCAAACTCTGTAGTACAACTGCAGTGATCTCAAACAGTATCTTCTCCAATCTTCTGAATCACTCTCATATGTGCATTTGTGCTGTAACAAAAGTTCTGATTTGATCCTTCATCATTTGAGTGACAAAATATTTCATCTTGCCCAAGCATTGAAACTTAAGAAGTCATGGTTCAGAAGTCGTCCATCTTAAACCTCATTAGATGAGGTGGATTCTTCAATAAATACCTCTCTTTAACAAATGACCATGATCAAGAAAACAATACACAACATGCCAACTTTGTTTACCTTGCAAAAAGAGTCAATCGGCAAAATATATGCCGAACATCTGTAATAATGCCACAGTTTTGATGCTTCTGGAAATCCAAAAGTTGCATTTGAGCACATTCTATCTGTCATTTCCTTCCAGAATTGTTTAAGGAAATGGAGCAGATTGGGCAACTTGAAGATGATAGAGATGTAGCTTAATGGGGTAGCATCCCAATACGTTCATCACTGAATAATGCCTGTAACAATTGGACTTGACCTGTCGGACCCAATCGTGGATTCTTCAATTAACCTGCCTCTAACCTGTGATCAAGATCAAGAAGACAATACACAACATGCCAACTCTGTTTACCTAGCAAAAAAGAGTCAATCAACAAACTATATGTCAAACACCTGGAATAATGCAACAATTTGATGCTTCCGAAAGTCCGAAAGTTACATTTGTGAACTACTCTGTTAACTGTCATTTCCTGACAGAATTGTTTAAGTCTATAAAAAAAAAAATTTAAATGCAGCAGATTGGGCAACTTCAAGATAATAGAGATGTAACTGAATGCGTAGCAACCCAATATGTTCATCAATGGCAAGGGAGGTGGGGCCTAGCTCTTACAGGTAAGGAGGGTTGTTCCATCTAGATATCTTTAAACAAGCCACCAATAACTTTTCAGTTTTATTTGGATGGTACACCTGAGTTGGCACAATGGTGGAGAATTTGTAATACTCTTGAAAGAGAGGTCACAAGTTCCAATTCTGTAGGTGGTAAAATATGGCCACCTCATCTGTAGCACAATGCTTTCCTGCATGGATTACAAGGCAGTCCTATATATTGTAAGCCATCTACTCAATAACAAATTGGCTGATATCATAGACTATAAAAGGATCCATATTGCTTATAGGTGATTCAGTAATATAATACATTATTATATTAAATACTTAGTATAGTCTAAGGATACTTAGGTACTTTTATTATATTATATTTTTTATTTAATACATTATTTTCATAATGTTTTAAATAGTTTTTTTTTTTAAAAAAAATTAATAATAATATTAAATATCAACATTTAAGTGGCTGTTAAATTTAAGGTAAACTATAAGATTTATTTTTTTAACATGCTCATGTTGTCACCTTCCACCTTTGCCATCACTCTCTCTATTCAATGTGTTGTACAATTTATATTATTGTATAACTATAAATAATGAGGAAACTGAGGCATGTGTATTGAATTCCAAATGTATAATATCAATTAGGTACTATTATGTTATTGATCCTTAGACTATAATATAATATTAGGTACTTCCTTAAAAAAATAGAAAATATTGTATTAAATAAAAAAATATAATAAAATTGATGAACATAAATAATCTTTAAATTTTCAATTAATATTCAATAATTAAACAATTCATATGTTCAGATAGCACATAATTTCCTTTTTAAGTTTAATGTAACATTCATCATCTTCCAATTCAAAGTGAAAAATCATTTATTTTAATTGTTACTTAAACATTTTTATTACCACTATAATGTAACAAGAAATTGCATGCTACCTAAACATAAGTTTTATTTAATTATCAAATATTAATATAAAATATAAAAAATTATTTACATTCAATATCATTTTATAATTATTATACAAAATAAATAAATTTATTTTATTTATCAAATTATATAAAAAAAAAACCTTTATAGTGATAAGAATATAAAAATTCAAAATAATTTTGAAATATAACTATTTACTAGAAAAAATAAATTAATAGATGATATCCCTAAACATCTTTTAATTGGATTTCTACATTTCATTAAAAAAACAGGAGTCTCTTCACCTTTGTGACCTGGTTATTTTTTAGTAGAAAGAAAAAATTAAAAAGAAATATTGGCTTTATAAAAACGTTTTTAGTAGTGTGCATTGATTTTTTTTCCAGATTTACTTACCTCTTTGAAACTTGTATGGTTTGCACACAATGTTGGCCCTTTAAAAGATGTTCGGCGAGTAAATCCCAAGTAAACAATCCGTCTTCTTCACCAGAATTCTATTCTCTTGGAATGATAAGCAGAATCAGCTACCTGTTCTGAGCTTTTGAAACTAGTTATCTGGCAGTGCGCTAGAAAGTGAAGCCTTGGAATAACCATATTCAAGAAGCATATGTGCAGGCAAATGCTTTAAGAGCTGATTCAACATCCCCCATTATTCGTTCCTAATCATTTTAACTTTGAAGCACCTTTTTATCTTTTTTACCTTTGGGAAGGTTTTTCTATAAAGAAAATACATTTATTCTCTAAAGCTTCTATTAAGAATGTTAAACTAGTATAGATATCTTGAATATGTCTATTCTAAATAGTTTTTTCTTTTTATAATGATCAGATGCACCACTGCAGAAACCTCTTGCATGAAAAACTTGGATAATTTTTATACAAGATTTCCCATATTGTAGATGAAATTGTCAACTTATGGTCATTGCAAAATTGTAACATAGGCTAGGTATTGAGACTTCTTAATCATTGTAAAGGTTAGCTTATTCCAAATGTTTCGACATATTCTATGCTGATTGACACTTTTTGCAAGCAACACAGTGTTGGCATTTCCTAACTCAACCCCTCATTATCCTCGTTATCCGAGAGAATTTAATGGCTAGCCAAACTTGAAATACAAGTAGCACGCAATGTGTTCCTGTTTGTTTGAAGGCCATTGCAAGACTGATTAAGTGGATGACATTGTTACAAAACTTTTCAATGCAATAAATGGTTGGCATTACTCCAAAAATTTTGACCCATACTTACTGACTGACACTTCTTGCAAGGAAAACAACATTGGCGTTGTTCAACACGTCCCTCACTGATGGAAGCGACCAATTGCTAACCAAATTCTGTATGCACTTGTACTCGTCCAAACAATGTCTTCTCCAATATGCTGAAACACCTTTGAGCTAAATCCTTTGAACGATTTCTAAAATGTCAACTTTGCTTATCTTGCTAAAAGAGTCAATCTGCATATGGTAAAGTCAGAACATTTGGAGTAACACAAACCATTTTGATGCTTACAAAAAAGCCTTAAAACCTCATCCATTTCAACAGTCCCCAATAGCCATTAACCAACAGGTAACAATGAAAGAACCTAAACCTTTATCATCATCTTCATAGGCACTTGTGTTCTAACGTATTCACATGTCTAGTATTAATTATAGTACGCTATTTCAGTCTGTCAAGTTAAGAACACTTCTTTTAAGTTTAATTATAGTACACTATTTCAGTCTGTCAAACACTTCTTTTAAGTTCTTCCAGTAATTTCTTACTTAAACACTATTTTTATTACTATGTTTTAATAAGGATGCATGATAGGTCCGAAGGATTAGGCTTGATTGGTTAAAACATTGGACTCTCAATGTGGAGAAGCAGGTTCAAATCTTTGTTGGGTCATCTAAAGTGGAATTTTAAGTCGATTCTTGGTCTTGGATCTGGTTTCAGAAAAAGTGGATTTCTAAGTAGTGACTCTTGGCCATCCATTGGTGATTTCTAGCATGTTTCACATAAAGAACTTATAATAGCCTACTAAGTGCTCACAAGAGCCTATATTAGTCTAATGTTGATGTTTGTAAACAATATAAAATATTAAAAAAGAGAAAAAGATAGCTTGTCATAGGACTGCTGGGATTGATCCATCCTACCATCTATTCTCTTTTATGTCAGAATGTCAATGATGGGGATATTTTTTTACCATTTATTCTCCCAGCTGCTTCAAATTAGAACTACTTAACTATAGTGGTTCCACCTAGACTGCAGATAAAAAAAATTGCAAAAGTTTTCTTCCACATTTGAGAAGCGATCATCCGGCTTGCAGATACCAGATAAGTTACAAAAACTTTCTGCCAAACTAGTAAAATAAATGCATGTCAAGAAATCAATCAATTTATTTCATTTTAGCTACTAAAAAATAGCATAATAACATTCATCACCTTACTTAAAGAGACCATCATTTAAGGGTATTAAATGCAACAATATATTGGACAGACACCTCACTCACCTAACAGTCTAATTAAGACCAACTTAAACCATAGGCAAATTTGAAATATATATAAATTTAGAAAGCAGACCCATGCAGTGGCTTCAGAATCTGTAATTATGGATTGGCAAGTCCCCTGATTCGAGGAAAAAAATGTTATGGTATAAAGTGGAATCTTATCCTCGAAAATAAAAAACCCTAGGTTTTGGCTATCAAATTTTCTGGGGCTCTCTGTGTGTGGGGGTATAGATCTCCTCACCAGCTTGGGAGCTTTTTATTCATGTGGTGTCATTAGAAAGCATCCACTAGGTTTGGACGGAACTTTTTCCATTTTAAATTTATATTGTTGGGATGCGGTATTGCAGTTTCCACCAGCTTATACTAAACTTTTTACATTTAGCTGCTCCTACAAAATCCATAGGAAAACCTCTTTGTAGGATGCTCCTGAATTCTCAGCAGTCTAGCCTGCAAAATTCGGTATCCTACCCAAAGGGAACCGTGGCCTTAAAAACAAAAATCTACGTTTAAATTCCCCTTCATTGAATGCTAAATTACACTTATACATCCCCAAATCACTTATCGTAAATCAGCTTATAAATAAGGAAATTTTCTGTGAACAATTAAAATTGACATCCAACAAGTAAATTCGAAAAAAAAAAATCTAAAATCCAACATTCAATTCCTCAATTTCCAAATTCTAGAAAAACGATTTTACTCAAATTTTCAAATAAAATTTACCAATGTTGTCAGATTGACCCAATAAGCATGCATATTTAGTATATTATCTTATGTTACTCTCGAAATCGGACTATATACACAGTTTTCTAATGGCATATTCTGAAAATAACTCATTAGATTCACTCGCTGTGCTGTATTTTAGTATAATATTTTTAGTCAATCGTATCTTATGATTTCTTCCAAATCAGGGAATAAAACATGGTTCTAAAATGGAAAAGTTTCTCAAACCAGATTACTGGTTTCCTACCAATGTATGCTAAATTGTTTTTCAGTCCCTTGCACTTTTCTCTCTTCTAATTCCATTTCTAAGAACCATAAGCAGATCCTTACTCATACAAATCCATTCCTACATTGATTTTTATATCCTATATAAATACTTTTCTGTATTCAGGCGAGCTCATCATTACCTTACATCTTTGGAAGTCAAAGGTAATCGAGTTTAAGTATGAGCCTCCGTCAAATTACTTGGGCTTTCAAACCCATAAATCTACAAGGACTCGCTTTACTCCGAAACTTGCAACGTATTTATACAGCTCTGCAAATAAACCATTTAGTTATAAAAACGATAATTATCTCTGCCCTATTGCAATCTAAAGCCCATTATTTAAATATGCCATTGGATCTATTAGACCTGCCATTAGTCAAGGCACTGCTGGTGAACAAGCTGTTAAAGGTGTTGCGATACAACCAGATGCGGAGGATAACATACTGTGTATATATGGGACAAAATCTTATTTATGTTGCCGCACTGAATAATAAATGATTAATGTTCTGTTTTCCAGTGGATGTGGCCAAATTGATAAACCCGTTAAATTCCTGAGTGTGTGTCTAATTTAAGGGTTCTCAATTTGTCTAATTACTTAACAAATACAAGGTACCTAATAGATTTATGGAACTTTTTAACTGTTTATTGATTAGTTGTAGCTCTAGCACTTCTATTTGCTAATCCATTTGTTTGATCTCGGAAACCAAATCCGTATTCGGACGCGGGCATCGATCCTATCAAATAAAAAAATTGCCAAAACAAGAACACCAGCAAGGGTAAAAGTATAGGATTTCGTGCAATTTAGCACTTCGTTTGAATACTTTAACAATTAATTCTACAGAACATTTTATCATTTTAGGGTTATATAAGAATAAACAAATGTCGATTGAAAATTAGTTGCCATGTCAACTTAAAGCTAAGAAATCTTTATCGTACCTGTACACCCTTTTCGTCAGTTTGCTTGCCCTAAACGGCGAAACATAGCCCTCAAACCAGATAAAAGAAAACGCAATTGGTGACCATTTTTTAATAGTTTTGAGATGTGAATTTTAGGGCAAAGTTGTCAATTAGGGCAAAATCTTGTGGGCAGCGGCCAAGCTCCCTACCCAAAGAAAGGTGTTCTCAACTTGCATGACATTAACCTTTTCATCCGTACTTAATCCGATAGTATACTTTGCTTCCTGCTTCCTCATTTTCCCTCCCATCTCAGCCACAAAATTCTCACTGAAAATGAGAAATAAATCAGGTTCACGTTACGCAACCTGCTTTCAACCCTCCAACAACACAAACTTTGAACACAGACTATCAATGATATTTCCCTCAATTGAGGTCTTTCTTTTATGTACCTTCGACTTCACTATCATCTCTCTCTTTTAAATCTAATTTCAAGGGCTTATTTTTTTATGTTTTTTTAATCTTTTTTTTTGGGTTTTTTCCAATGAATTTTCTTTGGAAGCAAGGAATGTGATGCTCCAAGAGACACTAATGGCTTACCACCCGTGGTCAACAATATGTCGAATCTTTTCATCGTGCAAGAGGTAGAGATGGGTATCAAATGGGTAGTGGTAAGGCCAAGGACTTGGTTGAACTTCAAGCAAAGTATCTCAAGTGGGGCATGAAAACCTTGACACCACACATCACAAAAATCTTCAATAATATAAGTCAATATGGGTTTTCTAAAGATTGGACAATCAGCCTTGTCATACCTCTTTTTAAGAGCGGTGATGTCAATAATCCCTCCAACTACATGACCATAATGATCAATCCTGTGTTTGCAAAATTATTTGGCAGCATGATAGAAAACAGAATCAGTAAATGGGTTGAAGAAAATCATAAACGGGCAAAAGGGCAGGTTGGTTTTAGACCAAAACACTCGACAGTTGATCACTGTATTACTCTAAGGCACATAATCGAAAAAGGATGGGAGAAAAAGGATGAGGTTTTTTGTTGTTTCGTTGACTTTAGAAAGGCTTTCAACACCATCCCTAGGGACAAACTTTGGCTCAAAATGGAAGAATTAGATATCCCCATACATCTTAGAGTTGTTGTTCATAGGATGTACGAAGAGGTAAAAGTCAAAATCAGAACCTCAACTGGCATCTCTGAATGTTTTAGGAGTGATATTGGGGTCAAATAGGGCTGCCCTCTATCTCCTACTTTGTTTGGCCTATATATCGACAAACTTGAAGAATGGTTAAACATGCAAAATGGTGAGGGTATTCAGTTGGGAGCATATTTAATAAGATTGCTCCTCTATGCGGATGACCTCATTTTGATTGTCAAATCTGCCTACAGTTTGCAAGCACATCTATTTTTCCTTGAGCGTTTTTGCAGAACCAGTGGGAATGCAAGTCAATATTAGCAAGACTAAAGTCATGGTTTTCTCTAAGAGTAAGAAACAACATCATCATAAGTTATATTTTGAAGGAAGCATTCTTGAGGAAGTGATGGAGTACAAATATCTTGGCATTGTCTTCAACAAAAACCTAATGTAGGATGGTTGTAGAAAGAAAAGAACGTTAGGTAGGTGGAAGGTGCTTTATGCTCTCCAAAATAGATGTCGGGAGGCTGAAGTGTGGGATTGGAAAACTAATCATACTCTGTTTTGTCTTCTAGTTTTGCCGGTTGTTCTTTATGGGTATGAATTATGGGCGAGCAACACTTCATCCTCACAATGGAAGCAAATCGATGAAATTTAAAAACATTTGATCACTAGCAAGTTTAAAATCAAAATAACGGTCCCATATGATATATTGCTTAGTGAAATGGGGGCTGCCCCTATTGAGGCACTTGCTATGGTGTCTTATAAGCTATTTAAAAAGAATCGAAAAAATGGAAGAAGGTAGATGGCCTTAAGTTGTCTTTAATGATATATTATGCAAAAGTAAAAAAACGTGGATGTAACAAAACATTAAGTGGATGAGTAAATGGGATATCCATTTCAATATGTGTCCCACAAATAACAAAGATATAAAGGTCTTCGTTATGGGTAAATTTTACAAGAGAAATTGGGGAAATGAGGTTGGAAGGAAGAAAACATATTACATCAATGAATTCAACCCCTCGTGTGATCAACTTCAAAAAGCGTACATAGGGGCTAACATTTCTTGGAGAGCTAAAACTCTTATTGCTCAACTGAGAACCAATTCTCATCAACTCCGATGTGAGACCAGGCGGTGGAAGAGGCCAAAAGAGGCTTGGGAGGAGAGAGTTTGCACGTTTTACAATTCTGGAACTGTGGAAACTGAACAACACTTTATTTTAGAATGTGATGCATATAAGGACAATAGGGAAAAATTTGTAGGTTTTTTATCTGCTAACTCTTGGCATAACCTGTTCAGCGAGGAGTGCATTGAGAAATTAGGAGTGCTCATCGTTAACTTGCACAAGAAAAGAACCGAGTTACTAAAGCTGGCCTAACTTTGGCGGACTGTCCCATAGGCTATGTTAGCCTCGCGGACATTAAAATTTTCTATTTCTATGTCTATTTCCTTTTGGCATCCTTGGTTGTAATCATGGATGTTTCAATTTTAACCATTAAAAGTTCATTGTATAATTAAGTTGCAGATTTTGAAAGGTGGATTTTGAGGCATTTGTATTAAGTGTGTTTATGCTAAAATGTTTTTTTTGTCCTGTCACTAGAAAGTTTTGTGGCGTCACATTGTGAACTCCTATTCTTATTTATATTGAAACAATTTTCAGCATAATTATAAAATTTGACAACATCATTGTGATCTTCAAGTCATATTTTACTTAAATGTTCTTTCCACCTTAATGCATAGATGTGTGATTTTCATTTATGTTCGTACAAAGTGTTATTTGTATGCACCCAAAAATGGTCGCCTAGACTTTGGGCCCCCATTTATCAATTTATCAAATCCCTGAATCAATATTTTCAAAAAATCAATTATATCAATTTCCTTGATCAAGTCCTGATTCAATCATTTTCAATTATTTTCCATAGGCTAACCATTTTATTCTAAGTCTTTATTTAATTAAAAGGAATATTTCCTCCCCTTTTATTAAATAAAAGCCCCTACCTTTCCTCTTGTCCTAAGTTGCACAAATAAAGCATTATTCCTATTTTACTAAAATGGTGTACTTCTATGAACCATTACATGCAAGGTTGTTCAAGAATGAGGCCTCACAAAGCGGCTCACAGCTCTCTATGCATGGAGTTGCAAGGGACTATGATGTATTTGCTCTCAGCTAGAGCTACAAGCTTGTGACCTTGCTAGTCAACCACACAACGAGAGATTCAAATGAGGACAAGGGCAAGAGTGCCAATATCCTCAAGAATCACTATGAAAATGCAATGCAAACTAGTCTAGAGAAATGAAAATGCAATGCAACTAAGCTATGAAATGGAAAGAACAAGTGTTACAAATCCCTCCTATTAAGCTATGTGAAGTTATGCTATTGCATGAAAGGAAATCTAAGCTATGAAAGTCATGAAAATGAAACTACTATGTAAGAATGTAAACTAAACTATGAAGCAAATGAAGAAATTTAAAGTAGGATGCAACAATGATCTCTAAAAAGCTTCAAAAGTCTTCAAGGATTCCTGCAGCATAAGGTTAGCATAAAAACGTGATATGCAAATGAAGGAGAGAGCTTTCCTTTTATAAGAAATGCAAAGGAGTGGACCATTGAGATTAAGAGGCAAAAGTCTTAATCGGCGGTGGAGCTTCAAAGAGGAGCGATCTGTGTGCACAAGTATCCTCCAATAAGAATTGACTTTGTGTCCATGTGAGACAAAAGTGTTTTTTTCCTTTTTGTAAAATAGGAATAATGCTTTATTTGCTAAGTCTTGTGAAAAAGTCAGAAACATGGAAACCTGATTCATGCTCCAGGTAGGGAGTTGATTCCTTCTGTTTCTCATTAGCCATTTCAGCGCTGGGCCTTTGATCTAGTTGGGCAGATTCATCCCAACTCATCAGGTGGACATAAGTTCATTATTACTGCCACTGACTACTTCACAAAATGGGTGGAAGCTATGCCACTTTCTGTTGCTTTAGGGAAGACTCTCTTTATTCATCTTGAATCATATTATTTATCAATTTGGAGTGCCTTCTGAGATTATCACTGATAACGGAGGTCAATTCAAGAATAAGGACCTAAAGCATTTATGCAAAAAGTTTAAAATCAAGCAACATTGGTCCTCCATCTACTTTCCACAGGGAAACGGACAGGCAGAAGCCTCCAACAAAACCATTCTTAAGATCCTTCATCGGACAGTGAACAAGAATGGTAGGGATTGGCACTTGCAAATCAATCCCGCACTATGGGCTTACAGAACTACCATTCGTACACCTATAGGAGCTACTCCTTTTTCTCTTACCTATGGCACTGAAGCGGTATTGCCTTTAGAAGTCGAGATACCATCACTCAGAGTCTCACTCAAAGGATTGATAACAGATGAGGATTACCGCGCCATGAGGTTACAGGAACTAGAACTTTTAGATGAGAAGCGTAAGGCTTCCTTTGATCATATGAGAGTGTATCAGAAGCGTATGTCCAAGGCATTCAACAAGAAGGTTCACCCTAGAGAGTTTCAAATAGGTGATCTTGTTTTGCGAGAGAACCCTAAGAACCAACAGAACAGAGAACAAAAGGGTAAGTTTGAACCTAACTAGCTTGGACCATATGTCATCATAGCTGCTTTTGGTACAGGTGCATATTTACTGTCAGATCCAGATGGAGAATAGCTCCCTGATCCCATCAACATTTTGCACCTCAAGAATTTCTATCCTTGATGCCCATTTCTGTCTGGCGGCATCCTTTGTACATATTTTATGATCCTAAAAAAATACCAAAAAAATTGATATATGATGCTGAAAAAATCCTAAAAAGCATAAAAAATCCTGAAAAAAATACAAAAAAATAAAATAGAAAAGGTGTCTTGGTGAAAACCTAGGAACAGGCACCTTGGTAGAAAAAATTCAAAAAAAAATGAAAAAAGACAAAAATTGCAATAAAAATCCAAGTGGTGAAAACCTAGAAACAAGCACTACTTGAGACCTTTGCACCCCTATTTGTTAGCATGTGTCCTCGACACTGAACCTTTCTCCATCATATTTGGCTTAGTTTGGAATTGGTCTTTGTCTTTGTCTAGGGGGCATAACTGTTAGCATTGGTCCTTTAGGCGCGTTTGTCTCTTGGGGCATTTCACAAACAGGTATTTTTTTTTTTTAACACCACCCCAAACAGTGTTTTTCAACACTACCCTTGCGTCGAGTGTTTCTTAACACTTATCAGATGTCTTTCCCAATAGTCTAAGTTTGTTGCAATATTTCTCATTTGCAGATGTGATGACCAGAGTCTGACTCTATGACCAACACACACGCACTTAAACAATCAACTCGCTTGAGATATGTTGACTTTATTTTTCTTTGTGTGCTGTCTACGAGGATTTCTTTGATGAGTGGTCTCTCCCTGAGAAGTTTTCGATGATGCATCGCTAGAAGACCAAGGGTATGAGAACATGTTTTATTTCTTTATCTGCTTGTGGGTATATTTTGTTGATTCTAAATGTCATGAGCATTTATGCCAGTCTAACTTGACACTATGGATTAGCAATGTATTACCCTTGACTGTTTTATGCCAGTGCATGCTTATAGTTATCCTGACTTTCATGTGTCTTGATACAAGCATAATCTCGCCATATCAAACTTAGGTAATCTCACTGCATTAGTCATCTTGACCTCCATGTCTTTGATGCCTACGTGGGATTTCCACATCTCTATCTGATAAAGATCATATTCATATCTACATAGTCATACTAATATGCATTATATGATCTTATGACGCTACCAATAATGCTCGATGATGATAATTAGATGTCTATAAGCGTTGTGACCTTGCAAGTCAACCACTTTCATAGTAGCTTGCATTCTTAGGTTCATAATAGTTTAGTTTTTGCATCTTGCATATGGAGAGAGCTCTCCTTTTCATCTTACGTGGACCTGTCGGTCAACTGCGCTCATCTTTTTTTTCTTCTCGATCATGTCTTTCGCTCCTTGTCTTTCACATCGCAACCTATTCCTGTTCATCACAAGGGATTAATCGTATCATCATATCCATATCTCAAAAATGTCATTTTCAGAAACATGATTCTATATCATACGCATGAGAATCAAACACACATCTATGAGAGAGAATATACATGAGCATATACATCCACATTTTGAGCAAAATGACAAGACAATATACGTAAACTGATACATCCATCACAAGTGAGACAAATGCACATGCTATATCAAAAATCCAGTAATCTCATATATAAATCAATGTCATATACAATATGGGATCCCAAACTCTGGATCAATGTCTCAAGATATGTCTAAACATCTATCAACCTAAGACCTAACCCTAGGACTCGCTACCACCCTCGTGAGGAGCTCGTGGTGGTGGAGGAGGCATGGCTCTCCTATCAAGTACCACATCTGATACCCCTGCCTTCTGAGAATATGATGGTGCTCTGTCACCCTCTAGAACGGCCTGAAGGTAGAGTCCGTGATAATATGCTGCTCTAGCTGACTCCCATCGGATCTCTAGCGCATCTGTCTGTGCCATCGCCTCACAGCATGCTATCTCTGCCCTAAGATCGGCTATCTACTGATCTCACTCCGCTCTCAGATTCAGTAACTACTAGTCTCTCACTGCTATAGTAATCTGGAGCTGCTGCATCTCAGCCTCGAGAGCCTGTATCCTCGCTCTCATATCATCGCCACCCACAAGCTGATCCTGCTATGCCTCTACCTACCAGCGAGCTAGTCTCACCTCATCCTCAGGCATCGCTGATCTCTATCCCCATGACCATTTTCGGCCACCTGATTTGGATCCCTCCCCTCTCTCCATCCTCCTCCCTCTCCCCCTCCCGTCGTCTCCTCCATCCACTCAATCTCCTCCATCTCCTCCGTCCCCCCATCATCACCTCCGTCTCCCCCCTGTGCTGGTACCTATGCATTTGGTATAGTGAACCGAGGGAACGACGCCCTCCGCCGCTCTGCCCTATATGCTGCATC
This sequence comes from Chamaecyparis obtusa, assembly GCA_027943335.1. Lineage (NCBI taxonomy): Eukaryota > Viridiplantae > Streptophyta > Pinopsida > Cupressales > Cupressaceae > Chamaecyparis > Chamaecyparis obtusa. The sequence continues at coordinate 1,070,820 of BSBK01003916.1, read as the reverse complement.
AGCCCCTGCATCTACCACATCTGGGTGATACTCCCAGGGCTCGTTCCTGATATCAGTTGTCTCTGTGATCACCTGCTGGTAGTCTAACATGGGTAGCCACCCATGTCCCTCCTCATCCCTGGCTCTGGCATATGTAGTAGTCTCTGTTGAGACCCGCTGCTGCCTCCCAAACTGCCGCCATACCCGAGTGATGCAAAATCTCTCCACTATCTCTGGGTGTCGACCTACTAATGACCGAGTGCATAGCATATAACTCAGCTCCTCATCTGCATCACTCCATCCCTCTCACATCCCTGTATGGCCTCCATGTGAAAGCAACCATCTCATCCAAGATCCTCCTGTAGTATGTCACATCCCCCGTATGAGCATGTGATATGAAACCCACATATCTGTATATGTATGGGTATCTCCTCTCCCTCGGCTGAACCCTCGGGTGCATCACAACAATTTGCTCCCAAGCCCACACCTGTGCCAGGATGGCACCGCAAGCCCACAACTGACTATCCCTGTACACGATCTTGTGTAGCTCGTGATACATCTCTACAAGAATGGCTGGTCCCCATGCCATTCGACGAGGTCTCCCTACCAAGTCAATTAGTAGCCTGGCCCATCCCTCGACACTGATTGACTTGGTAGGCAGACCTCGTCGGATGGCATGGGGACCAGCCATTCTTGCGGAGATGTATCACGAGCTACACGAGATCGTGTACAGGGATAGCCAGTCGTGGGCTTGCGGTGCCATCCTGGCACAGGTGTGGGCTTGGGAGCACATTGTTGTGATGTGCCTGAGGGTTTAGCCGAGGGAGAGGAGATACCCATACATATACAGATATGTGGGTTTCATATCACATGCTCATACAGGGGATGTGACATACTACAGGAGGATATTGGATGAGATGGCTCCTTTCACATGGAGGCCATACAGGGATGTCGAGGGATGGAGTGATGCAGATGAGGAGCTGAGTTATATGCTGTGCACTCGACCGTTAGTAGGCTGACACCTAGAGATAGTGGAGAGATTTTGCATCACTCGGGTATGGCGGCAGTTTGGGAGGCAGTAGCGGGTCTCGACAGAGACTACTACATATGCCAGAGCCAGGGATGAGGAGGGACATGGGTGGCTACCCATGTTAGACTACCAACATGGGATCACAGAGACAACTAGTATCAGGAACGAGCCCTGGGAGTATCACCCAGATGTGGCAGATGCAGGGGCTGATGTAGCATATAGGGTAGAGCGGTGGAGGGCATTGTTCCCTCAGTTCACTATACCAGATGCACAGGTACTAGCACAGGGGGGAGACGAAGGTGATGATGGGGGGGACGGAGGAGATGGAGGAGACGGAGGGGATGGAGGAGACGGTGGGAGGGGGAGAGGGAGGAGGATGGAGAGAGGGGAGGGATCTAGATCAGGTGGCCGAAAATGGTCATGGTGACAAAGATCGGCGACGCCTGAGGATGAGGTGAGACTAGCTCGCCGGCAGGCAGAGGCACAGCAGGATCAGCCTGCGGGTGGGGATGATCTGAGAGCAAGGATACAGGCTCTCAAGGCTGAGATGCAGCAGCTCTGGATTACTATAGCAGTGAGAGACCAGCAGTTACTAGATCTGAGAGCGGAGCGAGATCAACAAATAGCCAATCTCAGGGCAGAGATAGCACACCATGAGGCGATGGCACAAATAGATGCGCTAGAGATCCGACAGGAGTCAGCGAGAGAAGCATATTATCACGGACTCTACCTTCAGCCATTCCAGAGGGTGAGAGAGCACCATCATATTCTCAGAGGGTAGGGGTATCAGATGTGGTACTTGATAGGAGAGTCATGCCTCCTCCACCACCACGAGCTCCTCACGAGGGTGGTAGCGAGTCCTAGGGTTAGGTCTTAGGTTGATAGATGTTTAGACATATCTTGAGACATTGATCTAGAGTTTGGGATCCCATATTGTATATGACATTGATTTATATATGAGATTACTAGATTTTTGATATCGCATGTGTATTTGTCTCACTTGTGATGGATGTATCAGTTTACGTATATTGTCTTGTCATTTTGCTCAAAATGTGGATGTATATGCTCATGAATATTCTCTCTCATAGATGTGTGTTTGATTCTCATGCGTATGATATAGACTCATGTTTCTGAAAATGACATTTTTGAGATATGGATATGATGATACGATTAACCCCTTGTGATGAACAGGAATAGGTTGCGATGTGAAAGACAAGGAGTGAAAGACATGATTGAGAAAAAAAAAAAACAAGATGAGCGCAATTGACCGACAGGTCCACGTAAGATGAAAAGGAGAGCTCTCTCCATATGCAACATGCAAAAACTAAACTATTATGAACCTAAGAATGCAAGCTACTATGAAAGTGGTTGACTTGCAAGGTCACAATGCTTATAGACATCTAATTATCATCATCGAGCATTATTGGTAGCGTTGTAAGATCATATAATGCATACTAGTATGACTATGTGGATATGAATATGATCTTTATCAGATAGAGATGTGGAAATCCCACGTAGGCATCAAAGACATGGAGGTCAAGATGACTAATGCAGTGAGATTACCTAAGTTTGATATGGTGAGATTATGCTTGTATCAAGACACATGAAAGTCAGGATAACTATAAGCATGCACTGGCATAAAATAATTAAGAGTAATACATTGCTAATCCATAGTGTCAAGTTAGACCGGCATAAATGTTGATGACAGTTAGAATCAACAAAATATACCCACAAGAAGATAAAGAAATAAAACATGTTCTCATACCCTTGGTCTTCTAGCGATGCATCATCGAAAACTTCTCAGGGAGAGACCACTCATCAAAGAAATCCTCGTAGACAGCACACAAAGAAAAATAAAGTCAACATATCTCAAGCGAGTTGATTGTTTAAGTGTGTGTGTGTTGGTCATAGAGTCAGACTCTGGTCATCACATCTGCAAATGAGAAATATCGCAGCAAACTTAGACTATTAGGAAAGACATCTGATAAGTGTTAAGAAACACTCGATGCAAGGGTAGTGTTGAAAAACATTGTTTGGGGTGGTGTTAAAAAAATAAAAAAAAACACCTGTTTGTGAAATGCCCCAAGAGACAAACGCACCTAAAGGACCAATGCTAACAGTTATGCCCCCTAGACAAAGACAAAGACCAATTCCAGACTAAGCCAACTATGATGGAGAAAGGTTCAGTGTCGAGGACACATGCTAACAAATAGGGGTGCAAAGGCCTCAAGTAGCGCCTATTTCCAGGTTTTCACCACTTGGATTTTTATTGCAATTTTTCTCTTTTTTCATTTTTTTTCTGAATTTTTGCTACCAAGGCGCATGTTTCCAAGTTTTCACCAAGGCACCTTTTCTTCTTCTTTTTTGTATTTTTTTAAGGACTTTTTATGCTTTTTAGGATTTTTTCAGCATCATATATCAATTTTTTGGGTATTTTTTCAGGATCATAAAATATGTACAAAGGATGCCCCCAGACAGAAATGGGCATCAAGGATAGAACTTCTTGAGGTGCAAAATGTTGATGGGATCAGGGAGTTGTTCTCCATCTGGATCTGACAGTAAATATGCACCTGTACCAAAAGCAGCTGTGATGACATATGGTCCAAGCCAGTTAGGTTCAAACTTACCCTTTTGTTCTCTGTTCAGTTGGTTCTTAGGGTTCTCTCCCAAAACAAGATCACCTATTTGAAACTCTCTAGGGCGAACCTTCTTGTTGAATGCCTTGGACATACACTTCTGATACACTCTCATATGATCAAAGGAAGCCTTACGCTTCTCATCTAAAAGTTCTAGTTCCTGTAACCTCATGGTGCGGTAATCCTCATCTGTTATCAATCCTTTGAGTGAGACTCTGAGTGATGGTATCTCGACTTCTAAAGGCAATACCGCTTCAGCGCCATAGGTAAGAGAAAAAGGAGTAGCTCTTGTAGGTGTACGAATGGTAGTTCTATAAGCCCATAGTGCGAGATTGATTTGCAAGTGCCAATCCCTACAATTCTTGTTCACTGTCCGATTAAGGATCTTAAGAATGGTTTTGTTGGAGGCTTCTACCTATCTGTTTCCCTATGGAAAGTAGATGGAGGACCAATGTTGCTTGATTTTAAACTTTTTACATAAATGCTTTAGGTCCTTATTCTTGAATTGACCTCCGTTATCAGTGATAATCTCAGAAGGCACTCCAAATCGACAAATAATACGATTCAAGATGAACAAAGAGATAGTCTTCCCTGAAGCAACAGAAAGTGGCACAGCTTCCACCCATTTTGTGAAGTAGTCAGTGGCAATAATAATGAACTTATGTCCACCTGATGAGTTGGGATGAATCTACCCAACTAGATCAAAGGCCCAGCACTGAAATGGCCAATGAGAAACAGAAGGAATCAGCGCCCTACATGGAGCATGAATCAAGTTTCCATGTTTTTGACATTTTTCACAAGACTTAGTAAAGGCTATTATATCTATCTGCATCGTGGGCTAATAATACCCCACCCTAAGTAACCTTCGGGCCATGGCAAGACCATTAGAATGTCCACCACAAATGCCCTCATGGATGTCAACTAACGCTTGGTCGGATTCCTCCTTTTCCAAGCACCTAAGGAGCATCCCATCTAAACCCCTCCTATATAAATCACCAGAGATAAGGGTGTGGCGAGAGGTGTTACAGATGAGGTTTCAGAGTTCATAACGGTTGAATGTGTCAGAGATGATGCCATCACGAAGATATGAATAGATAGCACCATATCGGGAAGACTCATGTGTGACAAAGGTACAAATGACATGGCTTTCAGATGAGTCAAAGATGGGATGGTATAGCTCTTCCACCAGGAATTTGAATCTTGATTCATGTGTTTCCAACCAAAGGAGTGAAGCTAATGTGGCCATAGCATCTGCAGCTTTGTTCTCTGTCCTAGGGATCTGTTGAAATGTAACAAATGTAAAGTAACGTCTCAATGAGTTAACCATCTTTTTGTAGGGTATCAATTTATCATCCTTGGTGTGATACTCCTCATTGACTTGGTTGATCATTAACTGGGAATCTCCAAAGACATGTAACTCTGTTATGTTCCATTCTATAGCCATTCTCAATCCATTGGTTAAAGCTTCATATTCTGCAATATTATTCATACATGGGAATAAAAGTTTGTAAGACTTTGGAATATTGTACCCATGTGGAGAGACAAATAATACTCCAACACATGATCCATTTTGCATGTGGGAACCATCAAAGAACATTTTCCAAGTGCGAGTAGTCATATACAGGATGTGTTCATCTGGGAATTCCACTTGAACATGCATACTATCCTTAATTGGGAAATCAGCTAATTGGTCAGCAATAGCTTGCCTTTTTATGGCCTTCCTTTCAACGTACTCTATGTCAAATTCAGTTAAGACCATCATCCATTTAGCAATTCTACCCGTGAGGGCAACCTTACTAAGCAAGTACTTAAGAGGATCAATTTTTGCAACCAAATGTATAGTATGAGCAAGCATATAGTGTCGCAACTTTTGAGAAGCAAACACCACTGCAAGACAAGACTTCTCAATGTTATTATAATTGATCTCATAGGAGACTAGAGTATGACTGATATAGTATATGGCCCTTTCTTTCCCAGTATCATCTAATTGAGCCAACAATACCCCCAAGGAAGACTCTGTTGCTGAAATGTATAAAATCAATGGTCTCCCAAGAATAGGCAGCATCAAAATTGGAGGATTAGCTAAATACTATTTTATTTGATCAAGGCTCTTTTGGCAATCCTCATTCCATACACAAGAAGCACCCTTATGCAATGTCTTATTAAAGGGTTGTGCTCTATCTACCAGCTGTGAGATAAACCTCCTAATTGACTGGAGTCATCCCTGAAGACTTCTCATCTGACTAATGTTTCTTGGAGGTGGCATATCTAAAATTGCTTGGACCTTTTCGGGATCAACCTCTATACCTTTTGCTGATATTATAAATCCTAAAAGTTTGCCTAAGGTGACACCAAATGCGCACTTCTTTGGATTCAATCTGAGTTGAAACTGTTTCATGCAATTGAGAATTACTTCCAAATCGGGAAGGTGTGCATCCCTTTTTCTTGATTTAGCCAAGGTATCATCCACATAATCTTCCATGTTCTTATGCATCACATCATGAAAAATTATGGTCATAGCTCGTTGGTATGTTGCTCCTGTATTCTTTAACCCAAATGGCATGACGTTCCAGCAATAGGTTCCCCATGCACATGTGAAAGTTGTTTTCTCTTGGTCTTCGGGAGCTATTTTAATTTGATTATATCCTGAGAAACCATCCATTAGAGAGTATATTACATAGCCCGCTGTCATGTCCACTATCATGCCAATGTTTGGAAGTGGAAAATCATCCTTTGGGCATGCTTTGTTTAAATCTCTAAAATCTGTGCATACACGAATGGACCCATCATGTTTGGAAACTGGTACTATGTTTGAGATCCATTCTGCATAATCAATGGCTCTGATGAATCCAGCTCTCAAAAGTTTTTCTAATTCCACTTTGACAAGGAGAGCTACATGTGGATGCATTTTTCTGAGTCTCTGTTTCATTGGTTTGACTCCTGGAGCTATGGATAAGTGATGCATTATAAGATTTGTGTCAAGCCCTGGCATGTCTGAATAGGTCCATGCAAAATTAATTTTCTTCTTTTGTAAGAATTGTATATATGCCTTGGTTTCTTCTTCTGATAAAGACTGAGCAAGATGAATTATTTGAGGAGCTTCTTCTGTGTTCAAATTAACTGGTTTTGCTGGCTCAATCAATACTGATGATCTGTCCTGAAAATAACTTGGCAAGTTATTAAGTACCCCATCCTTAGGTGCCTCAAAGAGGTTTTCACCTTCATATACGTCATCTCTTTTTACTATTTTTGGTTCTGATACCGTCACAAAGTGGTTTTCGCCATCAGACCTATTTTTCTCTTTCTTTTTCTTTTATTTTTAGACTGAGGTACTTAATATCAGGCTTCGTCATACTTGTTGTCGGTTCACTGGTGGAAGAAGCCATGGGTTCAAGAGCATTCAGATAGCAGGCAAGTTCATAGTCATTCTAAAAAGTGAGGAATCTAGGCTCTTGATGGCGTTGAGACCAGTCAATTAGGTCATAGTGAACAAGGGGTAGGTCAATGACTGGTTCAATGTTATTTATGTGAAAGGTGTTATCTCTGATGACCATACAATCGGGATTCATCAAGTCCCCTCTGAGGATACCCGAGTCGAGATTTGTCCTACCAAACGAAGTGTCAACCACTAAGGCAATTCGAGGAGTACAATCCTCTAGTCCTACACTAAGCTCATTGGTCACATCAGGTTGGGTACTATAAGTATGGACAACATCCATGTCCAAATCAACTATTCCATCTGAAAGTGAGTCCCATTCATACTCAGGTGAGTCTGTGTCTGAATCATCATTTGGGACTCGTGATGTAGAAGCCTCAAGGTTGGGAAAGGTTTCCCCTTCTCTAATGCTAGCATTGTTACTATCTGTCGCAACTAGGATAGCAACACTTTCCATTGTCAATCTAGCATTCATATAGTCACTATCCGTCACAACTGGGATAGTAGGACCGTCAAGTATCAAATCTTTTGAATCTCCCCAAAGAAGATTTGTTGAAGGCACCCTATCATCAGACATGTCTTGTTGATTAGAAAGATCAAGTGTGTAGTCTGAATCACTGTCACTGTCCGTCGCATCTGGGACAAGGACACCTTTCTTCTTCTTATTTTCAAAACCTAAGCCAACTGTTGACCTATTCTTTCATCCAAAAAGGGCATGGTTAAGAGGCTCAACTTTAGCATCCAACCTATGACTAAGGGGACCATATCCTGGATAACCCATATTTTTAACCAATGTATACCCTCTCCCATAAGCTTTAGGTGAAGGAGCAAAGATCTCGTTGTGTTGGTATTTTTCCTCATGATAGATCCAGTCCCTTACAACAACTTCCTCTTTCTCTTCCTGAATAGGAATCGAAGACTCAACAAATTTTCCAAATAATGTCATTGCTGATGATGAAGGTTTCATATTTGGTGATGGTTTCCCATAAGACCTAGGAGAGATCAACATTTTTGTAAAAGAATCAATTTTATAATCTCCCATCCCAAGATCTATGGTCTTAAACTTCTGCTTGCATTGTTCAAGTGAAATACTAGGACTGTCAGCTTCCCTATTCAAAGGTACATGTGATCCAGTAGAAATGTTATTAACTGACAAAGCACTATCTCCAGGTATGCAAATTTCTACACCATTATGGGAAAACTTAACACACTAGTGATACGTTGATGGGACTGCTTGCATTTCGTGAATCCATGGCCTACCTAGCAAAATTTTGTAGGCTAAAGGACCAACATCAACAATTTGAAATAAGATGTCCTTTTCTACTGGACCAATGTGGATAGGCAAAACGGCCAATCCCTTAGAACTTCTTTCTGCTTCATCATATGCTTTGATTGTGATCTTTTTCCTTGTGTCAATGACTTCTTCAGAATATTCTAGAGCCTTCAACAAACTCATGGTACAAATATTGAGCCCCGCACCCCCATCTATCAATACACACCTGACATAGGTTTTATGAATCATGACTTCGATGTGTAAGGCCAAGTTATGTGGGTGACTGATGGATTTGTCGTCTTCTTCTGAGAAAGTGAGGTAATGAGGGCTAGCCAAATGGTTGACCATATTCTGGAATTGATCAATATCTAAGTTGTTAGGGACACTGGCTGCTCGCAAAGCATCCTCAAGGACACGCTTATGCTTAGGGGACAATTCTAAAAGTTCAAAAATAGATATCTGCGCTGGTGTATGTTGTAATTGGTCAATAAGGTTATAATTGGAATCAGGACCAACAACAGATTTAGGAAGAACACCCTTGGACATGGGCTGCTTAGACTTGCTAGAGCTAGGACCTCTGATAATAATGGGAGCTTGAGCCTGACCCCTAGTGACAACGTTGAGGGATTGGGGCATCCTTCGTAAGTGAGGACCTCTTAGCACCACAACGGGTCCTTCATCAGATATTGGAGTTGAATCCACATCATATCCATAAGGATCTTTCCCTCTCATCATGTTGATATTGTCATCAGCCACTTCAAGCATGTTAATAACATTTTCAGCATTTGTGTAGGTATAGTTGATAGCAGCCTTGCCATGCTTTTTGTTAGAATTCTCCCCTTTCTCATATTTGGGCAAGGGTTCTTTAAAAGCCTTATGATCTGCATTAGTAGTTAAACCATCAACTTGTAATCGCCCATTTTCAATGAGGTCTTGGACAAGATGTTTAAGCCTAAAACAATTTTCTATATCATGTCCAATTCCATTGTGGAAGACACAAAAGGCTTTCTCATCCCACCAATGAGGTTTAGGATCGGGTATGCGGTGCTTGGTAGGATCCTGAGGTTGCGCCAAATTATGAGCAATTAGTGTCTTGAAAATGTCTGCATAGGAGTCCCCAAGTTTGGTGAATTGTCTCTTTTCCTTCTTAGGTTTCCCTTGATACTTGGGTTTGTTCTCTTGTTGTCCTGAGGACGCTTGCAGCTTCATGGCTTGTACCACATTGGAGAGATTAACAACTCCTTCATTCTTAGGTTGTGGTGAGTCAACAACTCCGTCATTGACCACCTATTTATTCTTGTTCCAATAGGAGTTCTTTTTGTCCTTATAACCATTATTGTTGTTGTTTTGGCCATTGTTGTTATTAGTTGATTTAGCCAAAATTCCTTGTTCTTTTAGGACATCCTCTATGCGACATGCCACTTCTACCATGGTATCAAAAGAATTAAATGGTATCTTTCTTACCTCATATCTTAATTCTGGCACTAAGTTACTCACAATGATGTCTATTCTTTCCTCCTTAGGAATTATCCTTGGATATTTTGAGCACAAACGTCTCCACCTTTGTAGGAAAGTGACAAAAGGTTCTCCTTGATTTTGTTTAAGCTTGCACAAATCAAGCATTGTGACCGACCTTGATAGATTATAAGCAAAATGCTGAACAAATCTTTGGACGATTTCTTTAAATGACTTTACTGGAGGAGTAAGGTTGGTGAACCACTCCATGGCTTGACCTTTGAGACTCCTCGGAAATAATCTCATCAAGTAGGAGTCTTCATGATGAAAAGAAAAGCTCATTATGTACAACTGTCGAACATGGTCATGAGGGTCACCAATGCCATCATATTTGTCATAGGTTGGAAACTCAACTTTCTTAGGGAACTCAACCAACACCACACTCTTGTCAATCGGGTTAGGACATATGGAGTCCAAATTAAATGTGCTCTTAGGAGCCCTCATCCTTTCTATATCCTTCTGCATTTGCATGATCACCTCATTGGTTGAAGGATTATGTTTCTTAATCTTTTGGTGGACGTCAAAATCATATGGAACTTTAGCACCTTTTTTGACAAGGCTTTCTAGGAATTGATCCTTGTTTTGTTCCACATATCGTTCTACATATGCTTGAAAGGATGGTTCTTGTTGCATAGTCATAAAATCCATATGATCAAATTTGGCATAACTTCCTCCATGTTGTGAGCCATGATGTACTCGTTGGGAGGGTTGCTTTGAATGTCTATGAGGTGATCGTCTCCTATGATGATCATATCTTGAAGCCCTTCTTCCTCTAGGGCTCGGGGATCATGAGGGTGTCCTTGATCTTCTTCTAGGACTTGGCGAAGGGGTAGATGGGGGTGAGTTGGTCCCACTATTGGTTCCCCTCCCATTGAATCGGCTTTGGAGTTGTTGTGCATAGAGTCTATCTTCTTCTTCTTGGGCGACTCTCTTCCTTATGTCCAATAATGCACATTCCTCTTCTTCTAGTTGTCTGAATTTCTCCTTTTTAGTAGCTTGTTCATCCAAATAGGCTTGCTTCTCCCTCTCAATGCTTTTCAATCTCGTATTTGCATATCGAGTGGTATCTTTAAGTGGAGAGGATGGTCTCGAATGCCTTATTGGATTAGCTGCATTTATGTGGTGATCACTAGATTCATTGTTTTGGTCCTCGTGTTGTGACCCTGAATCTGAGTGAGTTTACTTATGATGTCTCTCAGCTCGTTGGTGAGCATCAAAATACCTTGCGTTGTTGGGAGGTGATCTGGGTGGACTAGCCTGGCCCATCCCTCGACACTGAACCTGTTTGTGAAATGCCCCAAGAGACAAATGCGCCTAAAGGACCAATGCTAACAGTTATGCCCCCTAGACAAAGACAAAGACCAATTCCAGACTAAGCCAAATATGATGGAGAAAGGTTCAGTGTCTAAGTTAAGATAACTGGTGTCATATTTTACTTAAATGTTCTTTCCACCTTAATGCATAGATGTGTGATTTTCATTTATGTTCATACAAAGTGTTATTATGTTGAAACAACTTTCACCCTATATTATCACTATGGCATTCAAAGCTTCCACAACATCTTTAATGTTTTGGAGTTACGTAATTGTCACAATCACCCCCACATGCATTGAACTATTGAACTTGCATTGGATTTCAATGTTGTGCACTCTATCCAAAAATATAAATTCGCAAATGTGCCTAGAGAAATGAATGGGAAAGCTTCTACAATGGGAAGAATCATTACTTAACATTGTTGGACACCTCTTGCTACAGCAAAAAATGGTCCAAATAAAAAGAATAGCAAATAGAGCCATACAAGTAACAATCAAAACCTTTTATCGTACCTTCACATTCTGCAACCTTTTGTCCAATTTGTGTCTATTCGCAATGATTTTCACTAGCATCTGACAATACCCTTCGTAGATGGGCTCAAATAAAAAACTAAAAATCTCAGGAAGCTTTTTTCAGATCTCACACTTGTTCCAAATTTTTCATCAACCGGGGTCCTCCCTACTTTAGAACAATCTTTTATATAGGTTGGTTGTCCCTAGCCTTTATCTGAGATTTTTGCAGCATAGAGCAGAAACCCAAAGTCTTGAGACTCTTGTTGAAATAGTCATTACATGGCTCCACCAATTGAGGGTTTTTCCCCTTGTTTTTCACACTAACCTCTACAACGTCCTCCTCCAATTCCAACAAATAAGTAGTCACCTTATTTAAAGAAAGGTTCTCAACTTGCATGACATTAGCCTTTTCATATGCGTTCAATATGACAGTATACTTTGCTTCCTGCTTGCTCATTTTCCCTCTCATCTTAGCCATAAAAATTTTACTAAAAAATAAGAAATAAATCATGTTCACGTTACATAACCTGATTTCAACCCTCCAACAACACAAAATTGAAACACAGGCTTTTAACGATATTTCCTTCAATTAAAGGCTTTCTTATATGTACCTTCGACTTTACTATCCTCTCTTTCTCTTTTAAATCTAAATTTTAGGGACTAATTTTTTTATATTTTTTTATTTATCTTTTTTGTTTTTCATTTTACATTGAATTTTCTTGGAAAACAATTAATGTGATGTTGCAAGAGACACCATTCTTCCTCCTAGACTTCCTTGGTTGTAATTGTGGATGTTTGAGTTTTAACCATTAACAATTTATTGTGTAATTTAGCAACAGATTTTGAAAGGTGGATTCTCAAGCATTTGTATTTTGTTGTAAGTGTCTTTATGTTGGAACAATTTTCATCATGTGATTAGAAAGTTTGGTAGCATCTCACTATGAACTCCTAATCTTCTTTATGTTGAAACAACATTCACTCTAATTATAAAGCTTGATATAATCACTATGATATTCAAGTCCTATTTTACTTTAACTTCTTTTCCACCTTAATGCACATATTTGTGATTTTCATTTGCATTCATCTAAAGTGTGGTTATGTTGAAACATCTTTCACCCTATATAATAACTATGGGATTCAGAGCTTCTACAATATCCTTAATGTTTTGGAATTGCCCAAGTGCCACAATAGTTCATGTATGCATTGAACTATGGAACTTGCTTTGACCTTCAATGTTGTGCACTCTTTTTATCCAAAAATATAAATTTACACATGTACCTAGATAAATGAATGAGAAGACTTCCACAATAGGAAAAAATGTTACTTGACGCCATGGGGCACCTCTTGCCACAACCACAACAACCCAAATGAAAAGAGCATAAAATAGAGCCACACAAATAACAACGGAAACCTTTTGCAGTGCCTTCACATTCTATAGTTTTTTTTGTCCAATTTACACCCACTCGCGATGATTTTTGCCAGCATCTCACAATGCCATCGTAGACGAGCTCAAGTTACAAACTAGGGTCCTCCCTACTCTAGAGCAATATTTTCTATATGATAGTTGTCCCTAGACTTTATCTAACATTTTTGTAGCATAGTGAAAAAATAGAGTCTTGAGACTCTTAATGAAAATAGTCATTACATAGCTCCACCAATTGAGGGTTCTTCCCCTTGTTTTGAACAATAACCTCTATAACTTCCTCCTCAAATTCCAACAAACAATATTTAGCCACCTTATCCAAAGAAAGGTTCTCAACTTGCATGGTATTAGCCTTTTCTTACAAACTCAATTCAATAGTATAATTCACTTATTGCTTGCTCATTTTCCCTTACATCTTAGCCACAAAATTGTTATTGAAAATAAGAAATAAATTAGGTTCATGTTACACAACTTTCTTTCAACCCTCCAACAATACAAACCTAAAACATAGGCTTTCCATGCTATTTTCTTCAATTGAAGGCTTGCTCGTATGTACCTTTGGCTTCATTGTCCTCTCTTTCTCTTTTAAATCTAATTTCAAGGACTCATTTTTTATATTTTATATTTTTTTGTTTTTTTATTTAAATTTTTTATTTTTTCCTTTTTCCGTTGAATTTTCTTGGGAACAAGGAATGTGATATTGCAAGAGACACATTTCTTCCTCCTTCACATCCTTGATTGTAATTGTGGATGTTTGGTTGTTAACCATTAACAATTCGTTGTGTAATTTAGTAGTAGATTTAGAAAGGTGGATTCTCGGGCATTTGTATTCTACTAAAGTGTGTTTATGCTGAAACAATTTTCGCCCTGTGATTAGAAAGTTTGGTAGCATCATACTGTGAACTCCTAATCTTGTTTATGTTGAAACAACTTTCACTTTAATTATAAAGCTTGATAGCATCGTTATGATCTTCAAGACATATTTTACTTAAATGTTTTTTTTCACCTTAATGCACATATGTGTGATTTTCATTTGTGTTTGTCCAAAGTATTGTTATGTTGAAACAACATTCACCCTGTATTATCATTGTGGCATTCAGAGCTTCCACATCATCCATAATATTTTGGAGTTGCCTAAGTGCCACAATAGTCTCTGTATGCATTGAGTTGTTGAATTTGCATCGACATTCAACTTTTATGGCATTAACCTTTTCATATGTGTTCAATCTAACAATATACTTTGCTTCATGCTTGCTCATTTGCCCTCCCATCTCAATGACAAAATTCTTATTGAAAATAAGAAATAAATCAGGTTAACACAGTGCAACTTGCTTTCAACCCTCAAACAACATAAACCCAAAATATAGGCTTTCATTACTATTTCCCTCAATTGAAGGCTTATTCATATGTACCTTTGACTTCACTATCCTCTCTTTCTCTTTTAAATCTAATTTCAGGGACTCATTTTTTAAGTTATTTTTATTTTTTATTTTTTAATGTATCTTTTTTTTCTATTATATTTTCTTGGGAAGCAAGAAATTCGATGTTGCAAGAGACACCTTTCTTCCTCCTTGTTATCCTTGGTTATAATCCTGAATGTTTGGGTTTTCCCCATTAACAATTTACTGTGTAATTTAGCAATAAATTTTGGAAGGTGGATTCTTAGGAATTTGTATTCTGCTAAAGTGTGTTTATGTTGAAACAATTTTTTCCCTATAATTAGAAAGTTTTGCAGCATCTCGTGGTGAACTCCTAATCATGTTTATGTTGAAACAACTTTCCCTCTAATTATAAAGCTTGACATAATCACTATTATCTTCAAGTCCTATTTTACTTAAACATTTTTCCACCTTAATGCATAGATGTGTGATTTTCATTTATGTTCATCTAAAGTGTGGTTATGTTGAAATAATCTTCACCTTGTATTATTTATGTGGTATTCTGAGCTTCCACATCATCCTTAATGTTTTGGAGTTGCCTAAGTGCCACAATAGTCCCCTTATGCATTGAACTATTGAATTTGTGTTGACATTCAATGTTGTGCACTCTCTTTATAAATATAAATTTGTGCATGTGCTTAGAGAAACGAATGGGAAGGCTTCCATAACAAGAAGAAAAATTGTTTGACGCCACGAGGTGTGTCTCGCCATAGCCATAACAACCGAAATGAAAAGAGCAACAAATTGAGCCACACTGATAATAATGGAAACCTTCTATTGTGCCTTCGCATTTTGCAACTTTTTTTCCAATTCACGTCAACTCACAATGATTTTTGCCAACATCTCACGATGCCCTTTGTAGATGGACTTAAATTGCAAACTAATTTAAGATTAGAAAGTTTTTTTAGATTTATCATTTGATCTAGAATTTTCATCAACTGAGGTCCTCCATACTCTAGAGCAATATTTTCTATAGGTTGATTGTCCCTAGCCTTTATCCAAATTTTTGTAGCATAGAGCAGAAACCCAGGGTTTGGAGTCTCTAGTTGAAATAGTCATTACATAACTCCACCAATTGAGGGTTCTTCCCCTTATTTTGCACACTAACCTTTACAAATTTCTCCAATTCTAGAAAACAAGGTGTAGTTTCCTTATCCAAAGAAAGGTTCTCAACTTGCATGACATTAGCCTTTTCATACGCACTCAATTCAATAGTATAATTAACTTCTTTCTCATTTTCCCTCCCATCTTAGCCATTAAATTCTTACTAATTATAATAAATAAATTAGGTTCATGTGACACAACTAGCTTTCAACCCTCCAACAACATAAACTTGAAACACACACTTTCAACACTATTTCCCTCAATTGAAGGCTTGCTTATATGTAACTTCACTTCATTATCCTCTCTTTCTTGTTTAAATATGATTTCAGAGGCTCAATTTTTATGCTATTTTTATTTGTTATTTTTTTTATCTTTTTTGTTTTTTCAGTTTGTCATTGAATTTTATTGGGAAGAAAGGAATGTGATGCTGCAAGAGACACCTTTCTTCCTCCTTGACATCCTTGGTTGTAATTGTGAATGTTTAGGTTTTAACCATTAACAATTTATTGTGTAATTTAGTAGTGAATTTTGAAATCTAGATTATGAGGGATTTGTATTCTATTGAATATGAAATCCCTCCATAAATATAGAAGGATAAATTTTCACAAAGTTTCTTTAAATAGAAAGATCTCACACCGCTGACTTCAAAAGAGTCAACCTTTAGCAGACATAATCTATCTATAGTTCTAGTGGCTAACCCTCTTCTGAAACTTATCCAAAATCTATTGCCAAAACTCTCAATGTTGAGATCCCATTCCAAGGGGAATCCAAAGATATACCATAAGAAGATAACTGAATTGAAACTTGAGAATCTAAGCAATCCTATTTTGAATAAGATGAGGAGAGTTAAAGAAAAAAATTGAAGACTTAGTCTAATTAGGTTTCTACCCCAAGGCAACCAATTAAGTGTCCAAGTTTCTCCTAAAGTTAACAACTTGTTTGATTGTGGCCATACCTACCAGAGTAATATCATCAACAAATTGAAAGTGAGAATAGGGAGGCAAACTATTACACCAAATCTAACCCTAGATCAGGTCTTGTCTGGCTTTGGATTTAGAAAATCTACTAAGGCCCTCAACCATGATGCTAAAAAAATAAAGAGAAAGAGGGTATCCTTGTTGGGGAATTCTGGAGGCACTAAACAACTAAAAAGCATCTCTATTTGCCAAAATCGAGAAGGACATAGAGGAGACACAACTCATGACCCAATCAACCCAACTACTACTAAATCCAAAAACCAAAAGAACCTTAAAAGTTGACATGGAATGAATAGCCTCCGCAACAACCACAATTCCATCAATAATTTGTCTACTAGTAACAAATACACCCTAGTCATTACAAATCAAAGCTACAAGACACAACTCGAATCTTTCAACAATCAATTTAGTGATAATCTTATATACCACATTGTAGAGAGTTACGGGAGTTAAATGGTCTAGTTTTCTCACACTATCCTTTTTAGGAATAAGGGAAAAAAAGTAGCATTCATTGCTCTTAACATTTTCTTATTTATCTATGACTCCTAAACCACCTCTAAGAGGTCCAACTTGATAACTTCCAAAAACTCCTGAAAAAATTCAAATGGGAATCTACTAGAGTCAAGGGATTAACCTTTTTTCATTTGAATCACAACACCTTCCACTTTTCGCTATGATATGAGGTGAATGAGATCCTCATTCATTTCATTAGAAACAATAGGGGGAATGTACTTAGATATAGAAACATCCTCCCTAGTGGGAGAGAAATATTTTGTAAATAGGGCATAAAAATATTGAAAAACTTCTTGAGCGATGTCCCTTATTGAGGAAAGTTAGAGACCTTCCTAGGACACTAGAGAAGTAATTAGATTTCCATTTTTTTGCCTTAAAACAATGTTTTTTTATAAATAAAAAAATTCCTTTCTCCTTCTCACAACCAATCAACTCTAGAATTCTAAGTTTCTAAAAATTCTCCTCGTGAAGTTCCAATTCCTCCAAATCCTTAACAACCATAGCCTCCTCCTAAATTATAGTCAGGGTAAATATTTGATCTTGGGTCAAGCGAGTAATACAGTCTAGCCAAGCTTGGGTTGCCCTTTTATTGTGGTGGAGGTTTCCAAAACATTGCCTATTCCATTTCTTAAGATTATATTTCACATATTACAATCAATTGACAAGATAATGCATAGCCCTAAAATGAGAAGGCTTCCCTTCACACTACCAATTAGTGACTAAATCCTAGAGAGAAATATCCCACAACCACATAAATTAAAACTTCAAAGAGGGATTCTTTAAAGTTCTAGAAGAAACCATTGAAATTTTAATTGGCTAGTGATCAAAGCCTCTCTAGTCCAAGATCTTTGAGCTAGTATTTCATATATCCCCCAATCCAGTAGCAAGAGGAAAGGAATCCATCTAGTCTATCTAAGATCACATGCTCTCCACTTATCTTGTTATTCCAAGTAAATATGTCATTACTTGGCTTCATATCAATAACATTCAAGAATTGAATATTTTCATTAAGGAGGATGGAATAGGGATCTAATCTACCCAAGACCTATCTTTTTTCCTCTAAGTAGAAAACTACATTGAAGTCACCTACCATAATCCATGGGAGAAAAGGATCTAGAGAACAAATAAAACTAATGCAGTCTCAAAGTTGTGATTCACCCACAAAAGCAATAAGAGCATAAACTGTTAGCTTGTGGTAATTGATCAAGAAAGTACTATCCAGGAAAGTACTGTACACTTTTCCTCCCGACAAAAATATTGTATAATATGGCTTAGGGTTAGGGATTTCATTATGAGGTATGATTTTAGTACTTGCGATGGAATTGAGCTGTAAGGGATTACAAATTATAATCAGGTTGTAATCACTGGATAATAAAATATTGGACTCCCTGTTAGTGGACGTAGCCCAAGGATTGGGTGAACCACGTTAAATCTTTGTGTCTTGTGTTCTCTTCTATGTGGTTTATTGTTTTCTGATATTTGGTTATATTTGCATGTAATTGTTATTTCTGCCTTGTTAATCCTAACATAAACAATACAAAAAATACAAGTTTCACCCAAGTCCAAATAAGAGACAACCATAGAAATAGAAGAACAAATTGAAATCCACCATCGAGGGAACCTTCCTAGGATCCAAAAAACAAGTCATTCCACCTGAACTACCATGTGCTCTATGATGGGCTGAAATAATATCCTATTTTGTCTATGTTTTGCTTTGAACTGTTATAGGATTTATGGTGTTTAAAGACTTTTACTTTAACATTTTTATGACTTTTAAACTATTATCTAATGGACATACAACATATGGAATTTTATACCTTTAGGATGGAATAATTGATGTTTTAAACCACGGTTATCTTTATATTATTCCTTTTTGAGTAATTGAAGCATAATGGGTTTTGCAGCCAAGTAGTCTATTTTCTTGCAACTATGTGATATATCCATATTAACGAAATATGAAGTTTAATAAATGTATGTAATGTGGAATGGATGTATCTCCATGTTTTGTGCTCCTAACCTTTTGCTGAATGAATAGATCAACAAGGAAGAGCGACCAAGCATATACTAAATGAGTTTCGCCAGCTCTTGGACCAAGTCATGCAGTCAGGTATGGAAATGGGGACATCATTAAAGACCTAATTGATCTACCTAATTTCCATTTAAAGTAGTCAATAATGTTTTAATATAGAGAAAATATAGGGAGTTGTTGTCCTATATTATCTCTCAAGGATAAGAAGATTGTTTCTTCCTTGTTGAGATAATCTCTCTTTTTTGCTTTCAATGTAATAACTGCACCCATCTATTTTGTTGGAAGTGGTCAATTAGTTTGTAGTTAGATAGTTGTGAGTTTTAGTATAAATAAGTTGTTGAGACTCTTCAGAGGTTAGCTAGAGAGAGACATCAATCAACAATAGATTGGTATTATGTAACTATTTTCAACAATATAGTTTCCACAGTTTCCAAGTACTGTGTATAATAATTTTCTATCATACGAATAAAATAATGATTATTCTGAGTTTATAATGTGTTGAAGAACTTGGATTCACTCACCCAAGGGGGTCCACTTGGTGAGTGATCCTTTGTATTTTGTTGTTTGTTTACAGTTGTTATAGTTTTTGTTTAGTCACTTGTCTATTCCTACAACCACAAGGAAATAGTTCTTGTGTCTGTTTGTGCAGCCAAAGTAGACATAGTAGTTTCCTGCCTGATAGACCTGAACTAAGTTTCTATAGTTTTTTTGTATGTTATTTATGCTTTGGTAGATGGTAACCAAGTAGGTTTACATTCAAACATCTATATTTCCTTTTTAGCAGTAGTTAGCATGGCCTCAATAGAGACTTAGTGCATATATTGTGCAAAACCATTTCAAGTTTATGCCCCTAGGTTGACATATTAAATGAGCCTTACCATAGAATGGATAGCTTATTAGTTAAGATGACCAACATGTGACTAAAGGAGTTGAACCAAGTTATTTATCCATTTGGAAAGGGCTACATTTTTTGGCATCGTTGTCGGGGATGGTGTCAAGCTAAGGACCCATTGCAATCAGGAGTCAAGTTTTTAGTTCATTTGATGTTACTTTTAGTTGTTGTAGTCAATATTTTTGAAATTTCCATTTCAGCCTAAGTTAGTTTTGAATCACTAAACCTGCATGTATAGAAGAAGAAGAGATGCCTTAGGAAGATTCCTTCCCAATGCCCTTGACAATCAAATAGGTGAAATATTTATCTAGCAAGAAGAAGAAGAAGAAAAATAGAATCACTTTGATGATGTTGTTCAAAACTTAGCCACTTCCTCATCTTCCTCAGAAGAAGAACCTATTGGTTTAAATATCTTTGAAGAGACTCTTGACCTAGATCCTTTTGTTGAAATCTTGGCCAATTTTCATATTCATCCCGTTGATAATCCATTTAATCAAAATCAAGTTGATAATCAACTACCTTTAGTAGTTTATTAACCAAGAGGTCTACCAGGAGGTCCACCAAGAATGGGAGCTCCTCCCACCTTTCCATTTCCTATTACTCATCAGCATGACAATAACAACCTAAAGAACATTCTCTCTTTAAGTTTGACATCCTATGTAGAAGATATGACTACACTAATGGTGCTCATAGGCTTAGATTATTTCCTACAACTTTTAAGGAGTCAACATTGAGATGGTTCATGGGCCTAGGAAGAGATGGTATGTATGATTGGTATGAGATGAATATTGTATTCTTCAGAAAGTACAAGGAGTGTTGTAAAGGAAATGATATGAGAGGGGATGACATCTTCAAGATGACACAAAAAGAGGATGAGAGTTTGGAGGACTACATATCTTGGTTCCTATTTAGTCTGCAAAAGAGCTCTCTCTTAGAAGAATAAATGAAGGTTGTATTGAAGCTCTAAAACTGATGGAAAGAGGAGATATGACTCAATCAATATGGGTTGAAATTAGATGTTATTCATGCTTTCCATTATGAACCATGTGGTGGACATTTTGCAGCCAAGAGAAGAATTGTAAAGGTTCTAATATATGGTACTATTGGCCAACATTACATAAGGATGCAACAAAATATACCAAAAAGTGTGATAGGTGTTAGAGGATGGGTAGACCAACCAGATCATATGTGATGCCTTTGTTTCCCTGTGTGGTTGTGACTCCATCTGATAAATGGGGTCCATAATTTGTAGGGCCCATTAAACCATCCTCAAATAGAACGTCCTATATTTTGGCATGTACAAATTATGTTACAAAATGGGTTAAATCTAGACCTATGAAACATGCAAGGGATAATACAGTTGTTGAATTCCTATATGAGAAGATTTTCACCAGGTAAGGAGTTCCTAGAGAAATAGTTATTAGCCAAGGAGCATAGTTTACTTCCACATTGATTACAACCTTGGTTAATGAATACAACATAATACACAAGAAATCCACACCCTATCAACCTCGGGCTAATGGGAAAGAAGAAATCACCAATAGATAAATTGAATCTATCCTTACCAAGATAGTTGCACTTCGT
The DNA here is from genome assembly GCA_027943335.1 of Chamaecyparis obtusa. Taxonomy (NCBI): domain Eukaryota; kingdom Viridiplantae; phylum Streptophyta; class Pinopsida; order Cupressales; family Cupressaceae; genus Chamaecyparis; species Chamaecyparis obtusa. The sequence continues at coordinate 1,049,164 of BSBK01003916.1, read as the reverse complement.
AAATAGGATTGGGCTAATAGGTTGAAATAAGCCATATGGGCTTATATAAGTACATGGAAAACTACCAAAAGCTTCACACCATTTGAGTAGGTCTATGAGAAAACAACTATTATGCCCATAAAATTTAAGCATATAACATTGAGAATAGCTCAAAACTTTGATATGGATCTCACCACTATACAAAAGGAAAGGATCTTGCAGCTGAATGCTTTAGATGAATACATGAAGTTTTCCCTGCAACACACAAAGAATTATATTGAATTAGATAAATAATTGGCATGACAAATATATCAAGGAAACAAAATTTCAACCCGGAGATTGGGATCTTCTCTATGATTCCAGATAACAAGATAATCCAGGTAAATTCCAAACCTATTGGTTGGGACCATATGAAATCATCAAAGTGTTTGACAATGGAGCAGACTTGTTAACTATAATTGATCTAGTGAGATTCAAACTACTTGTCAATGGTGATCATTTAAAATTGTATAACAAGCCAACTAGAAAATTAGAGTTTATACAACAATTCAAGGAAGACTAGTCAACTGAGGTTCCTGCAGTCAAATAAATAGGACTTAGTGTCCTACCTTCTTCTCTGTAGGATTAATTTTTCATGTAGTCATAATAAATATTTCCTCTTTTTATGGAAATAATTTTTCTCTGTAATAAATTTCACCCATTTGTACCATTCTCTTTTTCTTCCACATCATCATCCTATCATTATGCCTTTCAAACCTCCACTTCTAATTAATATTTATAAGGATCACACATTTAATTTATTGATGACACATGTGACAAGTACGCACAAGGCATGTTGATTATTTATTCTACTCAAGTGCATTTATTTAACTTCAATCTCATTTATATTAATATGTCACATGGTTGTTACCCATTATCCTTCAATGTCTCTTCCTCAATAGGCAAACCTATTGTTTACTTAAGGTTGGGGGGGGGGGGGGTTGGGTAATGCTTGTGTATCCTATCTAGTCATCATGTGTGTTGTGTCCACTCATATCACATTACATCAGCACCTAGATTGTGTCATAATTATTTGAAATGAAGGGAATGTGGATGACATTTGATGTGATGTTAAATAAATTAATTAAATATTGTCAAATACTCATTTTTTATTCATCCCTCGTAATACCTCCTACGACCATTGTGTAGAAGTCGACTTGCAATTTTCAAAGGTTGCAATAGCAGGGTATTTGTAGAGAACAAAAAGAAAGTGTTTAGTAGTGGAGTGATAAGGAAGTTGAAGGGTTTCTGAAGTTTTTGCTAATTTTTTTAAAGTCCTGCAGCTATTTGTGAATTGTTTAGAAAGGATTTTTGAAGCAATTCTAAAATTTTGTAAGAAAAAGGTGAATTTCACCATGGCAGGTCCTCTTGTCCTTCATGAACCAACTATTCATATTGTCCTTCTTTAGGACTAGGAGTGTCATCAGGAATTCTAGAATTGCAGATGGCTGGATTATTTCCTCAAGCTTACAGACTATAGTGATGACACTGCCCTAAAATTTGCTCAGACCCTCAAGAATAATGTAGCCAATGTGAAAGGGTTATGGGTAGAGGTCACAAAGGAACGTATAACTAAAGTGATTGGATTTCTAGCTACGGGAGAAAACTTTCCATAATCAAAGGAAACGAGAAAAACTCATACTTAATTCACTCATCTAGATGACCCTGCTCTAGTGGTAGATAAATAGGGCACAAGGAGATTATCATTATAAAAGGATTATATGTAGATAGTTGCATATGTGATGAAGTACCTAACTTGTGAAGGTAGTCACTCATGTCTTCATTCTCTTCGCTTCAAAATACTCAGCCATATACACAATAACCAGAGGATGAATGTTCCCAATGTTATGTACAATTTACTCCTCCATAGTGCAAGTGAAGTTCAAAATAAGACCAACTCTGTATCACACCATTTTTTTATTAAATTTATGATAGAGAGGTCATTAAATTAAATTTCTAGTATGTCTTGGCAAGATATTTTAACTATTAAGAAGTTCACATAAGAAGATGTAGGTCCTATATATCATATTAATCAAAGGCGAATTTAAGCAGAGCAACATCAGACTTTAAGCAAAGAGGCGAATTTGAGAGCAAGTATCAACAAACATCAAGCATTTTCAAAGACTAGGCATCAGATCAGATCATTAAGAGGGCGAGTTCAAAGGAGAGACTTGACACAAAACCTGATCTTAAGCATAAGAGTGCAAAAATCAGAGCAGTAGAGGGGAATTTTCAGCAGCTGGATGAAATATTAAAGCAATTTGAAGGTGAATTATGCCCTAGAAGGAGGTGAATTATTCAGGTCTGCAAGGAGAAACACATAATCAAAAACCCTAAGGATAGAAAATCAGACAATAAGATGCAAAAAACCTACCTTGAAAGTGCAAAAATTTTAGAGATAAGGGTGTCAATTCAAGGTAATAACATGTGAAACAAAAAAAAAGAAGAATTCAAGCAAAATAAGAAATTGTTCAAGATTGTGGAAAATTAATCTCAATATACAAGGCAGCGAACACTTGCATTCAGCAACAAAGAATAAAATAACACATGTGATTTCATTTACAGTGAATTACTAGTCTGGTATCTGATTCAATAAGCAGCGATCAGACTTGACAATCTGAACATAAACTCAAGGACAGCGAACATATCTAATCAAACAACAACTCTATGATCTTGGACAATGAATTCTTGGTGTCGACCTCATTATCTATAGCATTGAATATCTATATAGATTTAGAACTAAGATACTGAGATCTATCCAATTCATCCACATTTGGGCGTGCATATAATACAGACTGCAAATCTGGGCATGCATACACAGCAGCGAGTTATAATACATCTGACAGTGATCACCATTCTGATCTAGGGCAGCAATTCAAGAATAGTTCTGAAGGTTACTCCATTGGCAATACTTCCTTGAAGGCAATATATTCTGATTACTTCTTTGATCTACGATTCTCAGCAAATCATCAAATTGAGTTGAGCTAGTTCCTAGGTGGTTTGCATCTCTGCGCACGAGCAACATAGGAGTTTACAAAAGCATTAAGAATCAGAAGACCTGCAAGCAGCTTGAGGGGATCCTCTAAGGACTGGGTCATAGCCTTTCTGTAGAAGCCCAGAAATTGACTAACCAAATCAGGTGAAGTGCTATATCGGGCATGACAATGCATTTCTTAGATTTTTGACCTTGCGTGGAAGAAAGCCATTGATACCAACAGATAAGCGCCACTTCCAGGTGCTCCTAATCATCATTCCAAGGCCAAACTACTCAGAGGAAAGCCGCTGGAATAAGTCTACAGGTGCCTAAGGAGCAGTCAAGGCTAGGGCAGAGAACTGTGTTTGGAGGAGCAGGCAGTGCCTGTCTAGGGCATCAACAGCGACATCCATAAGGAGGACAGCGAAAATACAATAGCAGAGGAGATGCAAATTTAGCACAGGAGCAGATTCGAATCTAATAAGTAGAGATCAAGACATAAGGGAGGCAGCCAGATCCGAGTTTGTAGTAGCAGTCAAGGGCATTGTTGAAATCAGAATTAATAAGAGCAGGCTCAAATTTCACAAGAGTGTAGTCTGAATTTCATAGAGTAGCAGATCCAAAATACTAAAAGTGCAGATCCAAAAGCATAAGGAGCAGATCCAAAAATTTCTAGAATATAGGGGCTTCCAAATTTGTTAGAAGCTCCAGATCTGATATTTCGAAAGGGGGGCTGCTATTTGCAAGGCCATCGCAATCCATAGAGGTAATTCAGATCTTATTTGAGGTGCAACGATTTGTTTGGAGGCTCCTACTTTGATGCTTGAAGCCACGAATTGTGGAAGGAAGACATAGATTTTGACAGAGAGGAGGTTGTCATTTGTTTGAGTAGAGACCTGCCATTTAGAGAGCCACAAATTTTGAGGGAGATCTCAGATTTTGACAAAGGGAGGCTACTGAATAGGAGGAGCCAGGCCCTTTCTTTCAGTTTCAGCTAGCAATCCAAAGGGAGCAATTCAGACTAGTGAAAGAGGCATCAATAGTTGTTCATTCCAGGACAACTATTTGATAAAATTCCCAGTTAACAAATAGAGATAAATTCATCCTATTCTGGCACGAGACATTACACAATCAGCGAAATGCAAACTTTTCATTCAAAAAAGAAATCCGCCTTACAAAGACGTCAGATAAATATTGGTCTTTTCCATGCGAATCAAGATGCAAAGAAAGATTTAGTCGTATACAGTAAGGATAACCCTAGAGCAGAAAGGCCCAATATGGCTACAGGTGCTGCAAAGAAGCAAGACAAAGAAGAGGTTTTTTCAAGTTATTATTTTAATTGTTGGCTCTATGGCCACAAGAAAAAAGATTGTCGTAAACCAGTACAACATCACCCTTCATATGAGCATTTGAAAGATTTCATAGCAAAACAGAAGAAATTAGCTGAAGAAAATATAGATTTGGAATTGCGTGCAGTCTTCACTCAAGCAAAACCTTATCCTTTCATTGATGTCTCTGCTCCGATTAAGGGTTCCTCTGAATCTTCACTACCAGATAAGCAAGAGAAGGATTCCCAGAAAGAAAAACTTAAGGAAATTGCTAGGGAGGAGAATCTTGGTTATGCACTTAGAATAAACAATTTAATCCCTACGCAAACAGGGAATGGTAAGCTAAGAGTCTTCTCAGTCAAGGAATTGGACAGACAAATAAATATCTATTCCAAGACTAAATATGCAAAATCGGGCATAAGCATCGGGGCTGCTAAGGTGGGAAGACCTGAGTACAATTTAAATATTAGAACCAATGAACCCCTATCTGCTAAGGGGGAAAGCATGATCTTACCTACTCAAGCACCTCCCGTTTGCATGATGAAGAACGAATCCACTTGGCAGATGGTTAAAAATAGGAAAAAGGTTAACAGGTATCAGCTATCTCATAGTCCTTTTAATCTATCTCTGAATAACCCATTTGATTTGCTTAAAGAGGGAGATAATGGGAGATATTCACCCCCCCAGAAAGGCCATAAGGCAAGACAGAATAAGTTCCATACCAATGTCTCAAAGATCTACCCACAGAAGGATCAAACACACAGAAAGAATCTAAAAGGTTTAACAAGTAACAATGTATTAAGGAAGTTTCAGGAACAAAACATACAGGTATGCACGCCCCCTCATAAGTGTAATAAAACTATGGAGAGTAACAATGATAAAAGAATATGTAATTTCTTTCAGAATCCTAACATGATTAGAATAGATCTAGATGGAAAATGCATAAAACAGAGACAAAATTCTTTTGCAGATACAGGGCTGATTTGCCAATGGTCTGGAGTAGGAACTTCTACCACAAATCTGATAGCCTGGTTGAAATCTCAACTCTCGAATGAGGTAAGTATATCTATCTTATTAGAAAATTTTATTTTCATTAATTGTAAAGATGGAAATATTAAAAGTAAAATTAGAAATGAAGGGTTAGCTAAGTATAAAGACTCTGATTTTTATATTTTTGACTGGGTTCCCCTATTCAACCCAATAAAACTTAAGGACTTTCTTGTAGAAAAAGCTATAGTTCTTAAAAATCTGCCTATAGAATTATCTGATGTAGAAACTGTCAAATTAATAGGAAAACAAATTGGTGACTTTCTAAGCATTATTGATAATGATAATAACCAGTATGAAAAAATCATTAGAGTAAAGATCAACTATCATAAAAAATGGATACATCCCATTAGAGTATGCTTTAATTCTAACTCTATTATTATTAACCCCATTATTCTAGAAGATTTTGTAGAAAGACAAACAAATGATCTAGAAACCAATAATTTAGGACAAATGGACACTCATATTCAGAAGACATCAAAATTGAAGGAGAGCTTTAATCCAGAAAAAGGAGGTTTCACTATGACTTCTCCTAAGAAAACTAATCCGATCAGCATCTCCACACAACCTTCAGACTCTGAGTGTCAACCCCCTTTTGCTCTAGAAAAGGAAATATCAATAAATAAGACCTTAAATGTTGAGGTCAAATCTCCCCTACCTTTATCCATAGAACATGAGAATAACCTTAGTACTCAGAATTTCAAGCAAGAAATTAACACTAAAATTACCTCTTACAGCCCAAATAGAATCTCCAACAGTCCAGAAGATAAAGAAAGATCACTTCTTAAGGAGAACCAAAAAATAGAAAAAGAAATAGTTGAGATCACCAATGAGTTAATGGACACCCTTTTAGATGAAATATGTGACAAAGAGGAACTTGAGCACCAAAAAAGTTTGCTAATAAAAAGCATTATAGAGATGTCGGCATCAGATAATACTCAAGAAAATGGAGAAGAAGACATGGAAACGGAATGCTTTCCAAATCTAGATGAGATAGGAGACATGGAAAGGGATATTAATGAAAGAGAAGATCCCTCGTATGGTAGGAAAGAAGAAATAAATAATACAAGGTATCAGAACGAGGAAGAGATCAGAATTTGCCTAGAAGGTATCAACAATGAAGAAAGACAATTAGGAATGGCAACAACCATTGATGGAATCAAACCCAACGACAATCTCTCATTGGTTAAAGACTCCATAGAAGGCCTCTTTGGCATCACCAACCAAGATAGGCAGTTAGGAACAGCAATGAAAAGAGGAAGTCTGAGCACCCCTAATATCAATAGAATTAAAAAGAAGAGGGGGAGGAAATCCGAAGTGGAGTTAAGAACTATAAATGTTAATGCAAGAACCCAAATAGAGATTGCAGATATTCCTAATATTGATAAAAACTCAGAACTCATCCATTCTAAATCTTTCCATCAGTTAAAAGAAATGCAAAAAGAAGAAATGGAAAAGTCCCCCTTAGTGGAGACCATTGACCAAGGATCACTGGTAGACTTTTTAGGATTAGACCCTGCCTCTATTCTGGAAGTTTCTAGGAGTAATGATATAATAATAGGAGTATTAGGCTCGCTATCGAAAGAGGAACTCTATGAGGAAAACAAAGAGAACATCGTTAGGAACAATACAAAAACTTTAGGTTTAGGAAAATCTATTAAGGGCAAGTTAGAAGCTGATACGGGGAAACTAGTCAAATCAAGAGGTAGAAAATCTCTTGCTGAACTAAGAGCTAAGGAAGGAATGGCGCTAGGTCAGGTTAAAATTACCAATATTCTATACTCTAGGAAGGGGAAGATCCTTCCTGAGTCCTCGTGAAGATCATTAGTTGGAATGTTAGGGGTTTAAATGCCCCTAACAAACGAAGCCTTGTAATAAGGCAATTAGCGAAAATTAAACCAAATATGGCTATGATACAAGAAACTAAACTTTCTAATGAAGGATATGAGAATTTAAAAAAGAGTATAGGGATTAGAGAATTAATAGGTTGCGAGGCAGAAGGCACTTCGGGTGGGATTGCTTTTATTTGGGATCCAAGAGAAATAGTTTTCAATATTCATGAAAAACATAAAAATTGGATGGGAGGTCAAATCAAAAGTTTAAAATCAGATTTAAAATTTAATCTAATAAACATGTACGCTCCAAAATTCTTACATGAAAAGAGAATTGTATGGCAGGAGGTTAAGGATTATATTGAAAGCTTCCCGAATGATACATTTATACTAGGAGGAGATTTTAATGCTATCTTATCCTTGGGAGATAAATTGGGTGGGACAAAACACATATCAAAAACTACTTTAGAATTTCAGGAATGGATAAATAATATAGGGGCTTCGGAAATTGAATCAGACACAGGGAAATACACCTGGACTAACAAACGAAAAGACACAGAGTTAATAGTAGAAAAATTGGACAGGTTCTTCTTTATTGGGGAATTGAGAAATTTTGACTTTGATCTTACTAATGAGGTACTACCTATTGCCGGTTCCGACCACTTTCCTATAGAACTAGTAATTTCGGAACCAATCAGAAATAAAAAGATCCCATTTAGATTTGAAAAAATGTGGTTACTTAATGAGGAATGTTTGGATCTAATTAAAAAATGGTGGACAGAGACAAGATTTGAAGGCTCCAAGATATATAAAGTCATAAGGAAACTAAAATTAATAAAAAGAAATCTGTCTCAATGGAGTAAGAACACGATTGGGGATATACATGTGAAAAGAGATCTTATAGAAAAAGAGTTTGAAAATGTGAATAAGGAGATTACTGAAGAAGGTAAACAGACTTTAGATGATAACAAAGAGCAAGAACTATTATGTAAATACTATGATTCTCTTTCACAAATTAGCACCTTCTGGGGGCAAAGAGCGAGAGAAACATGGCTCAGGGAAGGGGACCGAAACACCAAATTTTGTCACAATAGCGTCAAAGCTAGAAGGAATATAAATAAGATTTCCAAAATCAAAGATAGCAATGGTAATACAATAGAGGATCCCGAAGAAATTGCAGATTTAGCAGTCTCTTTCTTTGAAAAATCTCTGAATAACTTAGGGAGTGTGGATTTGTTGGACCAGACCAAGCTATTAAGAAACATCCCTCGTATAATAACTTTGCATCAAAATAACCTCCTAAATGTTGCATTTACAGAAGATGAAATACTCAAGGTTTTAAAGGAAATGAACCCGGATAAATCCCTTGGTCCTGATGGATTCCCAACTTTTTTCTTTCAAAAGTGTTGGTCATTTATGGGCAAGGAAATTGCTGATGCTCTAGAGGGAATGAGAAACTCAGGACATATTCTTAAAGAGCTAAATAACACATTCATTGCTCTTATTCCCAAAAAGGTCAATGCAGAGAAATTTAACGAGTTCAAACCTATCTCCTTGTGCAACACTTTGTATAAAATCTTCTCAAAAGCTTTGGCAGGCAGAATAAAACAACTTCTTCCATTGATTATATCCGAAGAACAAACAGGATTTGTCCCTAATAGGTCAATTTTGGATGGAGTGATTATTGCTCATGAGGCTATACATTCAGTAACAAATAATAAGGATCCGAGTATGTTGATTAAGTTAGACATTAGTAAGGCGTATGATAAAGTGGACTGGAGATTTTTGTGTAAATGTATGGAAGCTTTTGGATTCTCAAAACAATGGATCAATATGATTTTTGAATGCATCTCCACCCCTCACTTCTCAATTATGGTGAATGGGTCTCCTGAAGGCTTTTTCAGCTGTTCTCAAGGTTTGAGGCAGGGAGATCCGTTATCTCCTTTTTTGTATATTATTATGGTAGAAGCTTTAGGGAGAGGTATCAAGAAACTTCAGGAAGAGGATAAGGTTAAAGGAATCAAGATTACTTCGGGAGTCGAGGCTACTACTCATCAACAATATGTCGATGATAATCTCCTTTTTGGAAAAGCACTTTTAGAAGAAGCTCAAGCTTTCAAAGAAATTTTAAAAACTTATGCTAACGCTTCTGGATAATGTATAAATGAGGAAAAATCAAAATTTTTTTTTATCAATACTGAAGAGAGACGAAAGAATGAGATTAAACGTATTCTAGACTTCAAAGAAGGTTTCTTCCCATGTAAATATTTAGGTTTACCTCTGGATAAGGGGGTCGAATCAAATCACTTATGGGAAAGCACAATTCAAAATATCTCCAAGAAACTAGATCAATGGAAAGGTAAATGGTTATCAAATGCGGGAAGGGCTGTTATGATCAGGTCAGTCCTCTCTGCAGTTCCTATTTATCAAATGATGAGCATGAGAATCCCGGCAGGTATTAATAAGGAGATTGCTCGAAAGTTAAGGAGATTTTTCTGGCAAGGGTCGGAGGAGAAATCTAAACTAGCTTTAATTGCTTGGAATAAGATTTGTAAGCCAAAAGAAGAAGGAGGTTTGGGAATAAAAGACCTTACGCTTCAAAACAAGGCCTTGGGGGTGAAATTAGTATGGAGAATGATTAAAAACCCAAAGGCAAAATGGGTTAAAATACTAAGATATAAATACTTACTAGGAGAAGAGGACGAAAGTGTTTGTCGTTCTGATAATTATCCGACGGGCTCAGGTATATGGAACTTCATAAAAGAATGTAAAGATATAGTATTAGTCCCTTTCTTGGGACGTGAAAAGTGGGGATAAGGCTCTTTTCTGGGATGACTCATGGGGTGGAAAACCGGCCCTACGTGAAATTCTTGGGAACGATCAGCTAATTGAACTAATCAAACAAAGTAAGGGAGAGCAGGTTAAAGACTATTTTTCACAAATAAATAATAGTGAGGGTAGCAGCTGGGCATGGAAATCTCTAGAGGAACTCAGACTTCCCCTTGATTTCCAGAATAAACTTAACAAGGCTCTACAAGAATGAAACTTCTATCCACGCTCTAGGGAGGACACAATTATATGGGTTGCCTCAAAGAGTGGTGTATACAACTCAAAAGAAGGTTTCAAAGTTATTTATGGGATAGATAATCCACCCACTAGTCTTCCCATTGATCTATGTTGGAATAGAAACTGTCTTCCTAAGGCAGGTCTATTCTCATGGGCAGCTTTACAAAAAAGGATTCTCACCGCTGAATGGTTTGAAAAAATAGGGTACCATGGTCCTTCTAGGTGTGCCCTGTGTGAGAAAGAAAGTGAGATGATTAATCATATTTTGTTAAATTGTGAGTATGCCAATAAATGCTGGCTTTGGGTTCTGGAGAAATTAGATCTGAAGACTGCTCTTCAAAATGATATCACAGAAGTTTTTATTTCATGGCAAAGATCATGTAAGGAGGATTTATACAGTAAAATGAGATACATAATCCCATCTCTGTTAATCTGGGAATTATGGAAGGAAAGGAACCGTAGGATTTTTCAAGATAAAAGGATGAACATTGAGAGTTTTTTGAACAAATTAGAGGCAAATATAGTAGAAATTACAAACAATAGAAATATGTTGGGACAATCAATGATGAAATTCTCACTAGAAGACAACAACTAGAGAAAGAAGTGGTATGGCTTGAAAGTTCCTCCCTGGATTGGATCTAGCATTGACAATAAATCGTTATCAAGGGTGAACTGTAAATGGAAACCACCGGAGCAAGGATGGATTAAGTTGAACTTTGATGGGGCAGCTAGGGGAAACCCAAGGGTGGTGGGTATAGGGATATGTTTACATAATGCGGAAGGAAAGTTATTACGAAGGTTAGCAAAACCTATAGGAATTAAGACAAATAACGAAGCTGAAATAGAAGCTATAAGATTAGGTCTGGCTTGGTGCAAAAAATGGAGGCTTAAAAGAATTGTGATTGAAGGAGACTCAGCTATTATTATAAATGCAATAAGACAGGGTAGAACGCCGAACTGGAAACTAAATAGTGCTATTGAACAAATATTGGAATCTCTTGAAGTTATAGGAGATTATACAGTGAATCACATTTACAGGGAGGGCAAATAGACGCAGATAAGTTAGCTAACCTAGGAGCTGACGGGCAAGAAATTGAAGAAATTCATGAGAGTTTGAAAGAAGAACTCGGAAGGTGAAGAAAAATGATTTCAAAATAGGAAATCAAGATTAGATGTAAATAAATGTAAATGGATTTAAAGGTAAACAAGTATAGATACATTTGCGAGTATAGTATAAAAATGCAAAAATACACACACAAACACGCACAAACACACACACATATATATACTGCCCTCTTACATAGCAGACTTCAAGATAGGGAATGTAAGAAGTTAACATCTCATTTAGTCAAAACAATCATCATATATTAAGGGCATGCCAACCTACAATGAAGTCTCATCGATCACAAAAATGATAATCTTTAAAACAGAAAATGTTATGACAAATTAAAAGATTCATAAAGTGCCCATAAATTTCTTATGTTCATAGCATGACTGTCAATAGAAATGGACTCAGATTGTAATGTTATATTTAGTAGACTAACTCATGGATTAAGATTTGAAATTCCTTAATTTCATCAATACCTAACCTGAACTAGCTTTATGAGGATTGAATCATGAAAATGATTAATTAACTGTAAATTAGGAGAATAGAGGTTGCATGGTGTCTTTCTATTTTGCAGGTATACAGGGAAAGCATAACAGACCAAAAAGGCAGAAATAAAGAAAAAGAGGCTCAAGAACTTATCAAAGCTAAGGCAAATACTCGAAGAGCGAGGATGAGAGAAAATAACATGATTTTTCAAAAGCACAGTTAAAATTAAAGGAAGGCTCATTAGCTCTAAAGATAAGAGCAAGGTATATGTAATCTCAATCTAAATAAATGTACGGCACAGGATGGGAATGCTCATCAGTTCTTCTTAAAAGACCATTGTATATAAAAGATTAATATATTTGTGTTCACTATCATGGAGGTATGCCTCCATTAATCTGTACTAAAGAGGGAATGCCCTCTTCGACTCCATCAAGTGGAGCTTTGTAATCCTACGCTTGTAGGAAATCTAAACTTGATTTGTTTCTAGACAAAAGTCCCGGGCCAGACTGGAGGTTTTCTTCCCCGTTCTTTCCTACCAGTGCCCGCACGAACGGAGGAAAATGTAAAAAGATAAATTTTAAATAGATAAAATCAAGGCTTCGGCCGTTTATTGATAAAAAAAAAAAGAAAAAGAAGATGTAGGTCCTAGAGGAAAGCCATGAACCCGCAAGGTTGATACACATGAGGGAACCTTTAAAGTTAGAGAAGAACCCTCATCCTCAGGACTCCAACATGAAGAAACTCCCACAGCTAAACCTCAAACACCCAAAACCTCTTCTATTGATACAAAACATATTTCTCCAAGACCTAATGTTGAAAGCTCCCCACAAAGTTCTATTAGGACTAGGTCTGCAACTATGAAAGATAAAGGAAAGGAGAAGGAGATTGAACCAGAGGAGGAAAGAGCATAAAAACAAGATACTGTAAAAACCTCTCCTAGTTCCAAGAGAAGGAAGACTGATACAAAAGAATCTTCTACAACCACTGCAAAAATAAAGAAACCTCCAAATAAAACTAGTAAAGGAAAGGCCTCTAGAGTTAGTAAAGAAACACCTTCCAGAAGAAGCCATAGGTTAAGAGGGAAACCCCTAAAGAAAACTCAAGCAGAAAAATGTAGTGCCTCTATTGTTGTTAAATCCTTTGAGTCTATGGATGTGGATGAAGGTTTAGATACCTATTAAGGAGAGGATAACATAGCAATGGAACCAAATGTTTTCATGGAGGAGGAAAAAATTACACAAGAAGAGCCAATTGTTATTGTGGAAAAGGATTATGTGCAACAAGATCAAAGTTTGGATGGTCTTGCTAATTTGGCTATTGTAGCACAACATATGGCTGAGGTTACTATTATAGTCTAGATAGGGGTTCAGGTAAATATGCCTATGGAGCACCCACAAGTAGAAGAGGAAGAACCAAATACTCCTTCTGACATTTCTACTCCACTTGTGCAGGTTTAAGCCTGTGTAAAGATATGTTAATACAACAAAGTTTGTGGAAATTGGAAAAAGCTAGACTACAAAGGGTAATTGAGAATAACATGATTAAAATTTAGAATAAGAGGATGAGATCACTAAGTTGAAGGATAAGATCACTACAATTTCAACAACGATTCTTGAGCTTATGCAATGCAGGTCATCACATAGAGTTTATACCTCTATTTAAAGGAACAACATTTGAATCTTAGGTTGACGAGAATCATCAAAGGGTTAAATCTTCTTTGGAAACAACTGAATAATTATATGATATGTATAATTCCTCTCATGTAACCATAAGGAACTTACTATGTGAGTTGTATTTGCATAATTTTGATGTTCCTAATAATACTACTTGGAATCTACTTGCTTATATTGGGGATATCCAATTATGTGCATTCATGTATTGGATTCAGAATGAGTTAGTAGGGAAATGCATGCTAGACCATGTATACATGATGAAATAGATGCTCCCTTGGTGATAAGGGCTGAATGCAAAGAGGCTCACCCACTCTATTATGATTGGATATGGCTATTTACAAATGATAAGCACAGGGAAAAAATTAACGGCTTAAGAGAAGAAGCATTCCAGGAATATGAACAAATGGCTAGGCATGAAGGATAATTATTCCTTGGGTCTATCATTCAGTGGTGGAATAACGTTTCTAAAAAATTAAAGCATGTTGAGCCACATTCACCACAAAACTATGTTGTAGCAACCCAAAGAGCACCTTGTATATAGATTTGGGCCACACAAGATAAGAGTATTGACGTCCACTAAAAATTTTGCCTCCAGTTTTGCTTTGGCCACTTCTTAGCATGGTAGATAATGGGAATGAATATGATATGAAGGATGACATGTCTAGATGGCAGCGATTGAGGGAAAGAAAAGGATACTACTAGAGTTTGGCCAAAGGTGAATCAAGACATAGCACAACCAGTGACTATAGAATGAATGAAAGAATTAGAAAATTTTCAGTTGTTGGAGGACCAACAAGGAATTAGGTTGGGGGGAATGACGGGTTGAAATAATAGCCTATTTTGTCTACGTTTCTCTTGTTTTTCTTTGAACTATTATAGGGTTTATGGTATTTAAAGACTTTTACTTTAATAGTTTTATGACTTTTAAAGCAGTATCTGATGGACATACAACATATGGACTTGTATACCTTTAGGATGGAATATTGGATGTTTCAAACCAGGGTTATCTTTATATTATTTATTTTTTAGTAATTGAAGCATAATGGGTTTCTTGCAGCCAAGTAGTTTGTTTTCTTGTAGTCATGTGTTTATCCATATTAATGAAATTCGAAGGTTATTAAATGTATGCAATGTGGAATGGATGAATCTCCATGTTTTGTGCTCCTAACCTTTTGTTGTAGGAATAGATCAACATGGAAGAACGACCAAGCGTATACTAAACGAGTTTCACCAACTTTTGGACCAAGTCATGTCGCTCGAGGCGAAAATGAGGACAACATTAAAGACCCAACCAATTTACCTACTTTCCAATCAGTGTAGTTAGTAATTTTCTAATATGGAGAAAATCTAGGGAGTGGTTGTCCTATATTCTCTCTCATGGATAAGAAGACAAATGTTTCTTCCTTGTTGATATAATCTCTCTTTTCTTCTTTCAACGTAATAAATGCACCCATCTATTTTGTTGGAGGTGATCAATTAGTTTGTAGTCGATTAGTTGTGAGTTTTAATATAAATAAGTTGTTGAGCCTCTTCAGAGGTTAGCTAGAGATAGATCATTCAACAATAGATTGGCATTAATGTAACTATTTTCAACAATATAGTTTCCACAATTTCCAAGTACTATGTATAATCATTTTCTGTCATATGAATAAAACAATGATTATTCTGAGTTTATTGTGTGTCAAAGAGCTTGGATTCACTCACCCAAGGGGTCCACTTCGCGAGTGATCCTTTGTATTTTTCTGTTTGTTTATAGTTGTTGTTAAGTCGCTTATCTATTTCTGCACCCACAAGGAAATAATTCATGTGTTTGTTCCTATAGCCAAAGCAGACATAGTAGTTTCCTGCCTGATAGACTTGAACTTAGTTTATGCTGTTTGTTTATGTTCTATTTATGTTTTGGTAGATGGTAACCATGTAGTTCTACATTAAAGCATCCATTTTTCTCCATTATTTCATTTTCAACAATAGTTAGCATGACCTCAATAGAGACTTAGTGCATATATTGTGCATAACCATTTCAAGTTTATGTCCCTGGGTTGACATATTAAATGAACCTCACCGTAGGATGGATAGCTGCACAATTAAGATGACTAATATGTGAGTAAAGGAGTTGAACCTGTATGCACCCTAAAATGGTCGCCTAGACTTTGGGCCCCCATTTCTGCAATTTATCAAATCCCTGAATCAATATTTTCAAATATCAACATTTTATCAATTATATCAATTTCCTTGATCAAATCATAATTAATTCAATATTTCCTAAGCTTTGAATTTTATTTAATTTAAAAGAGAAAATTAAAAAAAAAATCTTATTTAATTAAGAGAACATGCTCTCTTTTAATTAATTAAAAATCTCTTTTAATTAAATAATAAAATTATTTTATCCTAAGCTTTTATTTAATTAAAAGGAATTTCCTCCCCTTTTATTTAAATAAAAAATCTCCACTTTTCTTCTTATCCTATGTTACACAAATAAAGTATTTAATTCTTATTTATAAAGAAAAATAAAATAAAAAATAAAAGAAAAGTACTTTTGCCTCACATGGACATAAATTAAATGCTCAACATAAAGTAAATGCTTCTAATTTTCTTATTGGAGGATATTTGTGCACAAGGATCAAACTTCTTTTTTTCTCCATCGTTGATTAAATCTTTTGCCTCTTAATCTCCATCGTCCATTGATTTTTCATTCTCTATAAAAGAAGAGCTCTCTTCTTCATTTTCATCCACTCTCTTTTATGCTATTATTATGCTACAGGTTTTCTAAGTCATTGAAGCTTTTGGAGATATTCTTGCATCAAGTTTTGAAGATTTGGAGCATCATTGGCATTCATCTTGCATCTACATCACATCCTAGCTTGCATCATAGTTGCATCATCATGGTATCATTTCCTTTCATGTTTTAGATTAATCTCACATAGCTTAATAGGAAGGATTTGTAATACTTGTTCTTTCCATTTCATAGCTTAGTTGCATTGCATTTTCATTTCTATAGATTAGCTTGCATTGCATTGCATTCATTTGGATTCTTGGAGATATTGGCATTCTTGCCCTTGTCCTCATTTGAATCTCTCATTGTGTGGTTGACTAGCAAGGTCATGAGTTTATAGCTCTAGCTGAGAGCAATTTTACAAATCTTGCAACTCCATGCATAGAGAGCTATGGATCGATTTGTGAGGGCTCATTCTTGAGTTTTCTTGCATGTAAGGATTCATAGAAGTGTGACAATATTTTAGCACACATTTTTGGCGCCCACCGTGGGGCAACCCACTTTTTACATGTTGGTTTTGATTATTTTTGGAGCTAACACTTGCTGGTTTTGATTATTTTTGGAGCTAACCCTTGTGCAGATTTGTTTGGAGACAAAAAAACCTTAGATTTGAAAGATTTGATCATATCTCCCAAACGGCTTGGTGTTTTGGTCTGAAAATATTTTTTTTAGGTTGACGACATATCAGAGAAGCTCCAAAAAAAATTTTAAAATTTTTGGAGGTAATTTGTATTTTTTATGATTTTTTCTTAATTTTTCATAAAAATCAATTTTTGGCACAAATCAGCATATTTTTCAAAAAAAATTTATATTTCTGGAAAGGTCTTGAAATTCTACAGGGGGTCCATTCACTATGTTTTTAATTTAGAGGTCATATCATAGCTCATTTGGTCAATTTATAAAAATTGGTCTGTTTTGATAAAATGGGTCTCTAGGGCACAAATGAAGAGATTTTTTTGAGATTTTTACATTTTTAGAAAGCTCTCTATTTTTTGACAGAGGTCTCTTTTTTGCATTTTTGGTTTAGGGTCCGAATTCATGTGGTAACAATCAGATCTTGTTGACTAGGTCAAATGCAAAAATAAAATAAAATTTTGTGATGGGTATGCACTTATTTTTCATTGTTCAATGCATGATATGAGCTATCATTTGGATTTTTTGCTGGTTGTTATTGCTCCTAAAAATTGATTTTAGATCTAACCCTAGGGTTTGCATAAGTTGGATATACATTGCATATCTTGTTTGTTTGTTTTCTTGTCTTGTTCATTTGAAGGTGCATGACTTGCTTTCATGAAAAATGCTTAAAACAAATGAAAAATAGGGCAAATCTACTAAGCGCGTTGTGTTGGACTTGAGGTATTTTGTTACATCTCTAAAACATTTAGATTTGGGATTAAAATTGAACCTCTCATGTGTTTGGCTTGAGTGTTTTACATGCTTTCATAGAACACATTTCAATTGATGCTCTTAATGGGAAATGAATAAACATAGATTTGCTTTCATACAAGTTTGTGTAAGTGAATGCTTGTGTTTAAACTTTAAGTAATTCTTGGTTCTAATATCAAATATCTCATTGAATGATTGAGGGCATGGATTCATTCCTTGTTTACATGGGGAGTTAAATGCACCACTTTGTGGACTCACTCTATGTTTACTTGGAAAGTTAAATATTTCATTGTTCAACCCTTTTTCATTTGTGAGTAGTATTGATTAGCAGCCTTAGATTACTTGTGATTGATCTAGATTGCTATCTTGGGTTATTGGACTCGCTAAATCCGTCGGCCCCTCGTTTCCGCCCTATGGTTGCAAGGTCAGCGCCACATTAAAGGGGAGGGGTCTACAGGAGAGAAGCGTTAAGTGTTCCACTAGGCAACCCTTTTGTGCTTTTTGGAACTCACTTGTTTTCTAAGGTGTGGACTCACTTTGAGTTGATGTGAGGAGTTAAATGTTCCACTTTTGGACTCACTTTGAGTTGGTGTGAAGAGTTAAATGTTCCACTTTTGGACTCACTTTGAGTTGGTGTGAAGAGTTAAGTGTTCCACTTTTTTGGACTCGCTTCACATTATCTTAAAGTGTTAAATGTTCCACTTTTAGACTCGCTTCACATTATCTTAAAGGGTTAAATGTTCCACTTTTGGACTCACTTCGCATTTACTTGAAGAGTTAAGTGTTCCACCTTTAGTGCTCTAAATACTTTTGATAGTGAATTACTTAGTTTTTATTTTTAGAAGGCCTGCTTGGGGACACACCACCTCAAGGGATGACCTTAACTCCTGTGTTCCGACGGAGTATAAATATCGGGAGGTGAATCCAAAGACACCTCTCTTGGGAATTGAGTTTGATATCACTCTTGGCTAAGCCTCAAAGAACTTTATACCTTTGAGAAGTGAAGGAGGAGATTTGGGTTACCGTCTCCCCCCGGCTGTGTGATTTTTGATTCTTCTCATCTATAGAGTTGGGCCTCACGTACCTTGCGTATATCGAGGACTCCTTAGAAAAGCCATGTATATCCTTATAGACAGCTTGATAAGGTGTTGTTGTGTTCTAAGTGCCTGCTAAAACATTGTCAAGAACATACACAAGTAGAACCTTTAAGGAGTAGAAATACTAAGTCACTATACTTGTTCATGCACAAGGTTGCTTTGCCCCTTGCTCATTGTTTGAAGACTGTTTGCTTGAACTCCCTGATTGCTGTCTTATGTGCCTATTCAACGATGAAAATCTATTGATGTACTTACTTGATCTTTTAAAACAAACTGAGTTCCTGAGTTGAGACACCAACTTTTTACAGCTTGCTCGATTTTCTATCCTGTCATTAGAGACTTGTTTTGACTTTAAATCTCTAGTTTTTGCCCTCTAGGAATAGCATCAATTGGTTTACAAGGCCACTTTGGAAATAGTTGTCAAGTTAGAAGGTTATTCTTGGTGAGAAAGCTTATCTCTAGAATTGTTAGCTACATTCTTGGAGAATTTTAGTGCTCTTATTATCCAAATCACTTTCATTTAATCAATTTCAATTATATTTTGGCCTAGTCCAATCTCCTGATTCAAAAGTGCTAGGGTATTCACCCTTTGTTGGAAGCACCTCTTTGACAGTGTTGGTAAAGCCCATTTTTCTATCTTTTCATTTCATTTTGGACAATAGAGAATCTCAATTATCCTAGGTTGGAATTGACACTTTGAGAGATTTACCTATCACTTAGAGTCTCTTTCTTTCATGATAGTTACTACAAGATACCAAGTTAATCAAGGGAAACGACCTCTAGTTGTCAGATCCTAGGTGCTATCATGTTGCTTTCTTCTAAAAAATTATAAAATTCAAAAAAATGAAAAAATGAAAAAATGAAAAAAAAAAAAATGATGAAAAAAATTGAAAATGTGCCATGGTGAAAACCTGGAAACAGGCACCTTGGTAGCAAAAGTAAAGAGAAATAAATTCGTCCTATGGTGAAAACCACTCCCTTGTGGCGCCTTGGATAAGTACCATGATGAAAACCTGGCAATCAGGCATCATGCGTAGTTCTTCTACATATTTCATCCATTCCATCTTCTCTTTTTGATCTTGACAATGTTGACCTATACACGAACATTTGACTATTTTGTGAGCTATCTTCCGATGATCTTGCTTTCATTCCTTTCATGTTTAGCCTTCATATTCATTTTCCTCCATTCATTCCAGCCTTTCGCTATCCTTTTCCCCTTGGGTCTTGATCTAATAAAAAGAGTAAAACACAATGCTATGAGGCCTCTTGACATGTCTACTCCTTTGAACTACATCCTTTCCTTCTTTTGCATTACACTTTTGTGACTTATCCTATGCCGGCCTTTCATTGCTTGTCCAAATGTGCTTTGCATGATAATTTTTCCCTAGCTTGGGTACTCTTGAGGAGTTTGACCTTGAGGATTTCTTCCCTCCATTTGCCTTCATTCTCCTTTCCTCCATTTCATTCACCAGCTCGCTCATCCATCTTGTTCCCCACCTTACTAGACATTGGGACTGCACGATGTGATCTTGCTTAAAGAGTTTGATGCCATTTCTGTCTGGGGGCATCCTTTGTATATATTTTATGATCTTGAAAAAATACCAAAAAAATTGATATATGATGCTGAAAAAATCATAAAAAGCATATACAGTCCTGGAAAAAATACAAAAAAATTTAAAAAAATTCAAAAATTCAAAAAAAATAGAAAAAGTGCCTTGGTGAAAACCTGGAAACAGGTGCCTTGGTAGCAAAAATACAAAAAAAGAAAAAATTGCAATATTTATCTAAGTGGTGAAAACCTGGAAACAGGCGCTACTTGAGGCCTTTGCACCCCTATTTGTTAGCATGCGTCCTCGACACTTAGCCACTTTTCATTATGCCTTGACCTTATTTGACTTGGTCTAGAATTGGTCTTTGTCTTTGTCTAAGGGGCATACCTATTAGCATAGGTCTTTTAGGTGCGTTTGTCTCTTGGGGCATTTCACAACAGGTGTTTTTCAACACCACCCCAAACAGTGTTTTTCAACACTACCCTTGCGTCGAGTGTTTCTTAACATTTATCAGATGTCTTACCCTACAGTCTAGTATGATGCTTCTCATTTGCAGATGTGATAACCAGAGTTTGACTCTATGACCAACACACACGCACTTAAACAATCAACTCGTTGAGATATGTTGACTTTATTTTTCTTTGTGTGTTGTCTATGAAGACTTCTTTGATGAGTGGTCTCTCCCTGAGAATTTTTCGATGATGCATAGCTAGAAGATTGAGGGTATGAGAACATGTTTTATTTCTTTATCTGCTTGTGGGTATATTTTGTTGATCCTAACTGTCATGAGCACTTATGCTGGTCTTACTTGACACTATGGATTAACAAGGTATTATCCTTGACTGTTATGCGAGTGCATGCTTCTAGTTATCCTAACTTTCATGTGTCTTGATACAAGCATAATCTCGCCATATCAAACTTAGGTGATCTCACTGCACTAGTCATCTTGACCTATATGTCTTTGATGCCTAGGTAAGATTTCCACATTTCTATCTGATAAAGATCATATTCATATCCACATAGTTATGCTAGTGTGCATTGTATGATCTTACGACGCTACCAATAATGCTCGATGATGATAATTAGATGTCTATAAGTGTTGTGACCTTACAAGTCAACCACTTTCATAGTAGCTTGCATTCTTAGGTTCATGTTAGTTTAGTTTTTCATTCTTGCATATGGAGAGAGCTCTTCTTTTTATCATCTATGGACTAGTTGGTCAACTGTGCTCATTTTCTGATTCTTCTTGATCATATCTTTCATTTCTAGTCTTTCATGTCACATCATTTTCTATCCATTTCGGACTCGAAACCAAAATCCGAGTCGCGTTGACTGACCATTTGAGGCACAATTCTTCAATTTCTGATGGAATTTCTTCCTTTCCATGTCTTTCAAACTTCTAGTCTTTCATTCACCCCTTTCGCTTCCTCTCTCTGAGGTTTGACTTAATCTTTATCCTATATCTTTCCCAGTCAAACCTAGTCAACCTGGGGCATATCTTCACTGTTTGATGGTTATCTTATCATGCTCTATCCTTCGATTATGATTCATTAGGATTTGATCAAATCTTTTATCAATTTTGTTGTTCCTCTCTATTTGATTTCGATTTCGATTCCGAGGGGGCAATACCTATGGGATTCTCATCCCTGATTTCCTTGATTCTCTTGATTCAGACATCTTTTGTGAGCTTTTGCTCAAATTTGAGATTCTTATCTCTTATTTTGGATATGATCCCGAATCGACCTCATGTCCAGAATCTTTTGTTTATGCTTTGTCCGGATGTGATCCCAAATCGATCTCACATCTGAGTTGTTTTGTGATCCCAAATCGATCTCACATTTCAACTTCATTCTTTGACCACATGTGATTTCAAATCGATCTCACATTAGTCAAAAAGGGGAAAATGTATGCACCCTAAAATGGTCGCCTAGACTTTGGGCCCTCATTTCTGCAATTTATCAAATCCCTGAATCAATATTTTCAAATATCAACATTTTATCAATTATATCAATTTCCTTGATCAAATCATAATTAATTCAATATTTCCTAAGCTTTGAATTTTATTTAATTTAAAAGAGAAAATAAAAATAAAAATCTTATTTAATTAAGAGAACATGCTCTCTTTTAATTAATTAAAAATCTCTTTTAATTAAATAATAAAATTATTTTATCCTAAGCTTTTATTTAATTAAAAGGAATTTCCTCCCCTTTTATTTAAATAAAAAATCTCCACTTTTCTTCTTATCCTATGTTGCACAAATAAAGTATTTAATTCTTATTTATAAAGAAAAATAAAATAAAAAATAAAAGAAAAGTACTTTTGCCTCACATGGACATAAATTAAATGCTCAACATAAAGTAAATGCTTCTAATTTTCTTATTGGAGGATATTTGTGCACAAGGATCAAGCTTCTTTTTTTCTCCATCGTT
The DNA here is from genome assembly GCA_027943335.1 of Chamaecyparis obtusa. Taxonomy (NCBI): domain Eukaryota; kingdom Viridiplantae; phylum Streptophyta; class Pinopsida; order Cupressales; family Cupressaceae; genus Chamaecyparis; species Chamaecyparis obtusa. The sequence goes on along the minus strand of BSBK01003916.1, from coordinate 1,026,396 downwards.
GATTAAATCTTTTGCCTCTTAATCTCCATCGTCCATTGATTTTTCATTCTCTATAAAAGAAGAGCTCTCTTCTTCATTTTCATCCACTCTTTTTTATGCTATTATTATGCTACAGGTTTTCTAAGTCATTGAAGCTTTTGGAGATATTCTTGCATCAAGTTTTGAAGATTTGGAGCATCATTGGCATTCATCTTGTATCTACATCACATCCTAGCTTGCATCATAGTTGCATCATCATGGTATTATTTCCTTTCATGTTTTAGATTAATCTCACATAGCTTAATAGGAAGGATTTGTAATACTTGTTCTTTCCATTTCATAGCTTAGTTGCATTGCATTTTCATTTCTATAGATTAGCTTGCATTGCATTGCATTCATTTGGATTCTTGGAGATATTGGCATTCTTGCTCTTGTCCTCATTTGAATCTCTCATTGTGTGGTTAACTAGCAAGGTCATGAGTTTATAGCTCTAGCTGAGAGCAATTTTACAAATCTTGCAACTCCATGCATAGAGAGCTATGGATCGATTTGTGAGGGCTCATTCTTGAGTTTTCTTGCATGTAAGGATTCATAGAAGTGTGACAACATTTTAGCACACAGAACCAAGTCATTTATCCATTTGGAAAGGGCTACATTCCAACACACAGGCATACTCCAAGAGACCAAAGTTTAGGAGCTCTATTATCCATAGCCTCTAGTGTCAATCTAGTTTTTTGAATAAAGAAATTGTTAGGAAAATAAAAATCAATCAAATCCCGAACAACCTTTTGTCTAGGGATGTTGTCCAAACTCCTCATGCATTTCATGATAAAGTAATCATTTATGTGGATGAGATAAATGAGAATCAATGAGTCTCAATGACCCAAATTCAACCAATGTATCCCCAATAATCTTAAATTTGTATTGGTCTATCTTCTGCCCACTCCTTGAAGCTTCCTCCAAATGCCTCTTATGAAGGGGCTTTTGTTGCAAGCCTAAGGCAAAAGAGGTCCTATTACTCTTCATAGATTCCAAGGTCTCCTTTACTAGATGGAGAATGAAGCTACCAATGTTACACCATCTTTCAAGACCAAAAACCTATTAGGCTCTAACACATTTCGAATCTTAGGAGGTAAATTTGTTTCCATCTGCCCATCTTATCAAATACTTGTAGATACTTGTTCTAATCATTATTCCCTTTGTTCTCTTCTTATGCCACTTCTAGTAGTTTAACACCAAAGGATAATTCAACTAGAATTCTTTCTTCATGAACCAAGTCATCTAAAACCTCAAATCAGTTAAAAATCCCACCACTCTATCTATCCATTAGGGTTCTCTTCTAACCTCCATCCTTGTTGTATGATTTAATAAGAATGAAGCCCTTATTATCAGTAGACCTTTTAGACATAGGAGTCTTCCTTATGTCCAGCTTAGAAGCAAGATTGGAAGGGCCATACGATGCTATGGATGATGACTTAGATCTAAGGCACCGCCTTTGCAAATGCCTGCACTAATGACACATTCTGCATTTGAATAGTATTGTCTCATAATCTAGTTGTTGAATCGAGGAAGAAGATCCAAGGCACACCTGTATAAAATCTAGTAATGGGTTATTTAAATCAATTTCAACATAGATTCGAGCATAAGAGATTACCTATATGTCTTGAGTTTGAGTAGCAGAACCAAAAGGTTTTCCTAGCAGAAGCTCAATGAAGAGAAGAATGTTGCCCCTCTAGAACTCAAGGGGAAGCCTTGGAAGATGAACCCAAACATGCATTCTTGAGGGATGCTCCTCTATAGAGTTGAAGCCCACATGCTAAGGTTTCATAAAGAGCCTAACCAAGTTAAATAAATATGGGTCACCTTCAAAAACCTTAATCCTGTCTGCCATGCATGAGAAAACAACCAAAAAATAGTTGTTAGCTGCCAACATTATTTCCTTGTCCCTTTCAGGGTTCCAAAATAGTCATGCCCAAGATTCTAAGATTGGCAATAAAAGTTGAAGTCCCAAGAATTTACATATGATAGCATGATTGCTCCAATATAAAATATCATCCGAGACTATTTATGGCTGACTCACTAGGGCAAGATGCTCCTGACTTCTCTCTAAACACCCATTCACTTTCTTGATTTTATGAACTCCCTTCGATGAAGCAACACCTTCATTGAATTTTTTGCTCAAATGATCCTTGACACTTGCATGCAAAGAAGAAGAAGGATATGAAACATCCATAGCTTTAGAGAGCATCGAACTCGGGGAAACTCTAAGTTGAGCCATGCAAACTTCACAAAGTTCATGGACCAAGCACCCACCTTCTCGACCCACAAACACCCAAAAGAAATTAGAGTTTCACTAGAGGACAAATGCCAACAAACTATCTTTGAAAAAACAACAACGAAAAAACCCCACAAAACAAAACCCACACCAATCACAGTGGAAACCCCTAGCAATGGCAAAACAAAGCAAACAATTAATGGAGGGGACCTCGTCTACAAACTGCTTCTGCCAACACTCCAAAACAACTTCCCAAACCCACACAACAACCATATAGTGCAGAGACTATCTCTGCGAAGCTACAATCACCCATAGTTCCCATCCTCCCATGAGGCAAAAATATTAATACTAAGAACATAACACTTAAAATACAAAAAGCATCTCCATCCTTTAAAGACATGAGTTTTTTTATAATTCGTATCAATATTCAATAAGATATTTTTTTTAATGTTTGACATTTTTAAATCAATATAAAAACAAACACAAAATATGATTCTTAATCTCTCATTCTTAATCTCTCATGACACTTTTGTTGTGTCCCACAAAGGGTCTTTTATCAAAATAAAATAAAAAATATAGTTGATCCATATAGTCCACATATAACGGCCTTCCAATCATTCATTTTTTGGCTCTGAAGATTCCTTGCCGTACAAAAGCATCTCCCGAAAAAAAACGTGCACAAAATTTCGATCAGAGGAAAAATGGACTAATTAGCAATGGTATATTCATGTAAGCAGCTCCTTATTTGCTGGCGGCTTCGAATTGGAGAGTATTGTTTGCCTGCTTTTACCGCCGGAATATCGCGTCCTTTTTGGCATATTGCAGGTACGAGCCTTTTAAAGCCTCTGCTTTGTAAAACACCCGCGTTTTTACATGCTTTCGTGCTGCATCGGGTATATCCTTGGGAAAGGTCGCCCTGCTTTTTTTCCCCATTCATTCTTAAGTTTTTTACGTATTTGATATCGAGGAAGTTTTATTTGGTACATTATTCTGCGGCTCATTCGTTTCCATTTGTTTAATGTTTCTTGGGTTACATTTTGGTAAAGAAGTTTTAATCTCAAGCCGAATCGATTGTTTTCATGGCAGTTGTTAGATTCGGGGATTCGCAATTGAAAAAGTTGAGTATAGTTGTGCTATTTGGGGATATTGAATTGTTATTTGAGCATTGTTGGGAAATTTGCGGGGACAGAGAAGTGACGCAGCTATTGTGTTTAATATTTTTTAAGCATTAGGTCAATGGGGAAAACCCTTCGTGCAGTGCTGTTTGCTGTGATGCAATAGCTGACAGCTGCTAATCCTGGTGGTTATAGCTGTAGGTTTAGCAGGCCCTTATAGCCTGGATTGATTAAGAAACAAATGGTTATGTATTAAATGTCTGACGGAAAAGGTCATTTACGAACTGTTTTAGGCTTCCGAGGTGTATAAGATTTTGAGTTAATGTTACAAGTCCGTTTGTATTATATTCTGCAACAGACAAATCCGAGGGACCTTTATGCAATGCTGGATTTTCTCTAAGCACACGCATTGTTGTTCATGTAATGCCTTTGGACATAACTATATATTGAGCAGGTCATTCAAGTATGTTTGGTGTAGCATGTGAATTTTAAGCAAAGGTCATTGATTAAAGGTATTAGGCTTCCATTGTGTTTCAATTTTTTATTATGTGTCCTGGCGTCACTTTGAGAGGTTTTAAAAACTTTGCAGTGCTTCTAAAAACATCTTATCGGAAAAGGTTGTTTAATGTTTTGTATTGTTAAGTGTGGAAGTCAGAAAAAGAAACCACTAAATTTTGTGTATTGTAAGACATGTAAAAATGAACAAAAGAGCAATTTAACTTTTTATGTTGTTAAGATTTGAAGTAGAAGTGAAGTGGCATTGGCTTTCTATATTGTAAATTGTGGAAGTGGGAAGTGAACTCTGTTTTTAAATATGGATAGAAGTTTTAGTTTACTCTTCAATCAATTATTCAAATCCGTCGGGATAGTCTCATGATTTTTGTTTAACAAAGCTCTTTTATTATGCCACATTTGGCTGGACTAAGCTTCTAGGACGAACTCTGCTTGTCTACACATCTAAAAGGAGGTGGAATATTGCAACAAGAAATTAAACTCTTTCTGATACGACTGTGGTGCTTTTTGTCTAATGTATAAGTTAGGATAACATTCTTTTGCTAAAATTCATATATTTATATTTTAAATTAAAAAATTAAGCTTGTCTAGGGCTAGGGGTCAGGAGTTCAAAATTCCCTAAGCTCTTAGATTTCTACCAGGCCTTTGTAGAGAAACTTTCAGAAAAGAAAATGATGATAAAATGTATCCGTTATAGGCATTTTACTATTAATGACTTTACAATTGACAATTGACTGAGCTACTGATGTGCTTAAACCTACTATTATATTCAAGATTGAGGCTCAAGGAACTAGTCTTTACCACTGACATAATAGCCTTTTCTATATTCATCACAGTATTATTAACAGGGAGAAAGTGATGCATAGAATAATCAAAGTCCATGTTGTCAGAGCCGTGAATACTAAACCAACTTAAGAAGAAATAAAGCCATAAAGCCTGGAGAAACAGCATTACCAAGAACTAGATGAAGCAGAGAAAACACTAGAACTGATAAGAATCTTTTATACTCAGGTCAGATGCATCTGCATGACAGGTTTTCAAGGCCATTCAATTGTTTCAAGTGCAGCAGGTGCTCTGCAACAGCTTTCGCAATGGTCATTATGTGCAATGCTCAAGCTAATGAAAGTTGCCTTCCAACGCTTCCAAATGCCTGGCTTAATCATCATTATTGTTTGTATTTAGCATATTTGATTGTCCATCCACGACATTGTTCCTCCATGGCTGGTGTTTTAGAGTTAGAGGAAATAACAGGACACCGAAGCTCTTCTTAAATTCGTTTTTATCACTAGCTACAGTAGTAAACGTTTCATCTCTTAACACATTTTAGCATGTTCCCTGCATGATCAAAACATGCTTTCTGACAAAGAGTGTGCTCTAAATCCATTAGGGTTGTATTCAAAGGCACAGAAAAGAAGGGAGAAAGATGCTTTATCAGCTGTATTTAGTGCCTTCACATAATTTTTGGCACAGCAAGAAACCTTCATATTGTTTAATTTATGTCTCTAAGGATCTCATACGTTGCCATCATGGCTGCTGGCCCAAAATTCTGATGTCCTGTTGTTTTATTTCTTGTTTCATGAATTCACCTAAATACAGCATATTCAATACCTAATGATTAATGACATGCCAAACAGTTGCTCGTGATAAGGACATAAGCACAAGCATATTTCTTTTTATCAAAACATCCTTGGTATTGAGAATTTGTGTAAAATTCAGTATTATAGCATTGACACAATTTTTTAAAATATGGCTTCCTGTTATGTTTGTAATTTATCTCCTTGTATTGTTTCTATGCTGCAAATTTGCATGTGATGCAGGTTCTATTTAAGTTTCAATGGACTAATTGTGCAATAATTTCTTGACTTTTGCAGTCATCAGAATTGAAGAGGCAATTGAAAACATGGGAGACTTTTATAGGCTATTGCCTGGGATAGAATGTGAGCTTTTGACAAGGCCTTGATTACCTAAGAATAATGTCTGCCAAATCGAAATCTGGCATATCTTGTAGCATCCAAGACAGTTCAAAATTAGCTGCCAGATACTCAAATAGACAACGAGTTCATTGTTTAGATTCTTTTAGTAGGACAGGCAGTTGTGAAAGTGGCATTTCAAAGGCAGGACAAAGTTCACCACAGCTTAGCCTAAAGTCTAAGTTAAAACAAGAAATCTTACATCTATCACAAGCTCTATCCTCAGAACAATTGTCCTTGGAGCCTCAAAAAGATATCTGTCATGCAGAATTGAGAAGGGTAGTAAAAGCCACTTTTGATACAGCTGCAGAAGTTTCATCTTTCGGGAATCTTAAAGCAAAGTCACTTGCTTCATTAGGGCCTGAGGAGCTCAATCGAGGCCAGGCAAGTGTCGGTGATGACTGTGCAAAAGCAAGGTGATGATTTTCTTATTGTAATGTTTTGTAAAACCATATGATTTTAGAACAGATATGTTTGCATTATTTTGAGATTGCATCATTTGGATAGATGGTTTACTTTGTATCTTTATATGTCAATGCTAGTGAAACTTAATAACATGTAGAAATATTCTTCTTAACTTCTTCTTTCATAGCAGCATTCAAGCATTTTGATTTTGCAGGTTTAAGCATGTTTAGGCAATTTCAAATAACTCCACAAAAATGCCCAAATTTCCTTCAGTTTTTTTTGGTTGAGCAGGGAACAAGGGAAATTCCTCGATGAAGCCATTGCAAAGCTGGAAAATTTCAGGTGTAACCTGTCGTCAAGGAAGCGAATTAGATCAGAACTAAGGACAAGTGGGAACAGAAACAACTCTCTGGTCAATTATTGGTCTGCTAGTGGTGCAGTTTTACAAAAATCAGCATCTCCTTTTTTAAAAAGCCAAGCAAATTTAAAATTTGTAGATGTTTCTCACAGAGCAGACAAGAGAAACAAAACTTTGGTTACAAATAAGCAAGTTTGCACATTAGTGGTGAGTGTATGGGTTTATATCAAGCATTTCCTTGTGAAAAATTTATTGCTACTCTTTGTTAAGGTTTTATTACTGCTCATTCATCCAGTTGTTATTTTATTTCTTTTTAACAAAGTGGAATAGATGTCTTTCTTTTACTTTTGCACTACTCTTCTTGTTAGAAGCTTGAGAAAATAGCCACTCAATAAGGAATTCCCATTTTCTTATCTTTGAGCAGGTCATTTTTTCTCCGTTTGTCATTGCCTTCCTTTCCATTTTATGTTCGATTTTTTCAATGACAATTTGTTGGTGATTGCTAATCACAATTTTCTTAGAGCATTTAATTTTGATTTCTTGTCATTTCCTAGCTATATTGTTGCAACTTATATTACTTGTAACTGGTTTCAGTTGGAAGGACATCTCAATGTGAATTTGCTCAAATCATTTGGTAAGTCGGATAGAGAAATAGATGTTTTAAAGCGTGGAAGCTCCTGTTTGAGTCAAGTTGAAGAGAATGATTGTGTACAACTTCCTGAACAAAGAATTTTGGAGAAGATGAGAATAAAAGGAAAGCATTCTCAATTGAAGACAGAGATCAGTTTACCTTCAATGGTTAATGGAGCTTTGGATAGAAAATGTGAGCATAAATTGAGTTCGAAAGATCAGCTTAATGGTGACAGTCGAGTAAAGCGAAATGAAGTCCACTGTTACAGGTATTAGATCCCGTGTACTAAAGATATTTTACAATGAATTATTATCCAACAAATTGATAGTTTCAATGGTCCACTTATATAAAATTGATGAAAGCTTTCCATTTTAAGATAATAATCCAAGTTTTTGTCTGGAATTTGTCTTTATGATTAACATCCAAATTTTCAAAAAAATGTTTATATTGGAGTAGTTAAAGGACTTATTCAAACAATGTTATAGATGGTAGTGATAACCACCATAAAAAATCAGTGAAACCCGGGGACTCGCACCCCCCAAAAAACCTCGAAGTACCCGTCCCAGAGAGTCCCCACACTGGGTACTTGGAGTACCCGAGTACCCCCACCTCCACCATTATGCAACTACGCCGCCGGCAGGACGTGTACTTGACTTTCTATTTGAATTTTTATTTTTATTTTTGAATGTTACTATTGGGTATGTACTATGTTACTATGTTGAATGTTCAATAGTTTTGGTTCGTGTTGCAATTTTGCTATGTTCAAGTATTTCAATTTGGTATGTTATATTGAAACATCATTTCATAACTAGCATTTCAAGTTCTATATACATATAGCATACAACACCCCCTGCCCCTCCACCCCCTGTCGCTGTCCCCCCACCGTTCCCCCGCTGTCCCAAAATTGAGGCCCTTTGTCCCCCCGTCCCGAAAACTCGTTCCGACGTCCCGGTGTCCCGATGTACCCAAGCACCGGTGTTACACTGTAAAAAATGGAATTCTGATATAGCCATGTTTTTCAAAAGACTAGACAATGTTTGTTGAAGGCATATTCAAATTTCATTTTAATATGCAAACAAATATAGAAAACTAACTTCTTCACTAGGTGTTTTCTACACCATCCTCATTAAAAGTAGAATTCTTGAAGATCTCTGACTTGATCACAAAATAACTTTATAACAACATTACGAAGGAAATAACTTGTAGGTATGATTTCATCCTCCTCTTATTGATAAATTTTGAGTCTCCATTTTCATGCTGTACAAGTAGCAGTCCAACTGAAGCGTCATCCACAATGATTTATGCCATTTCTATTATTGTTGTGCAACTGCTGTTACCTATATCCACTTGACACAAGTCTAGAATACCCTTGTTATTAAGAAAAAACAGAATGATTCTTTTTGGAATACCACCACTTGATAGTTGATTTGAAGATGTATATATTTACATACAAGAATATGTACTCATATATATCTAATCATTAACATTACTCGTTAAAATAACTCGTGATTATAAACCATTGTTACAAAGAATCTAATTAACACAAATCAGCCTTGTTAACTAAATATAGTCAGTTATTGATAATTAAGCAAGTGCAACCAAATAAACACAAATCAGCCTTGCTAGCTAAATATAGTCAGGTATTGATAATTGATAATTTGCAGCAGCTAATTTAGGAAAATGATGTGACAATAAATGTACTTAGCTTGTTGACTGATTGAGTGCATTTGGGGAAGATTCTGGATTTTGTCATATGTATGCTTAGAAAATAAGGTTGTCTCGGGATTTGTACTGGATCAAGTTCACAAGTCTGGGAAAGATTCATGGTCACAAACTAGTTCCCTGAGTCTAGATTGTTTCTTGCATATTGTATAGTTATGCTCTTCTACCCAACTTAGTGTGTCTTTGGCCTTTTTGATATTTGTAGGGCTGGTGCTACTTATAAATGCCTTTGAAGGATTGCTGTTATGTTGTGAGGAGCCAAGTTCTAGGAGGCCCCTTTGGAATTGTGCATGAAAGATTGAAAACAATAGGCAAGGCCCCTAGTATGTATATTTGCTACTCCTTTAAGTGGACCAAATTGAAACGTGTCACTATTCATTGCTTCCAATTCTTCAAGATGAGAGAGAACATGTGTATCATATTGTGTAATATGAATGCTAACAAGTGCCTTTAAATACAACACATAGCATCAAATCTCACAAAATGTGTTCTTAGTTGGCTGCTCAAGATAAGAAGGTGAATGGGGCTAGTAGGTCAAAATTTGAATTTTGGACATGGACAAATTGGTGACCATGGGGTCTACATATGACGATAAAAATGTCATAGTGTGGGAATTATTAGATCTAGGTGGCTAGCAACAACATGGAGGTAAGTGCATAACAAGTGTGATAAATGGATGGGTAAGGCGAATGTGTGTGCACAAATAGGGCAGGGCTAAATCTATTGGGATATGGGTGTGTGTAAAATTGTAAATGAATAAAGGCTTTGTGATGTCCCCTTCCTAATTTGCCTAAAATCACAATTGTAACAAATTAGGGTTAGGGTTACATCTTACCAAATAAATCTTTCCTCAATAACATGACCTTGGATTTGGGTACTACAATCACAACATGAAAAAATATGCAAAATACACACACATACAAAGTTAATCATTGGGGATAATCAAGCCTCATTATATTCATTGAGTATAAACACACAGGGGGAAGAGACATGATGGGTTCTCCCGAAGCCATTTCTACACCAAGCCTAAGAGTGGATGTCTACTACAACCCTCTACTTAGCAACTTGTACCTGCTTTCCCCAACCATGTCTCGTCTTTCTACAAATAGTAAGGGGTTACTCGACTTTGTAAGTGCCCTCTTTGTACTAGGCCATAATGTTACTTCTAGGAGGACCTACTTATGAGACCACTCATTATCCTTCTCTTGCACTTTAGGCCCTCTCTCTTGCAAGGTGGATTTCAGATAGCATGTATATCTATTTTCCATTACCATCTTGTGGAATTGGGCAGAGGTTGTAAGGGATTACTTGACTCTGTAAACCCTCGGTTAGAAGGAAAAAACCACGGTGGGGCAGAACCCACGAAACTCCACTACTGTAGTAATAAAGTTGCCCTGTTAGAGGCTTACAAAGCACTGGTGAGAGTGCTACCTGGTTAAGGGATTTAATAGAAGACCTGTTAGGAGTCGCCTTATCAGAGGACTTAAAACACCAACAAAGATGTTACTCTTTAAATGGATTTATACAATAAACCCTGTTAGGGTTCACCTTGATTGAGGTATTTGAATATGCTTCACAACTAAAGTAACGATCTTATGATGACACTATTTCTGTCGATTCAGATCATACCTGTTCACTCTTTCCTCTGCTTGGCTGTTGAATCTTTCTCTCCCTTTCACCTTCTGTGACTGTGTTTCCTCTCAGAAGATTCTGCTCTTCTGCTCTCTTTTGCTCTATGCTCTTGATTTTCAACAACACCCTTCTCATGTCTTATGACCTGTATTTATAAGAAATTATCTTATTAAAAATACATCTAATAGTTCCGCCAAGTTGTAAACTCTCCCAAAAATCATGCATGCAAAACTCTTGATCAAAAAGCTTGCAAACTGATCTTTAGTTTACCTCGAAATGCTTGCAAAGCTAACTCCAGTTCCATTGAAAAAGCTAACTCCAGTTTAACTAAAAAACGATCCGCATAATCCGGTTCGGATTATCATGCACTTAACCGGTGTGAAATTTGTATCCGGTTAGTCATCTGTTCCTTGTGTGTTTGTCTAATCCGGTTGGACAAAACCTGGACCGGTATAAGCGTGACCAGTTAAGGTACATTGCTTTCTTGCTCATTCTACCCGGTTCGCAATTATTACACTATCATGAGTACTAGTGTGATGTACCGGTGTTTCAGTGTGATTGATGTTTGCCAATGACTTTACCAATGACAACTAACTTTATGTCAACAATCTTCCCCTTTGGCATTGGTCGCAAAATACATCAACACATCACCTGTAGACTTCCCCTGTCTACTTGTAACATATTTCTGAATGAATCACAACACACTGTTACTGTCTTTTTCCCTGTAGCTTACACTTCTTTTTTCTCTGCAGTTATATCTTCCCCTTTTTGCCTCCAAGGGACAAAGGGTGTTTAACCTTCATATTTGTAACTTGTTGAAGATATCTTTATAGATCTTCTTTGCAGAGTCGAGGAACGGTTTCCAGATACCTGTTACATGATCTAAGGTGTTCTTTGTAGCTTGTAGTGAGACAATGAGACTTTCCATGTCTTCTACTGTCTTGTAATTAGGTTCACTAAGAAGTCTTTTTGTATCAGTTGCCGTTTTATGCATGAGATCAAATGTAGGTGTAATGAATAATTGAAATCCAATAAGATCTTGGATTCTTTTATTGTTTTCTTCTGACGCCTTCCTTAGAGTGAGAGCTAAGCTTGTCAACTCCCAACTGTACTCTGTTGCAGAAGAGGTCTTAGCATCAAATTTTGATGTTAATTCCTTTATCTCTTCTGTTGTTCTTTTTGTTCTCTCGGTTATATTCTTCACAAAGTCTTCAATGTTAGAAGTTCTTGTGATCAACCTTCCAGCTTCTTGTACTTGTTGTTGTAGCTCACCGGTTCTTGTAGCCACAGTGGCTTTAAGTTCTTCAACCTGTCTATGAAGAATATTTATCCTTTTCTTCTCGTAATGATCAATAGCAACTGTTTCTGGGTCTATGACATCTTCCCCAATCGCTTGTGCCAGTACCTCTAATTGATCAATCACAGGTTCGTCTTCATCTATATCAGCATCTGGTACAAAATTGTACAAGATATTCTTTACACTTGTGAGAAACATATCTTGTTTCCTCTTAGTGAGCTCCTTCAACTGCCTTGTCGACTTATTGCTTATGTCAACTACAATGTCACTAGCTAGAGATGGGCTAACTTTACCTCTTTTAGATTCAGAATCTATTGCAAAAGATAGCTTTCTCTTTGATGTTGAAGCACTCAAAACATCTACCAGTTCCTTCTACCTTATTTCTTGTGCAGGTTCTTCTTCAACAGGGTTCTCCTCTTTCTCTATAACAGGCAACTCCTGTTGTTGAGATATTTCTTGCTGTAGTACCTCCGCTGGAGGCACCTCTTCTTCTGGATGCACTTCTTCTGGTGGTCTGTTTCTTGTTGTTCTTCAACAACCTGCCGATCATTTAAAACAACTTCAGCTTTATTTGTTTCATTGTCTGTAGTCATCTTAGTTGATGACTCCCCTAGTACTTGATCTGCTGGTTTTATGGATGTATCTTGTACACCCTTTCAACCTCTTCACCTAGGTTAACCTGTTCACTGGCTGTGAACTGTTCAGGTGGAACCATCTCCTTTTCCGGTTCATCTTGTGAGATACCCCGAGGACCTGTAGGCTTAAGTGTTTCATCATAAAATTTTTCTGCAGTGCTTTCCTCCTGTCCCTTCTCAAGAGTGTTGAAGTTATAGTTTTTCCAAAATTCTAGTGTATCTTCATACACATCTTTATCTTGACCATTAACAATTTTGGCCACCTTGTCCCTTATATCCAAATTGAGTGACACAGCTTCCAATAAATTTTTTATTGACTCATTGTCAAGATCTGGTTTAACTTTTGCCAAAGTTTCCCTTATGATTTTACTATTTTGAGCTAGACCGGTTCTCCATTTGGTCATTAGCCTCTTATTCAATTCTATAGGAAAGTGGGGCCTGTAGTCCCTAGGACTTTTGTTGAAATCTAGAAAGGTTTCTAACAAAGCAATCTCAATTTTCTCTTTATCATTAGTGCCCAAAACACTGAACCACTTTGCAGCATTCGACACTTCACCAAAATCCACAATTTCATCAACTATGTTATCTATGGTTAAGGTTCGAGCTTTACCTTTTTCTAGAGAAGCAAGGAGGGTTGGTGGAGTGAGATCACCACCCGTGTCTCCAGTTATGTCCACAATGCCCGGTTCTGTTGCAGGGTTTGCTTGGATTGGAGTCTCGACTCCCAGTATGCCCTTTCCTTTTCCAGTGTCTTTTACTGGTGGCACTATGGTCTTTTGGCATTTAGCTTCGGCATCATGTTGCTGCTTCAGAACAGTCGTCCATATGGCAACCCCTTCATCATGAACTTTATCCACTTCTCCAATCAGGACTTGTCCAATTCTTTTCCTGATATTGAAACTCTGTTTGTACAGGTCAACTTGATTAGTTGCCTCTTGCATGCTATGATGATTCTGTACTTCCAGTAGATCCCTTATCCTCATCTCTCTTTCCTTATCTATGGAAGATTTCCACCTACCTTCAATTATCTCGAGTAGATCTTCAGGTATGTTATTGTGAAGTTCAGTGGGTGTTAAATTCAACTTGTGAAGACAAAAAACTACAGCCTCTTCAAGCTTTCTTCGGTCTTCTTCATTAGCAAGCTCATATCTCCTTCCTTTTGCACCCATTTTTCTTGATTCCTTTACTCCTTGAACCATTTCATCTATGGTTGGCTTTCTTCCTTTAGGTGCAACCTCCTTTACCGGTTTTCCTTTTCTTGAGATAAGTGGTGGTTTCTTTTGTTTCTGTTTCCTCCATTTCCTCACCTTGTGATGGTTCGGTGGACGCTGGTTGTGTCTTCTTCCTTTGAACCTTTGGTTCTTCAGCAACTGGCTTCCTTTACCTAAGAGTTGGAGTTCGTTTCACATAAACCTTCTTTTGTTCCTTAGAAGGTGCCTTCTTCAGATTTGCTAGAATCTCCTCAAAAGTCCCAAACCGGTTTGCAGAGAGATCTAAGTTGCTTTCCTGTAGTGCATCTGCATACGCCTTGGCAACCTTAGACGTAATTTCGTACCCAAGCTCCGGTGCATACTCAGTCCTAGGCTCAAGAACCTGGATAATGCAGTGATCAGTGCTCACCAGAAAACACATCTCTTGTATTCTTCTAATGGTTGAGGGAATTCTTTCCCTGTTGTGCATTCTTAATTAATAGGCCTCAAAATAATCGGTCATAACCTTATTGAATTGGTTCCCCAAATTATTTACTATCTCTCCTATCTGAACCATTACCGATTTGTCTGCCAACCAAGTAACCTTGCCTACCCCTGGAAATAAATTTTGATAATAGAAAAACAAACATACTAGCAAAGTCCCATATTTGAGAAACTTCTTTTTTGACCAAACCGAGCTTCTTCAGGTTTTCAAAGATTTGGCTCCTCAGCATAGCACAAATGTCATACATGGCATTATCGTGCATTATTCTGTGCGCAACATGAATCACACCTCCAGGTATGCTGTTGAGGTTACTTGACTGATATACTTTGTAGCCGATAACGGCAGCAGCAAACCGAACACTGTCCTCTTAAATATCATTCATAGTCACCATTCGATTGTCGTATTTGGACTTAGTCAACCGTGTGACTTCGACATTTGCTATGGTTCTCAGGGTTAGAGCTTCCCCTACGACATTGTACCCAGTTACTTTATGTAAATCTTCTTTTGTGATAGGTGTAACCGTGCCTTTTGCTAGCCACATCCCTGGTTCGTGAACCTTGCTAAGCACCAACCTAATCCAATCCGATCGAAACACGGTTGGATAATTGATTCCGTTGATTAAACCCGATGATTCCATTTTAGCGTATTTTGCCTGAAGCTTTCCGTCTTCACACAGTGAGAGGTATTCACTTTGAATAAACGTTTCGCCTAGTTCCTCCTGTTTGCTGTGGATGAAAGCAGTTACATCCTCAGTTAGCAAAACACCTTCAGGGATGGATGATAGAGCTCCTTCCATATGATTCGCTCGATTTTGAACCGCCATGATATTGTAACCAAGTCTATCGAGTTGATTGGCATCGATGAGGCTCACCATAGAAGATGAAGATGCCATATTGCTAGATCGGTATTTGCAGAAAGTTCTTGATAAGATTTATGGAATTCGCACAACAAAGATCGTAAATCACAACAAGAAAAGATTACTCAAGCTATTCAAAACAATAATCACAAAACACAATGTAAAGTGAAATGAGTAATCGGTTTTCCCTTTTATACACTTAGGTTGTAACAGTAATTAGCAAACGGTAACTTTTGTTAACAGTTACTGTATTAATTACCCTTACCTAACCTTTCTTTCGACAACCAGTTCACAGACTCTTTACTTGTTTACCAATCCTCGGTTGCGACATCCACCTTGCTACGTCAGCAACTCTTAACTGTTCTGTTAATATGTTAGACTAGTGACTCCTTCCCAGTTCCAATTCTTGACTGAGTGAGATCACAACTCACCAGTTCCTCTGGGATCAGTAGCTTCGCTACCTGTTCCACTTAAGCCCTTTGGCTTAATTTGCTGAAGAGATATCACCATCAGCAGATGATGACTTTACCTCTGATTTCTCCTCAACAGAACTCTTTGTCCCCTTTTTGGACCAAGTCTTCTTGACTTCCCTGTTGGTCTCTTTACTCACATTATCCTTTTGATTGGATGACAACTGCTTCTTGACCTGTTTAGCCAGTCCTTTGCCTTTGTTCATTGACTGGTTCCTGCAGTCCTTGGCCAGATGCCCAATCTTGTTACAGTTGTAACAAGTCATTCCGGTTCCTCTCTATGGATAGACCCTTCTTTCCTTGTCCATGGGTGAGTGACAATCAAAGTTTCTATGCCCTGATGGTCAATAGGTAGCACAGTTAGATGTGCTCCAGTTTACATTCCTATTATGGAATACTGGTCTCGGTGGAGATTTGAATGCCATTGTTTTGGACTTGTATTCTTCTGCCTTGTGTCCAAATTTATTGCAGGCATAACAATAACCCTTGAGGCTTCCCCTGCTTCCATTGGACACACTGTTGGAGCGAGACCTGCATTCAAAGGTCCTGTGACCACACTTGTAATAGTTGCTGCAGTAACTGTTAGAAGTAAACGGTTTCACCGGTGCATTTTTGCAGTTATTGGATTTATGACCCGGTTTGCTACAATGTTTGCAAGAGGGTCTGAAGATCTTTTTACCTTTGTCTTCTGTTGGTTTCTTCTTTTCCTTCTTGCCTTGCTTGTCTCCAGAGGACTCACCGGTTTCATTATTGCTTTGACCGATGTACCCAAGTCCTGTGGGATCCTTTTGCTTCCTTTGAGCTCTCAGTTGCTCATCAAGCTTCTCAAAACTTTCATTATACCTTCCGAGTTTCTCATTTTTCTCTTCAAGAGTTTTCAGTTGTTCCTTTAGTTGTTCCAATTCAACAACCATATTTTTGCATGCTTCATCTTTATCATGCAAGTGCTCATGCATGATTGCATTCTCTTGATTTATGCCTTGCATGTCTGCATGTAGTTGCAATATGAGAGAATTACTCTCTCTTAATGCATCTTCAGCCAAATTTGTTGCTCTTTCAATAGTAAACTGTGCTTCTACGACACTAGTATTCTCATCCTCAACTTTTCTTTTGGCTTCAATGAGTTTAGTCATCCTCAAAGCATGACCTTCTTGTTCCCTTTTTAAATTGGAGATTTGATCGGTCAGATTCAAATTCTTCTCTATGAGATCAGTGACCGATTATTCAGCTTCATCAGAGCCACTCTGTCCAGAGAGTTCCTCAATAGTTTCATGACTTTCACTTAGTTGTAGAGCCAACTCTTTCCTCTTGGCAAGAGATCTCCTCAGTCTATTCACCATAGAGGCTATCAATTCATTGGCTTCCTCCAGCTGCGTCTGATGCCTGTAACCCTCCATGATCTTTTCTTAAGCGGTTAAGCTTACTATTTCTGAGAACCTAAGCTCTGATACCAATTGTTGTTCCTAACCGGTTACTGAGAGGGGGGGTGAATCAGTAAATTCAATTTCTACTCCTCTTTTACGCAATCAGATATTCTTGTTAATACAGAAATCAAAAGAATATTATGACAATCATAAACAGAAATTGAATGCACAGGTCAACACATAATTTATACGTGGAAACCCTCGGTTAGAAGGAAAAAACCACGGTGGGACATAAACCACAAAACTCCACTACTGCAGTAATAAAGTTGCCTTGTTAGAAGTTTACAAAGCACTGGTGAGAATGCTGCCTGGTTAAGGGATTTAATAGAAGACTTGTTAGGATCTTGACCCTATTAGGAGTCGCCTTATCAGAGGACTTAAAACACCAACAAAGATGTTACCCGATAAAGGGATTTATATAATAAAACCTGTTAGGGTTCACCCTGATTGAGAGATTTGAATATGCTTCACAACTAAAGCAATGATATTATGATGACACCATATCTGTCAATTCAGATCATACCTATTCACTCTTTCCTCTGCTTGGCTGTTGAATCTTTCTCTCCCTTTCACCTTCTTTGACTGTGTTTCCTCTCAGAAGATTATGCTCTTCTGCTCTCTTTTGCTCTATGCTCTTGGTTTTCAACAACACCCTTCTCATGTCTTATGACCTGTATTTATAAGAAATTATCTTATTAAAAATACATCTAATAGTTCAGCCAAGCTGTAAACTCTCCCAAAAATCAGGCATGCAAAACTCTTGATCAAAAAGCTTGCAAACTGATCTTTAGTTTACCTCGAAATGCTCGCAAAACTAACTCCAGTTCCACTGAAAAAGCTAACTCCAGTTTAATCGAAAAACGCTCCGCATAATCCGATTCGGATTTGGATTATCATGCACTTAACTGGTGTGAAATTTGTATCCGGTTAGTCATCTGCTCCCTGTGTGTTTGCCTAATCCGGTTGGACAAAACCTAGATTGGTATAAGCGCGACCAATTAAGGTACATTGCTTTCTTGCTCATTCTACTTGGTTCACAATTATTACACTATCATGAGTACCGGTGTGATGTACCGGTGTTTCGGTGTGATTGATGTTTGCCAATGACTTTACCAATGACAACTAACTTTATGTCAATATCCCTTTTATGGCCTTCTCATGTTTTCCTCAACTTTACTTTGCCAAAGTATGGATGTAAAATTTCCTATCATTGTCCATTTTCTGCCACTTCTGTGGCCCAATTTATGAGATATTTATCAATTATGCTGATTACACCCAGAATTATAATTTAAATTTTTTTAGTCATATGCAAAAGAAGAATGTATCTTTGTAATATAGTTGAGTAAAAATTAAAGAAAAAAACAATTTGGCTGCATGCCCAGGATCTCTTGTCTAGCCTAAAGCCAAGGATTGCTTAATACATGGAGCTAATGTTATTATAATTGAGTTTCAAGATCTCAAACGAGAGTTCTGTAGCTGTAACCTCTAAACAACAAACAAGGAAAATTTTCTTACTGTTTAGAATTTGTACATATTTGTATTCTTAGAACATTGCTACTTTCTGGTCATCTTTTCGAGGATGCTCTCGTTCTGCAACTCAATTTTCTTATGCACTTTATTTTGAAAGGTCTCAATTTTTTCTACAAATTGTAGCTAAGTGATATATTCCCACATTTGTATTCTAGGACCCTATAAAATGACATCTGAGGATGACGGGTTGAAATTAGCCATTTTAGAGGTACAATGGCTGTATATTTTTCTTTTAAGGACTGATTTTATTGGTAATATTTCTCTTGCAAGACCAATTCCAACAAGATGCACCCACTTTAGGTACAATCCCTTTAGAATATTAGGCTTTCATACAAAATAAACCGATTTTTTTTTCAAACATTTTGAAGAGAACTGTTAATACCAAGATCCTGTCCATAATAAACATAGCTATAAGATACTTTTTAATGCCAACATTCCCTTCATGATACTCAAGTCATTATTACACGATATTGAAATAATATTCACAAGTTGAATTCATCCTTAAACCTATCGAAGTTATAAAACTCCTAATTAGGCTAAAACTTTAGCTGTCTTTGTCTGCCTAAAACCAAGAATACTATATAAAGTTATAAACAGAGCTTATCCCATTAAATATTGATCTTATCTGTCAGAATAGCTTCATTATAGTTGGACAATATAAAATAATCTCGAATTTTGACTTGGAACAAAGTATAAAATGATCTCTTTTTAACTAATTTGACAAGATTAACTGTTTTGACTTGGAACAAAGTATACTTTCATTACATATTTTGATACATTAGCATGATGTTTTTGCAAACTTTGGAAGGTTATAAAGTGCAATTGACAATTTATGAATTCTATTGCAAGTAATTAATGAAAAATGTTTGATGTTGTCTACATATATAGTCAAGTAATATTTTCCCAATGCTAGATAATTATTGCTTGTATTTTATGGCTACTTTGAGAATCCAAAAATCGTCTAAACCTTATTGGAAATTAATCTATGATAACAAGATAGTTTGGATTATGTTTTAAGATGTTTTCATTGACATGACTCATAGGTTCATATAAATAATGGACATTTGAGTTATGTTTTCTTATCTTTGGTAGGTTTTTCTTTGAAAGGTTTTGTGGATATACATTGTCTTCAGGTCAAGTATCCATAACAAGAATCAGGCAGCAGAAATAAGGACTTCATCAGCTTCTGTTAGACAGCAGCTTGTGAAGAGGTCAAACAAGAAGGCTTATATTGCAAGAAGAATGAATTCAATGTCTCCCACGTCAAATCGAATCCATGATATAACTTCTGCTGAAGGTTCTGCTTGTGTTGTTGTTAAGGAGGCCAAGTCTGATTCCCATGGAATCTTGGGATCAGGACATTCATCCAAATGTCACCGTGGGCGTCGGAGAAAATTAAAAGACGAGAATTTAAATTACTTAACAGGGATTGTTGCCAGTAAAGATGTAGAAGGTGAAAATGAGAATATGGAGATCGCCAAGAACAATGCAAGCTCAGAAGTCAAGCTTAAGTCTGCTGGTTCAAGTTTTGGAAAATTAATTTTACCTACCAAAATGTCAAAGTTTGCCCCCAAAGAAGGCAGTGGAGACTGTGCACATCGGCTAGTTAGAAGTAAATGGGATTCGTTGGCTGAGTCGACAAGTGTCTGCCAAGATAGTGATGCGATGGATATAATTATAACTTCAAACACAAAGCAGTTAAGAAATTTTGGGGCTCTTTCTGATAAAGTGAAAAGGTGGGAAAATATTTCTTTTTCATATTGGAGTGCAAATCATATTAAAATGAAAAACATGGTTTAAATGCCTAGAAATACAAAATTTGTGATTGCAATTTTTTTGTAATATAAGGATCTATCTCAAGCAAGATTCAGTCTATATTTTTCATTGTACAGAGTTATTTGTCCACAAGCTTTGGATTAACAGCTATCTTGATTTGTTGGAATTTATGTCTGTGGAGCCCCTCTTAGAGAGTATTTTATTGAGCTGATAAGAAACTGCCATAGGCAGGGATCGAGGGTTCTATCATATGTGGGTATTCTAATATTCTTTTCCCTCATTGAAAGTAGTAAAAGAGTTATCAACTTCATATCTGTTCACCACCACAGCCCACAATCCTGATGGCATGTCTCTTAAAGAATCTTAAGAGGTAATGATAGGAACCAGATCTTATAGTTGTGGGAGGTCTTATTCATTCTTTTTTAAGTACTAATATGGATTTTGGTCTTATCTGCAGAAAATTCTTGTCTCTGTGCTGAAGGCATGAGGTGTTGTGTTCAGGTTGGCTTAGCTATTCTTCAAGTCCAAAGCTTTCCTAAACTGCTGGCCAATAACTTTTGCGAAGTAATTTAGATCCATCAAGTACATGTTTTCTAATCCCAACCCCAAGGGCTTTGCACTTACATATATGTATCACCTCAAAAGGATCGATCTTATGGCAACAATGATGACTGTTGTTATAGGTAAACTATACTAAATGGAGATAGTCTTCTCCATTGTGTTGTTGATCCATAACATACATCTTCAGCATATCCTCTGAAAATATGATTGACTTTTTCTATTTGCCCACCCATCTTGTGTGATAGGTGAACTAAAATTTGGCTCAGTTCCCGAAGCAACATTCATGGTAATCCAAAATGTCAATGCGGAAGCTTATTTCTATCTTGAAGAAAGAAGAAATAAAAAAAATATCAATGTCCACAAGTGACCAAAATAAGTCAATGGGATTTGGAAATACAGCTAGAGATAATAACAAGAGCCAAAAAAAGGTCTAAAGAAGCAACAAATTAAATGAAACCTAAAGCAAACAAAAATTGAAAGATATTCTGGAAAAAAGAAAACATTCTTATCAAAAGGAAAAGAACCTTCAAGACCACCAAAATGACTTTAAACATTTACAAATAGTCCCAAAGTCCAAGAGACAATACTCATTATCAAAGGAGAAAGAACCAAGGTCGCTAGATGAGGAACTTGTACCCTCATTGATAACATTGAGGACATGGATTCACGATCCAATGATGTACCCTATAGAATGCCAAGGGCAAAGAGGCTCTAGCTAGATGACCTTGAGCAGCAACGGGTGCCATATCAAATCTTTGTCTAAAGCTTTCCTAATATCCATAGTTGGCGATTGTTATGGGACTTCCCCCCTCATTCATATGATTCAGATTATTCACCAAAAGGCTTTTATAAATAATTGAAAAAAAGAAAAGGAATAAAATGTAAATGAAGGAGATGAAGAGTAAAATAAACTTTTTAAATGGGGTAAAATGGTGAAATATGCCTTTAAACATTATAAATTCCTATAATTATAATAGCTTTTGTAAAGGGTGTGTATAAATGTAATTAAATATTTATTAATATGGTTTGATTGTTGATTGGGGTAATATATAAACTTGTGCAATGAATGTAAGAGCATATGTGTGTGTGTTTATGGAGTTCACTCAAGGAAGAATGTGGTTTGCTGGGCTTTGGGCACAATAGAGGGGCTTAAAGAGTGCATCCAACTTGGGGTACATGGTACACCAAGGGTTGTCCTGGTTGGAACTGTGGTGTCTAGGCATAGTGTATTGGCACATATTGTGTCTTAACACAAGTTCCTCCTAGAGCACATGATAGTTACGAGGGTCAAGTCCGCTAAGATCTTCTTGGGGTGAGAGTGACCATTCTAGGAGATTTAATTCAAATTAGTATATAATCTATTGTTAATAGTTATTATAAGATATTTAGAATTATATTTACACTAGTTGAAGTTAAATTGATTAAATTATCTAAAAGATGTTATTTGTTGCACTATGATAATATTCATATTTTTGGATGTAAATATTTATCGATGATGAATTTAATGTGCTAAAGTCTTAAGCTAGCTAATTGTGATAAACAAGTCATTTGTGCATTTCTAACTTCTAGCTGCAATTTACAATTTTTAAATTCTAATGATAACTTCAGCAAACTTGTCATACTAAATCAACTCTACTATACTAAATCCTTTATACTTCGGAACAAAATAGCATTATAATGACTTTTCATCATCTGAGGCACTTCTACACATTGGAAATAAATTGATGTATGCTTGAATATGAGATCCCAAATGGGACCAATACACAATAGGAGCATGATACGGGTGGTAACTGTTGAGTTTTTGTCATCTGATGAAGTTACCTCTTTGTGTGACACTTGGTGTGTTGAGAGCAATTTGACTTATTATGTTTTTGATTATGAATGGTGTCATTCTTCCTTCTTTGTGGACACATGTTCTCGGTTCTCATGCTTGCGTATTTGGTTGTAAGATAAGTTACATACACTTCGGTTAGAATAAAACAAAATAGTGTCTGTGGTCGCATGAAGGAAAGATGCGTAACGACTGTAGAAGATAAGTGCCAGCTGTCTGAACGCCTGAGGTTGGCACTGAATTAAGCCTTTCAGTTGCTGATAGCTGGCAGCATATTTTATATTATACAAACCGACTGTGACAAGTAAGGTCCGAAATTTTAAAAACGTTTTCATCACCCGCACTTAAAAAGCCAGGGAATTATGATTAGAAGTGACTGGGCTTGTGCAGTGTGTTAGCGTAATGCATCTGCAGTTACCCGAGTTATTCAAAACGATTCAGAGTAAAAAACATGCACAGAAAATGGAGTAACGGGAGTCTGGACAGGTTTGCGAAAAAAACAAATGTTCCCTTCTTTGTATTATACAAAGCAAGAACAAATATCTCTTAACCAGGTGTGCGTGCTGCATTTGAAGTAAGAACAGTTATGTTCTCTGTCAGTAGATACATACGATTGCTTGAAAGAATAGAGCATAAGCAGGGAGTTAAAAACAGCATTGGTCTTCTGAATACGCCTGGCAGTAAATTTCGGGTAACATGACAAAACTTAGGGGCCGTTTCGAAAGGGAACAGCAAGGTGTGCATACACGATAGGAAGTCAGGTGTGTGGCAGCGCAAGAGTGTGACTCTCCTTCGTCGTATCAAAAAAAGAAGAACTTCTATGTGGCGGGTGTAATAGAAAAAGAACACAACAGAAATCTGCAGGTGAGCGGGAGTCTGAGAAAGACCAAGACTGGTATCAAGGGGAGCAGTGTTTTGAAAATAAAATGTTGAATAAGAAATATGGGAGTTAGACGTCTGCAGGAAAAAGAAAAACAAGAGCCGTGTGTGGTGTCCACATCCTCAATAGTCGAGGAGATAGCAAGAAGTTTCAGATAAGTTTTTTTTTACAACACAACAAATATATCATATACAGACTTCCTGAGAAATTTTCGAATGATATACTGGTGCGAATGAAGAATTAAGCGAGTGTGTTGAACGACTTGTAAAGTAAGGACTGACTGAGATTTTTATAGGAGTTTTTTCTTCATGACAAAAGATTAAAGAACCAGCCTTTGAAATCTGAAGAAGCAATTTTTGTGTTTCAGTTCACAGAGATCGACTGATGTTCTGGATGATGAACAGTCAATAAGGATCATAAAAGGATTTTCATGGCAGTATGATAGGTAGCGAAAGGCACATCAAACAGGGGAGTGTTAAAGAGTGTTGATAATAAACTTGATCGCTGGTTGTATTTACTGAGATATGTTAAGTTTGTCATCATCTGAAATTTGTTGAGATCACTTACAGTCAAAGGGTCTTCATTCTATTGTGAAGACATTGTAAAAATCTTGGGTCTAATTTGTAATTCTCTGAAGTGAAGGTTGTAGCCTGATTAGCCAAGTGATAAGGAGAGTTGCAGCTCTCAGATGTAAAAGGGTTGTTGCACAAGTGTTTAGTGAAGCCGTGGTTTTTTAACCCATCTTGGGTTTTCCACGTGATCAAAATCCTATGTGTCTCTTGTTCTTTTGCTTGGGTCTTTAAATTCGTTTGTTCGTTTTTAAATATTAGAAATACTGATTCACCCCCTCCCCCTCTCAGCATTTCACCGCTTTTCAGTAACAACAACCATTGGGAACTTTAGGATCAACGAGTTAACATGCAAGCCACCTGGTTAGGATAGTAACAACCAAACGTGGAAACGAAGGATGAAGGAAGGAAGCAAGGAAGGATGCACACCAAGCATTGATCCATGCAGGAAAGCACCAAAGCAAGGAATCCAACTGCAAAGGATGATCGAAGGATGGAGGGAAGTAGGGAACGAAGAACGAGGGATGGAAACAAGCAGGAAAGGAAGCACAACCACCAATACTCATCTTACCTACCCAACCTTACCTACCTTAACACCACCTACACTAGAGAGGTGGGGTACTTTGTTCAAGTATGGGTACAGGCTGTGGAAGAAGAAATATAATGTCTCACTGATCTGCTATCAATAGTTTGAAAATCTATATTATTTTGTGGGTACCTAACTAATAGATTTAATGGAGGAGGTGATCAACTTGGGCATGTAGGGACCTCAACTTTGAGGTGATAATCTCCCTCAAAGAAAGAGTCAAACAACATTAATCTTGTTAGTGGAATAAAGTTGATAGTGATCCATTATAGTCTCTGTACAAGCCATGGTATCTCTCCCTATCTTGTAATATACAAGGATTTTCAAAATAAAGTGCTCCTTTCTCTGCTTCTCAGAGAAAATCTAATAGATCTTGTCCACACATAGGATTTCATGGTCTATCTCAATCTGAAGTTAGTGGTCCTCTCATCTTCTTGAGGGCGATCTTTGATTTGAATGACCAATGATATTGGAGATAGTTAGCTTGAATGATGATGCCATCATTGATTTGCAAAAAATGCTTGGCAAAGAAGGCTAGCTTGTGATTGAGAGGTTTTAGAGAGGTTTGAGAGAATTCTATATACTATTGATAGATGTCATTTTTGATTACTCAAATAATTATCACCTTTGTGGGTAGAAGCCGAGGAGGAGCATCTAATGGATAAGGGAAAGGAGGAAGCTGACCAATAGAGATGTCGGCGGATTGAAAGAGTGAAGTGGCCTTGGCATATTAACATCATTGACATCTAGTGGGATAAAAAAAAGCAATCCTCTTAGATGAGAAAAGGGTTAAGTATGGGCACCTCATATGCCCTAAAGTTGAATCACTCAAAGATCTGAGTCTATGATTGTGGTAAGTGAGCTTGAAATGACACTTGAGAGGAAGGGGAAAGACACTGGACTTGGACAATGAACTGAGGTAGTATCTGCTTGCATTGAATCAAATGTCTTAACATGTTAGATTGAGCCCCCTTGATACAAGGCTAGTGAGTGACCCCAAGATGGAACCCCAAACCTCAAACTATTGAGAATTGTGGGTCTGATAAATGCATCAAAAAGGGTTACCTTAGAAGAAATGTCCTGGAAGTGTATTTAGGAGTTGTAATGCTCCCTTTCTAATTCCTTCAAGGTCCATTTGGTTGCTGGAATTAAATAACGCTGAAATTGTCAAATTCCAATATTTGACAATTCTGGAAGTTTTAAATCCGGAAAATGGTTTTTGGATTATGGCTGGAACCGTTTGGTTCATCTGGAATTCACCTGGAATTCATAATGAGAAGATGGAAAATGTTGTTTGCATATGGATTTCAAAATATTATAAATTTTGCTTTACCCCCAATTCCCATTTAAGTGGAATTGGAATTGATTTTCCAATTCCACCTATTTAGATGGAAGATTCAAATGCTGGTTTTGGGGGTAAATGGGAATTAACAAATCCCTATTCCAGTTTCATGTTTTGAACACAAACATTGAAAATGTCAATTCCGGGATTTGATAATCCCAATTCCAGTCTAATTCCAGCAAACAAACATGCCCTCCGTGTCAAGCCCTAGTACTCTGAATATAAACTTGCAGAATTGATTATTAATGAATTCCTGATTTTTAACTTGATGATTAAATTGCTTTGGATACTCAGAAATCTACCCTGACCTACATCAGATATTATTTTTTGTAGTATTGTCAATTTTCTTCAAGTCTACGGTAGTTTAATGCCTTTGGTAAATAATTTTTAATCTGCCTAAGTCAGGGTTTTTTGTCCACAATCAGCACAAGAAATATAATGGTTTTCATCCTTTAATTTCTGCCATGAGGGGTTTCGTCCTCAGGTTTAATTAACTGCAGTTCCATGCTCCAAGGGAGTAAAAATCAGATGATAAAAGATTTTTTCTTTATATATTTCCCCCTTCTTGTTTGGTTTCTTTTATATATCTTTTTTCCTTCAATAGTTATGTTTCTTCTTGTGTCCCTTGACCTTTAATAAAATTAAACTTTAATTTAATATTTCATAATTATATTGTATTTATATGCTTTTTAATTTATAATTATTATTACAATCCCATTTTAACAAGGGGACATTACAGAAGCATTGTTGTGTGTAGACAGAGAGAGATACCAAACCCTTGCAAAGGCATTACTGAGATGTATGCCTTAAACTAAAAGGTCGTGTAAACTAAAATCGTAGGTAGATATAGGATGTTGTGATCTCAACTAGCTCCTCACCTCTATAAGAGAATTGAAACCTAGAAAGAGTATCCATTGTAGTGTTGAAGACCATTACCTTAAATTTACCAAGGTCCCTTATTAGAAGCTTAACCTTGCAATTGAGCAAGGGAATGAAGATGTCCTTTTAAGCTCTCAGAGGAATGAGAGAGGAAGACGACATCATTGGCGAAAACGAGTACAATGATCAAGACACGGTGAAACAAACATACATCATTTAAATGAGTTGGTGTCAAAGGAATTCTTCGAGGTCATCAATGTAAAGACCAAAGGGGGTTGGGTAGAGAGGGGACCCTTGCTTGACTCTAATGATACTATTATCAAAGTCAAAGAAAGAAAGAAACTATATTAATGTTCACAAATAACTAAATGTAGGTCAATGGGATTCAAAAGTAAAGATGTTTACAATAGGAAATTCTAGGAAGACAAATCTAGAGAGGCATGATAAAATGGGAAGAATAAAAGTAAAGCCAAACAATAAGAAACCACCTGTACAAGTGGTCAAGAAATGTAATGTCCCTTTTGGGGATATTATTGTATTTTTCCCTAAAACCACTATTTCAATTTGAATAAGAAATATAGAACATTTAAGAATACAAATTTACCGATTGAAATGCCTTTTATAAAGAGAAAACCTGGTTTAGGTCTGGCACACAATATTAGTCACTGGAAATTGACATTAAATCATAATCCATACTATCATATAACATACTAATCATCAGTAAACACCATGGTATCCATAAACATCATTCACATTGAAATCCAAATAAGTCATTGCCTTTTCAAAGAAGATTCCTCTGATAGTCTCATTAGGAATTCTTTGAAATGTTTGCAAACTGTAGTCTCAAGGTTGGTCGCCCTTGTACTGTGACAGCACGGAAGGTGGGCTGCCATTCCATCCTTTAATTCATCTTAGAGGCTAGCCACCCTTGTTCAAGCCCAAGAGCATGGAAGGCTGGTCTTCTATTCCACCTCTTGGCCCATGGGCATGGAAGGCTGGCTGTCCATTCCATCCCGGGGTGGCATACTTGATGGGACCTCAAGCCCAAGGGAACACTAAGCCCCTTGGTTAATGAGCATAACATTTATCTCGGGGCAGCGTACTTGATGGGATCTCAAGACCCTTGGCCCACAAACACAACGTTCATCTTGGTGTGGCATACTTGGGTCTTGTGAACTCAGAAGGCTGGCCGTCCTTCCCATTTACAATCTGTTTCTCTATATTTGGAAGAGACTATCACACAAATCGTCCATTGCATGTTTATATTTTAGATTACTCACAAAGATCAATAATTTCTACTTGTATCTCTAATACATGCACACATATGCATAGATCTCTAATTCTACTTATTAATCCAATTTTCTCTTAATTAGAATTGCTGCTAGATCAGTTCCAGTTTGGGTTTTAATTCTTTTTCTGGTTATTCCTTGATCATTCGATTTCATTTGATTGATGGATTGTTGTTGAATGGTTGATATTTGTATGAATGATTAGTTGATTGAATGAATTCCATTGCTCAAATTATTTGAGGTATTGGCGAGTGATGATCAAGTGATTGTTGATTAGATGAATGGTGAGTGATGATGTAATGAATGCTAGTTTGATATATTGGTGAATTACAATTGAAGGAATGTTGTCATTGACAGAATGAATTTCTGATTTACTGTTTGCTTGATTTGATAACTGATGATTGCTTTTGTGGATTCATGAGTGATGATTAATAAGCAATCCTTCAATGCTTGGAATAATTTCTTCTTTATACTTTATTTATGAAAGTGTCATCACCTTTCATAAGAATTGAGTCACCACTCCATTGCTGCCTTTTGAGAATAATACATTATTTCTAAGTTACTGATTCAGATGCGGATACGGATGCAGATGCGTAATTTTTTTTTAAAGGTTTTGGATGCGTGTCTATATATATATATATATATATATATATTTAAAAATAAAATAAAATATATATTATATATATGCAAAGAAATGCAAGAAATATACAAAATTAAATCATTTGATAGTATGTTGTTGAGGCACTCTATTTCTCTCTTGCCCCGTCTGCGTGCAAAGCTGATCTCAATGCAAAGGGTGATGAGGATGATCAACTGCCTTCTCCCGACAAATCAAACATCTGACAAGAATTCAATTTTCTATGGAGTGCTTTTCATTGGTTGAAAATGGGCCCTATTTGGAAATTCACAAGGAGCGTACCTGTCTGTTGTGGGCAAGTTGCCACTAGTCTGCTCGATTAAGTGGGCTCTTTATACTACTTTTTGGATCCATCAAACTAGAGAAAGGAGGGGAAGGAAGCTCCTTTGTGGAGACTCCTACACGAGACGAGATGGACATTCTTAGTGTTGCAAATTTATGCTATGCGGGAGTGAAATTCCTTCCCATGGATGGAGATCTCACCACAATTCACTTCGACCAGGCAACTGCCACTCTTTATCTCCCGAAATTGGGGTTGGAGTAAAGAACAAAAGTGATTATCAGAGGTGGCGTTTGAAGCTTCGACGACATCTGGTGACCTCACCTTCATTCGCTACACTGACTTTATGAACGACATCATCGACACAAGACGAAGATGTTTGGCTGCTTATAGAGAGCCGCATTCTCTCTCATCACCTGGAAAGTGACGAGAAAGTGGCAAGCTTGTGGGATGGCATGGGGAAATGTGTGAAATTGACAAAAATGAAGTATTTAGATAAAGTTATTGCAGACGTGAACAACTGTTATAAGCAGACATGGAGTTTCGCCATGGTAGAATACATGAAGAAATTTATCTTCAACAACTCTGATTTGAAGGAATGTGTGAAATTTATCTTTCGTGGATGCCCAAGAAAGCTCCTGGGTGCCCTATGGATGCCACTCGGAAGTGCATCCGGGGGCCCTGGATGCGCTGTGATGCACAATCATAGCGCATCCGGGTGGCATCCACAGGGCACCCGGATCAGCTTCTGGCTTTGTGCGCATATAGATCCGCTTCTGGGTCAAAACCCTACGCATCTGTATCCTAGCATTATTTTCCAAGTTGATTTCTCTTGGATGTCCTCCTCAAATGATACCTTCTCCCCTTTATATCTTCCAATGTGATGGAGAGTCACACCTCTTCATTATGTCTTACCTTGCAAGGGTCACGACCTTTGGCAATTACCACCCTTTGAAAGAGTACTACCCTTCATTAGTTGTGCCCATGAAAAGTCACTTATTTTTTTTCCATTCCTTTCTTCTTCCATTAATTCTTCCTTAATTCCTATGCTCCATTCTTTCTTTCTTCCTCCATATCCCCTCTCAAATGAACTCTTCTCCCTTTTATATTTCATGTTTGAGAGAGTAACAATCCTTCATTGCATGCCTCTTGACTTTTCATTAAAACTCAATTAACTTTTAATTATGTTAAGAAATATATATGTTTTTTAATTTTATTATAATTAAATACTATTTCAGCAAGGGGACATTACAAGAAACTAGTATATGTAGCTAGGAAGAGGGAAAAGAGCCCCAAAGAGCAAACACTAGGGAAAGCTAGGGATTATCAAGTGTCACTGTTTGGACTTGAAATGGTGTAGTCATTGGTGCCACAATCAATCAATGTGAAGTGATTGATACGGGATATAATAATGCTCATTAAGGAGTGCCAATGGTTGGGAGGGTCAAATAGGGTACTTACCCTAAGATCACATCTAACATCCAAGGCTAAAGTAACCCTTGTATTAGTGAAAATGCTTGTAATGTGCATACCCTTGTGGCTGGGGGGTGGTTAGAGAGGTGTATATCTAATTTGGCAAGGAGAAATTGAACTATGCTATTGGGAAGAAACATGACCACAATGTTGAGGAGGAACATGTCGAGGAAAAAGTTGTGATAGACGCTGTCAAGTCTATCCACATCTATAAAAGTAGTATTATCCAAAGACTATTTAGAGTTGTTGTCTCCTAGATGTGGTGGAAGGAGGTGATCAACTTGGTTGTTCTAGAATCTTGAGAGGCCTCATGTGAGGATCAATGCCAAAGGGTGATAGCCTCCCAAAGATAAAGGGCCAAACATTGTTCCTCTAGATACTTGAAGAGATTAGTGGGATGGTTGCTTGATTCCCCATAGAGACAATGGTATCTCCCCTATATCTCATAGTTAATGGATCATCTAAAATGAAATGCTCCTTAGTCTCTACCTTTTGGAGGGAGCATGGGTGATAGGTCTATTTAGGGTGAGGAATATGGTGGCTCGTCTTGACCCATAGTTGGTGGGAACACACCCCCATTTGGCCAAGGGGAAATCTCAAGCTATGTGACCAATAACCCTAGAGATAGTAAGGATGGCATAAAATACTATCCTCCACTCGTAAGAAATACTTAGCAGAAAAGGAAAGCTAAAATTTTGAAATTGGTCAACTTCCATCACATAGAATCTCCTAGTGGTTGTGCTGATGGAGATTAAAATTGTTAATATTTGTGGCCTTGAGACAAAGATAAATTACATTGCAAATGATTATTAATATTATGGACTTGACGAAGATTAAAATAAATAATAAGTATGCTACTTAATTATATGACATATCACATTATGATTGAGAAGAGGGACGACTTGCATATTGAATTGTTGAAATTGCTATGAGGGCCGACCTGCATTATAGTCAACTATCTATTGAGGCTAGCAGCTGAATAACAATAATTATAAAAGCCGACTTGCATATGCAAGTCGGCTGCCTTATCATATTGAAGAGACACCTCTCTTGAGGCATACTTATATGGGATCGAGTAGTGCGAATTAGGCATCATCGAAAATATAACATGATTGCCCTATTTCGCACTTTCAGCAGACTTATAATTCAGATCATCATTGTATAATTGTTCCAACATTATAGCAGCTTCTTGGCAATTTGGAAAGAAGAATAACAGACCTAAATTCACACCTGTAGCAGACCTAAATACATACTCGGAGCAGACCTAAGTTCATATATTGTAGTAGAATTGGAGAGGCATTATAGCAGACCTTAAAGAGCAAATTGTAGCAGACTTAAAGAGCGGATTGAAGCAGAATAATAGCATTGGATTGAAGGCTTCTTCTTACAATCATTCAACAGATTTCAAGCATCTAAATCGGGTATTATCTATCTTCTATTCATCTATATTTTCGGAAGGGCCTAAGTCTTAGTTCTAAAAGATCATCTATAGATTGTTATTTTCTTTTCAAAGTCTGAAATATTAACATGGTATCAGAGCTTTGGTGAGTAAAAGATCTACTTTCAGATTAAGGAAATCAATCTAACATTTTTAAACTAAAAAATTCAATATGACAAGTGGAGTTAGACCAGAAGATAGACTCAAAGGAGCCACAAACTTCTTATCTTG
This sequence comes from Chamaecyparis obtusa, assembly GCA_027943335.1. Lineage (NCBI taxonomy): Eukaryota > Viridiplantae > Streptophyta > Pinopsida > Cupressales > Cupressaceae > Chamaecyparis > Chamaecyparis obtusa. The sequence continues at coordinate 994,117 of BSBK01003916.1, read as the reverse complement.
GAAAATTAGAATACTAATTGCTTTTAGAGAACTAGAATTAGATTCAATTATAGAAATTCCACCTAAAGCTGAAATGGATGAAGATGAGACACGTGAATGAAAAAAGGGTAGTAACAAAGCTATGAGAATTCTAATCGACAGTGTAAAGGACCATATCATACCCACCATCTCCTGTCTAGAGTCAACCTATCTAATGTTCTCTACATTATCAATAATGTTTGAAATTAATAATACAAGTAGAATTATGACTCTTAACAATGAAATTTCACGAATCAAGATGAGTCAAGGAGAATCTATCACATCATACTTTATGAGAATTACCGAGTTAAGAAATCAATTGGCAACTATTGGGCACACCTACGATGAAAATGAACTATCTATGATAGCACTTAACGGATTACCTCTCTCATGGGACTTCTTTACTCAAGAAATCATTGCACGTCCTAAACTGCCTAAATTTGATAAATTAAAAATTGATTGTCTTCAAGAAGAATCGAGACTAATAACTAGAGGATCGAATTTTAAAGAAGATCTTCAAATCTTATACTCACAATCAAGAAGGAAAGAAGATTTCAAAAGAAAAGGAGAATTTCAAGACAAAGGAGAAAAAAATTTTAGGAACAAAAGAAGGAGAGATTATCAAAACAGGCAAGAAGGGAATTCTCTCAATAACGGATGGAGAGGAAGAGATTATCAAATCAGGCAAGAAGGGAACTCTCACAATAATGGATGGAGAGGGAGAGACTATCAAAACAACAATTTTCAAAAGAGAGATCTCTCTAAGGTACAATGCTATAGATGTGACAAATTTGGTCACAAGGCAACAAATTGTCTAGATCGAAACAGTCATCAAGCCTCTATTGCAGAAGTAAAAGAAACAGAATTTGAACACCTTGTCCTTTAGTCTTCACCCTGAGAGGGAGTTTATATATGGGCCTTCATGAATTTAAAAGTCATGTTATAAACTCTTTCTAATTCCTTGTTAGATTTTGCAATTTTTTCTTGAAGAGATATCAGATCACTTGTTGTAAATAAATCAAATATTACTATCCATTGAGAATATGATTCTTCGCTATGTTAAATCTAAGTAATGATCAAATTATTATGTGGTGAAAATATGATTTTTGTTGAGCATTGAGGCTCCTGATATTTGAGTGTTGAGGCTCTTGATATTTGAGCGTTGAAGCTCCTGCATATTCGAGCATTGAGGCTCTTGGGTATTAGAGTGTTGAGGCTCTTGGATAGAATCACCAATGAAGACTATCTTTCAGAGAACTTGTGGATGGAATCTCACATGAAGAGAATCCACACCTTACATCATTATTTGTGAATAATGCTAAGATTATGTGATTGATACTTAAGATGACCTTATAATTGTTATTATCTTGTGGGAGATACTTAATTTGAGATTTATTGATGATACCTTTTCTGATTACATAAATTTGAGATCTATTGTTATATTGATGATACATTTTCTTACATAGATTTGAGATCTATTATTCTTATTGAGATAATGCTATACATAAAGTTGAGATCTATATGTGATTATTGTTTACATCATGAGGATAATATCAATGATGCTTTTTACCTCTCATTACATGTGAACGATGCTTACATTATGTGTTTGAATAACCTTACATCTTGTAGTAGATGATATTACAAAGGTTGAGACATCCCGAGGATAATTAATCACATTGACTACATTAGGTATGATTACAATAGAGATCTAGTGATTACATTATGAGGTTAATGTTATTGATCTGTCCCTCAAGTCCAAGAGGGAGTGTTAATATTTGTGGCCTTGAGAGACAAAGATAAATTACATTGCAAATGATTATTAATATTATGGACTTGACAAAGATTAATATAAATAATAAGTATGCTACTTATTATATGACATATCACATTATGATTGAGAAGAGGGATAACTTGCATATTGAATTGTTGAAATTGCTATGAGGGCCGATCTGCATTATAGTCAGCTATCTATTGAGTTTAGCGGCTGGATAACAATAATTATAAAAGCCGACTTGCATATGCAAGTCGGCTGCCTTATCATATTGAAGAGACACCTCTCTTGAGGCATACTTGTATGGGATCGAGGAGTGCGAATTAGGCATCATCGAAAACATAACATGACTGCCTTATTTCACACTTTTAGTAGACTTATAATTCAGATCATCATTGCATAATTGTTCCAACATTATAGCAGCTTCTTGGCAATTTGGAAAGAAGAATAACAAACCTAAATTCACACCTGTAGCAGACCTAAATACATACTCGGAGCAGACCTAAGTTCATATATTGTAACAGAATTGGAGAGGCATTATAACAGACCTTAAAGAGCAAATTGTAGCAGACTTAAAGAGCCAATTGGAGCAAAATAATAGCATTGGATTGAAGGCTTCTTCTTACAATCATTCAACAGATTTCAAGCATCTAAACCGGGTATTATCTATCTTCTATTCATCTATATTTTCGAAAGGGCCTAAGTCTTAGTTCTAAAAGATCATCTATAGATTGTTATTTTCTTTTCAAAGTCTGAAATATTAACAAAAATGCCATAATCACATAACCTTAAATAAAGCAAGTCTCTAGGAAGAAAGTTAAAGGTTTTTTGAAGGTCAATAAAACAAAAGAAGATTTAGGAAGGCAGCTAGCAAGCCCCTCCTCGGTAATAGCTTGAGAGTGTGAAGATGTAATCAATAGTTTGGAACATAGCAGCATGTTTTTGGAGAAGGTTACTTGTTATTGTGAATATTTCAGCTTGGACTGCTTGGTGATGCAATTTAAATCTGATTCCCAAGTTTGTTTTTGTAAGGCACAAATCACTGCCATGTTACAAATAACTTCCTATTTGTTATCTTTCCTACTATCAACAACTTGTGCACATACTTGTTGGAGTTATTCTATTTTATATCAAGTGAGATCCTTGTGCAAAGAAATCTTGTCTAGGAGTGCGAATGGCCTCTTTTTAGTTCTCTACCTCTCAAATGCTCCTCAATATCACAAATTTGATTATGAAAAGTACAATCCGAACTCAGACATCTTATCAAGGGTTATGTCATTGAGGTTCAAGGATTTGAGGGCTTTGGAAGCACTGGAATGTGCAAGTTAAGTTCCTTGGCTTGGTATGCCCTTTGATCTGAACCCATCAAGGGTTTCACTCTGCCCACACAGACTCGTTATGCTGCTGTTGATTAATATCTGTGCAGCCAGCCCTTCAATGCCTTCAATGATTGAACTTACGGCAGGTTTTGAAAATTTGAAAATATGCTTTGAGTCAAACCTATGCAGCTAATGCCCCTGTATGCTCTTCAAAAACCAACCTCGCTAAAATAGTATGCTTTGTGTGAATTGTGCCCCATGCACAATTCTTTGTGATGCAACTCTGACCTGCATGAACCTAGACTTTCTGCCCTTGGTGACTGCCAATTGGTCTGTTTTTGTGTGGATCTCCTGCTGCAATAATGTTCCTTTATTATGCTACCACTGTACTCTTTCTTAACAAATTATACATGCTTTTGAGAGAAATCACATGAAGTTGAACAACCTCCCTAACAAATCTCAGAAAAAACAATTACCATCCATTAACCATCAATGCATTTTATTGCCTTTTCTCTAAACAAGCATAACTTAATTATTTTAATACTATTTTATTGTCAAGATATTCAATTGGTATCTGTGTATTTTTCCAAGATAACAAGCACAACATTGCGTTGAGTTTTCCAATTTAACATGTGGCTCTCCAATCAACTGCTCTCAGAAGGAAGCAAAACATTGTAATAACATGGATACACGATATCAATAAACTAGCAGTGGGGTGTACATACAAGATTTAATATCAAAATGATCATATTTTAAATACCAGAAAAGTTCCTGACACTGACTAATTGCATTGTTACAAAAACCGGCTCGCCAAAAACTTGCAAGATAACAAGCACAACAACTTGCTGTGCCAATAATGTAGAAAAAAACGTGGGTTAAACACCCCAACTTTTGTTTTGGGCTTTATAAGCATTATTTTTTGCCTTCAAAAATTATGAAATCATATTACCCCTACCAAACTCATTTGATACATTTTATAACTGTATTTTGCATAAAATATATGTCGTTTTAAAAAAAAATGAGTTAGTTTATTTAAGTTGCCATGTTTTTCCCGATTCAGAATTTTTTGGTTTTCTGAGTACTCCATTTCAGAGTCTATGAACTATGCTTATACCTGTTGAAAATTTCCGTTGAGAAACTGAATGGAATCACGTTGCATCTCACATAGGAATTCGTAAATCCTGCCTACAAAATGAATTTCATTAAAATAACAGTTTTCTAGAATCCCCTCTTCATAAAACAGAACTGCAACAGGAGGCAATACTGTAATCTCCATATTACATAATTGTGATACATAAAAATGACGTTGCACAAAGGATTTCCATATAAATCAGTGCAAGTTATGGTAAGAGGGTGGCTTACCCTATAAATGGTTTGAGAGAGCTAGCATGTGAAGAAATTAGAGAGCTTAAATACTGCAGGAAAGCCTGCCCCCTCCCCTCCAAGGCTCTCGCCAGCTCCAAGTTTGGCATTATGTTCCCCATTTTTTTCTTCTGATTATTAAATTTCCCTTGCAGGGTGTCTATCTTAGATGCCATGATTGAGGAGTGTCTCTTTCATTGAATTCACATATGACTTTATTCTGATTTCGTCCATTGAGATACACCGCACCCAAAGTTCTCCGTGGTAGTTTACCCAATTCAGCATTTAACATGCTGTAAATTTAAGCATATAATTGGCTCTTGGGAATGTGATCATGGGTCTTCACTACAAGAACTCCAATGGTTTACCAGTCAAGCTTATTCTCTTTGACAATATTTATTTTCTCTGTAAGTGGGTGAAAAAACTTGGCATCTAGTTTATAATGCGTGCACAAACATTAGATGAAACAAATAACTCTTGAATTATTCATGAGAATTCTTTTTGGTGTTTTTCCAGCAAGCGAAGCCGATTTCAGATTGAGAAAAGTTCATCTGATTACAATCCTTTGACTCAACCTAGTTGCCCAGTAAATAGTGGGTCTTCAGACCTTACTGGTATGTACCTTTTCTTTGTTCCCCTAGGAAATGGGTACTCTTATAGCTAAGGAAATTTGTGACTTAGAGAAATTCTGTGCCATGTATTTGATTTGTTATTGGATATTGCAGTCCTACATGATACTTTATTTTTGTGCTTTAACAGGAGGAATGGATGATGATTACAAAGAACTTTTAGCAGCTGTTGAGGATGCGAATAATTCAAGAAGTATGGTTTGAATTTTAAGAGACTTTCTAAATTGATAATTAACACTAAATCAAACTAACGTTAAGTAAAATAGTCATATATCCCTATAAGAGATTCATCATTGTGTTGCACATAAGTTCATCATGGTTAAGCAGTTGTGATACTAGATTGTTTGTTTATTTTATTTTTAATTTTAAGTTTTGGATTGGGTGCTTTAGGTCTAGCATGCTCAAAGCCATTTTGGAAGGAAATGGAGCCTTACTTCAGGATTGTTACTCAAGATGATCTTGATTACCTGAAGCATCAAGTAAAGTAACTTCATATGTAGTAGTTGTTTATATATAGTATATACTGTGTTCTAGATCATGTGCTAAATGATTTACATGTTGTAAATTCATCCTTATTCACACAATTACTTTTAATCTGTAGAAATTTTATCACAACAGATGCTTTGGTTGATCTTTATATGCTGCTCTTGGGATTTATTGAATTTTTTCCTCTTTCTTCACCTCTTCGCTTTGTCTTTTGTTAAAGACTATTTAGATTTTCAGTCTTTTTGACAGTGTTAATATTTTTTCCCTATGAACATTCATATAAACCTGGTTCTTTTGTATGGATGTAGAATGAGTTTCTTATGCATATTTTTCCTAATATGCACCTTATATTTTAAACTCTGCTTTAATTTCTTTCTGCTTTTGTAAAATATTTGGACCAAATTTGTTGTTGGTTTTGGCTAGCTTTTGGTATTATATTTGGAGAACATGTCTTTATACTTGTTTTGAATTGTATTATATTTGCTCATATAATTTTTGTGTAACATACACCCCTAAATTTGTTTTGTGTGTTTCTTGTTTTGGTTTTGAAAATGTTTACTACATTTAACAAAAAAGGTTTTTGCAAGAAGATAATCACTACTGCGACCAATATTATTTCATTCAAATCAAGAGCTAATAGCATTTTTCCTCATTTCATTGTTCTTTAATGCATACATCAAATTCCAAAGCCAAAATCATTAAAAATCTCACATCAGTTTACCTTATAAATTTTCATTTTTTCCAGGCACCAGTTTTTATCTTTCTCCAACAACCTATATGAAGTTCAAGACAAGATGAATGAGTATGAAAGATTCCAAATCCGGTCTGATACAAGCCACTATCATCAGAGGAAGGTCACTAGTGTTCATGCTAGACACTTGCACACAAAAAGGGCCACCAGCATACTTATCGGACACTAGTGTCCAGAAAGTGTCAGTAGTGCGTCTGTCACACACTACAGCTCAGAAAGGGTCAATTAGACTATCATACATGTCGGACACAAGTATACTTGGAGGGTCACTACTCTCTGATAGTTCCATAAATCCATGCATGTGCTTAGAACTTCTTCCAGTTGATTTTCCCAGCACTTTCCAGTCTTCTGCAACTGCTTCAGCATCACAGAACACTCAATCAAATGTGCTTTTTCCTAGCGCAATTATATTTCCTTTCCAATTTCATGTTCAATCTCAACTTGTGTTAAATCTGGATGGTTTAATTCCAAAATTGCTACTTTAATCTGACTTGTAATGAAAAGTCAGTTAAGCAAGTAGATTAACGTACTTCAGTAATTAAAATAAATGCCCGAATCACACTAAAACCTTCTGATTCTATGTTAGGTGTGTTTATTTCAATCCACACCTACATATTCATTTGTACATGACTCTCACAATCAACAATTACATGCTTGGTGATTTTCTGGTGATTTTCACTGTAAGGTGTTTTGATTTTGTGATTTACTAAATTGGTGTTTCAGTAGTTTTGGTTTTTCACTATGATCGGTGCTGGATTAATTTTGTTATTCAGAATTATGCATCCAAATTTGTGGAAGACTTCAGTTGGCTAAGAGAAATGTTTTTGGAAAACAATCTCCACTCAAAGATTGATTAATCAGATTTATTTCTTGCAGAATGTTTTGCTTCTTCAATGATTAATTCAGCCTTGAGAGATTTAATGAGGCAGTGCAGTGCAACATGTTAAAGTTTTGATCAGATTTAGAGGTTTATAGTATTTTTAATTTTTCTATATATATGTTGATCACAATATCTCAATAATTCTTTCTTGAATGTATATATATTAATATTAATGAAATATGAATATATATATAATCCTTAGCATTCTCAATATCGATATTAATGATAATATATATTTACTATGAAGTGATTGTAATACAGATCAGATCTGTATATATATATTGCTGCCGATATATGCTTGAATTGATAATTACAAATATCGATGAGCATTGCTGGGACTTGTTAGGCACTTATTGATTTCGGTGCTTCCCAAGTCATATGGACCAAAGTTATATACTAATGGGAGGAGACATGTCTACTGTAATGTCCCTTCTTAATCTCCTTATGTATTTTCTTGCAAAACTGACGTTGGTAGAGAATTTTACACGATGTTTACATGACTCTTATTCTATTCAAAGTTAGTAAGGGGGGACTTGATTCTTAGGGGCTGCTTCTAGGTCGGGCTTCACAGAATTCTTGTTTCTCGGCTTGAGGGATATAAGATCCACTCTAAGCAATCGGGCTATCAGCACATCTTCCCATAGAGCACTGCCCATAAGAATCTCTTGGAAGCAATAAATGTTCTCCAACACATGCATATGATTGGTATCAGTATATATATTGCCTACATGAGATTATACAATCTCAAGACTAGGGAATCTATAACAATTAACTCTAGCCCCCTCTAGATACAGGAAACCATCTCTAATGAATATAAGATTCATTTTATATGGTATCCCTATTATCATTTTTTAGTGAACATATAAATGTACAAACATTAATGTTGATTATAAAATCATAGTTTTTAGACTTATCTATAAAATAAATCCAGAGTTACTCAAGAATGCATTAATCAAGAATTCATATATATATATATATATATATCTTAATTTTATACACACACACACACACACACATATATATATATAATATTCAATAAATAAATAATTTAATTCGTATTAACTGATATACCAAAAATGAACTTCTTGCTGAAGTCTTCATTGTAATCTCTATTATATATTTCTTTCTTATTCCACTCCTCTTCCATTAATCCTTCTTTAACTCCTATTATCTCCCCCTCTTTTTTATTTTTTCTTTCATATGAACTCTCCTCTCTTTTATATCTTAATTTGAAGGATTCACATCTCTTGACTTTTCATTAGATTTTAGTTAATTTATATTAATCTATATTATACTATTTATTTACTTATTTATTATCATTTATTATTAAATCCTATTTAGAATGGCAACATACTTTCTACAATATTCTCCCTTTTAGTAAATTTTATTTATTTATTCATTCATTGTAATTTTATTAGTGTTTAGTTATTTTAAATCTTATTTTTTAATAATAGCTTATATATATGTTATTATTTATATAATAATAATAATAATATTGTTTAGTTATTTTAAATCATATTTTAAATCTTATTTTTTTATAATAGATTATATATATGTTATTATTTATATTATAATAATAATATTTTATTATTATTTCTTATTTTACTATTAATATTAATATATGATTTTATTATCATTATTTATGTAATAAGATTTTATGATCTAATTATTATTAAAATCCTATCTTAAAATGGGGACATGACAGTCCACCCTTCCTCAAATTGCTTGTCCTCAAGCAATTAGATAATGTTTTCTATTGATTTGAACGATGTACATCTTTTAGTCCAAATTCTTAGGTTGTTGTTGTGGCTATGATTGAACCTCTTCCAATCGCCATTGTTTTTTCACATTAGTCTTTCATATGAATTATTTTCCTATATCCTCTTTTACCCTATAGGATGGTAGGATCATGCTCTGGTATCATTGTAATGTCCCTTCTTATTCTCCTTTATAATTTCCTGCAAAACCGACGTTAGTACAAAATATTATACAATATTTACATGACTCATACTCTACTCTAAGTTAGTAGGGGGGATTTGATTCTTAAGGCTGCCTCTAGGTCGGGCTTCACATAATTCTTGATTCTTGGCTTGAGGGATATAAGATCCACTCTAAGCAACTAGGCTATCGACATGTCATCCCATAGAGCACTGCCCATAAGAATCTTTTGGAAGCAATAAATGCTATCCAAGCCTATGCATATGCATATGATTGGTATCAATATATATATGGAAGGGATAGCAAATGTTGACAGACAGCTAGGTATTGCAACAAATATTGAGTGTCTATCCTCCCCCATAACCCTTAAGACCAAGAAAAAGAGAGGCAGGAAATCAACCAACGAATTGAGAACTAGAGATGGTAATGCTGAGAATCAACTGAAACTATCTGATATTTTGAATGCAGGGAAGGGGAAGAGCCTTCCCCAGGGGCAATGAAGATAACAACATGGAATGTTAGGGGCCTGAATGCCCCTAACAAACAAAGATTAATTAAAAGATATCTTAATTTATTTGAATCTGAAATTATAATTCTACAAGAAACTAAATTAAACAAGGATGAAAGTATGAAGTTTAGTCTAAAATTAGGCGTATGGAAGTCAGAGATAGTTCTCTCCAAAGGCGCCTTTGGAGGGCTGGTAGCCCTATGGGATCCTAGGAAAGTAGTGATTGAGGGAGTATCAAAACATAATAATTGGCTATTACTAACAGTTAGCAGTTTAAAAACAAAATTAAAATTCAAACTCATTAATGTATACGACCCTATTCCTAATACAGAGAAGAAGAAACTATGGCAAGAACTACACATTCAGCTTTCAAACAACTTAAATGATGTACACATTTTAGGAGGGGACTTTAATGCAATCCTAGAAACTCAAGCACACTATTAACAGAAATTAATAACACTTTCTTCAATCTCATCCCTAAGAAGCATGACAGTCTGGAGCCAGGGGACTTCCGCTCAATCTCCCTCTGTAACACTATTTACAAAATTCTTTCTAAATGTTTAGCAAATAGGCTTAAAACCTTCCTACCATCAATAATCTCTGAAGAACAGACGAGTTTTGTTCCTAATCGTTCAATTCTGGACGGGATTGTAATAATTTAAGAAATAGTACACACAACCCAGTACAACAAAGAATCTTGTATGCTCATTAAAATAGATATCCAAAAAGCTTATGATAAAGTAGATTGGAGATTTCTATGTAAATGCTTAGAAGCATTTGGTTTCTCCAAACAATGGATTAGTTTAATCTATAACTGTATATCATTGCCTAAAATATCACTCCTAATTAATGGTACTCCAGAAGGTTTCTTTGAAATCTCTTGAGGCATTAGACAAGGAGATCCATTATCCCCCTTCCTCTATGTGATCATGGCTGAAGCTTTGGGTAGATCTTTAACTAAGGCCCACCTAGAAGGTAAAATTTCAGGAGTCAAAGTAACAGATAATGTCCCTAATATAACTCATCAACAGTTTGCAGATGACACAATATTACCAGGGGCATGTAATAAAAGGGAAGCAAAGGCTTTCAAAGCTATCTTGGATGTCTATATGAAGACGTCAAGACAAAGAGTCAACCCCAATAAGTCTGAAGTTTTCTTTGTTAACACGCCCCCGGCTAAAGCAAGACAAATTTGTAACACTCTAGGTTACAAACTTGGCAAGTTTCCTTGTAAATATCTAGGGATTCCCCTGGACAAGGGAGTACACAGCTCTAAGTTATGGAAACTGGTAATTTCTAAAATCCAAAACAAAAAAGGTAATTGGAAAGGAAGATGGCTCACTAAAGTTGGGAGAACAACAATGATTAAATCTGTCCTATCGGCCATCCCCACCTACTAGATGTCTCTTCTTCCGCTTCCAGTCAACATCAAAACCAATTTAGATAAACTCCTTAGAGACTTTTATTGGCAAGGTACAATGGAGGATAAGAAAACAGCTCTTATTAAGTGGGATAATTTATGTAAACCAATCTCCCTAGGAGGCTTAGGTATTAAGAACCTTCAATGGCAGAATAAAGCTCTAGGTGCCAAACTAGTTTGGAGAATTTATAAGGAACCCAATAGCAAATGGGCAACTATCCTTTTGAACAAATATATTCCAAACGTGGAGCCCATCAATATTTTTAGATCCCATTCACACACAAAAGGTTCTCGTATCTGGAATTTCATTATAGATTCCAGAGAAGTTATTAATTCCCTACTCATGTGGGACATTGGAGCAGGGGACAAGGCCCTCTTCTTGGAAGATTCTTGGGGAGGGTGTACCCCCCTGGCTAAGGAAGGCTTCACACAAGAATTTATTGATCATTGCAAAGCCAGTAAAGGCAGCCTTGTAAAGGATTACATCTCTCCCGGAGCAGACTCAATCTGGAGAACGATAGATAACATCCTTGTAGACCATAATGAAAGATTAAAACTTAGAGACATCCTTAGTAATAGAGTAATCTCATATAAAGTCAGAGAGGACATACTAATTTGCATTGGTTCAAATGATGGAAACTATAAAGTCAAGGATGGTTACAAAGCAATTATGAAGGAACATAATTTGGATGCCCTAGATATCCCGTTAAACCTTTGCTGGAACAAAGCATGCCTCCCTAAGGCAGGGATATTCCTTTGGGCGGCATTGCAAAAGAAAATATTGACTGCAGATAGAATTAGGAAACTAGGTTTTGAAGGTCCATCAAGATGTCCGTTATGTGAAGGTCAAGAAGAGGATGTTAACCATTTACTTTTAAATTGTGAATTCTCCCAAGAGTGCTGGAATTGGTTATGTAAGTGCTTAAATTGGTATTCAGCTAGATCCTCGGATATTTTGGATTTCCTCAAAGCATGGCCTTCACTTAATAAGGATAGTTTGTATAAAGATATCTGGATAATTTCCCCATCTATAGTTTTGTGGGAAATTTGGAAAGAATGTAATAGAAGAATATTCACAAACCAAAAACTTGAGTGGAGATCGATAACTAATAAAATAGAAGCCTCAATAACTGAAGTAATTAATAACAGGCTCTGAAATCTAATTAGCTACGAAAACTCATTTAAGCATTGGGACAATAATCTTAGAAAACTTTGGACAAAATTGGCTATTCCTCCACTATACGGAAAAGGAGGGAGCAAAACAAAGGCTGATAGAAGCACATGTAAATGGACACCGCCTAAAGAAGGGTGGTGTAAACTGAATTTTGATGGCGCCTCTAGAGGCAATCCAGGTATAGCAGGTATTGGTGGAATTATCCATAATTGGAAGGGAGAAACCATTTCTCAATTTGCTAAGCCCATTAAACCAACAACTAATAACATGGCTGAATGTGATGCCGCTCTAGAAGGACTTAAGCTATGCTATCAATTAGGCTTATAAAAAGTTGAAATAGAGGGAGATTCCCAAATTATTATTAATGCAATTAGAACTAGGAAAACTCCAAATTGGAAACTCAACTCAAAACTAGAAGAAATCTTAAAAATCTTGGATAAATTCCCCCAATATGAAGTAAAACATATTTATAGAGAAGGTAATTCAGAAGCTGATAATCTCGCAAATAGGGGTGCAGATGGCAAAACCTTGTAGACAGAAAACAATAAATATTATCAATATACTTCCATCACACAACCATTAGATATTGTTGTTCATATATTTCCCCCCTACAGTAACATTATATAATTCTAAAGAGAATTAACAAATTAATCCCATAATCTTTATTAAAAATAATAGCTACTTATAGTACACGAAAAAGGAGGGAACTTTAAATTTAATTAAGAGAACTAATAAATATTAAGCTGTTGAGATGGAATCCTAATTATGAGACCCCTAGGTCGCAATTATTATTAATTAAGTATCATTACTCCCCTCAAAGATCAAGTACTCATAGATTAGCAAATATAGTCACATCGTATTTAGGGAAATGTTGTGTCATGACAAGTTTCGGGAAATCGTGTTGCAGCTTAGCCATTTCGAGATGATGCATTTGAGAAATCTGATAATGAAAAGGTGGATATCAAGGTAATTATTGAAATGACTTCATGTACTCTCTCTTCATGCAATCCTCTAAATAGTTGCCCATTGATCGACACAACTTCATTTCCTACACTGTAATTCCCGAGTATTAAGATATCTCTAAAACTATGGAATCAAGACTGATTACTTTCTCAACCAAAGCAGACAGGGCAATGGCGTTCAGAGGATTTATCACGCCGGAACGATGGAACCAGATTCTTAATCCTCTATCAAACTCCTCTAGAAGGGCTATAGAGAGAGCCATGGGAGACCAATATTTCAACAATGAATACACATACATAACCAATGGTGCGGTCATAGGGCAGTTCATTGCCATCTCAGCCTTTGCAGGCAAGAGGAAAGATGATATTATTCAGGTAGCGAGGGCTATCTTTAATGAAGAACTTCTTGGTGGTTTGGAAAATATGGTGTTCTCTGTTGCCAACCAACTCACAATACCATACCCAGAAACAACGATGAAAATAGAGATTCCTAAGCCTGATGAAATACCTCAAACATAGCGCATACCTATGATGTCCTTCAAAGATGAGGAGAGTTTCGACACCCATTGGCCAGAAATGCTAAGGAATATGGATTTCCTCTTCTACGAGACTCTTCCTAAGGAGATGGACTCGGAATGGCTCCTCAACTTCTGGAGGGATGAGGGCTTCAACATTTCGAGTGACCTCGATCAAGTTAAGGCAAACAATCTTCACATTATGGCTCCGGAGATCAACAGGTGTACTCGCCATTCATGAAAGGTTGCAAATGAAGCCGGATGCATTTTTGTGATGAAGAAGAGAGGAAATATTTGGAACTGCAAGCCGATCCAGAAAAATGGAGCCATATAAACAGTGGTACCCAGTGTCCCTTTTTGTAGAATGTCTATTATCTTTATAGCAAGATAGCGAAAATTAAGTAGGCTGTTATATGTACATAAGTTACAGACCTCTATTGTAAACTTCGACAACTGTATTAAGCTACAAATATGTGGATATTTAGTACTTTATTAAGTCTGGATTAATACTTTTTGTTTATAGATGGTATGGCCCCTCTCTTAACAGTCGACATGGTTAGAGCTTCAATTTTATCTCTCTAAGAATCTAGTGGATAATGAAATTTATATTTTTGCTTAATTTCCCTTGAGCATTATTTCTCTCAGACCGTATATTTTATATTTAGCGAGTAGCTAGTAATCCTTCCCCTGTTATATACAGAACCCCTATTACAAGACTACCCCTAGCCCCTGCTAGCTTACCTACAAACGACAAACCTTGATTGTGAAGTTCCAAGAAAAAGCCTAAACTAAATTAGGAAAACTCGTCACCTCCCCAAGTGGAAGAAATGAGCAGACCATGGCATACATATAAACCAAACAGTCTTAGGATCCAAAAAGCCAGGGCTCAAAAAGTATATTATAATTAACAGATGTGTTATTATTCATCCATGGAATAAGTCAAAAGGTTTTTTGAAATCATTAGTTATTATGGATGAAAGATAGGTCTCAGCCTCATTCTTGTTTATTATCAGCGTTAGCTTACTGTAATTTTGGTATAAAAGGAATAAGTGTTAGTAAGCCTGCTATAATGCAAATCTATCTGGCTGGCAAATGAATTAAGTACGGACACCTCCAGCCTGAATACAGGGCTGGTATACTATGACATAAGCCCAGGATTCCAACTATGGTAAGATGCTCCACTCTCTGGAATCAACACTGATAGAGTTTTGGGGCCCGAGACAGGTTTTAGTCCAGTAAAATCATTAAAACCATGTTATATAAGCACCTCAAGAGTGGGCTTATTATGGTAATCTAATACTTTAAGCTCCCATCACATCTTGAGATAAAATCCTCAACCCTTACACCCACCTTTACTTCGAGCTGATGTTATTTTACTTTTAGGTTTTGAAAACTAGATATAGGTAAATAAGGAATGGTTTAGCAGAGGCTTTTCATAGTATAAAGAAGCTATAATGAGGTCTATGAGAAGAATTACAGGTTTATATAATTACCTCATGAAAGAGACTATTAGGGTACCCCTATGTTATGTGCTCATTTTTCTTTTAAGTTGCTTATAATTTTAGCGTCCTGGTATTAATTCTGCATGTGCACTACTATATATTAAAATCATTATATGTGTTTCTATTTTGATCTTATGCTAGCTTTAGATCAAAGTACATGATAACAGGATATGGATTTAGCCACTCTGTTATTTTATAAACTTCATCATTACAAAAGGGCTCCTAGGCTAGAGTATTCCGGTACTTCTATTGATTACCAGCAAAGTTTTTCTTTACCGCTCTTATGCTCTATTGAGACTTTACCCTAGGATAGGATCTTAATCCAATCTTAATGAGGGATTGTAAAAAGATTTTATAATCATTTATCTATCGCAGGAAAGCTTAATTGAAACTCACATTGGTCTGGTTATTAGTTTTAGATATTTATTCAGACAAGTGGGCTGATTTGAATAGCTAATTCATATTTAGATATAAGCAGGGTTAATATCAGGACTTGCTTAGATAATTTTTAAATGACAAATATTGTGATTATAGGTTTAATTCTCGGTATCCAAGGTATTATACTTTTTTATTTAAAAATATATTATGAGAATCTTACAAAATATAACCCAAGAATAGGCTAAGATAGGGTTAGATTATACCTGATTGATCTATTTTCACAAAGGTTATAATTGGATAAGTACTCTCTATTAAGAAATCCTTAGAATTTATGATGAATATCAATTAATATTCTGAATACACTAACAAGGATCTTAGCCAAAAGTTACGTTTTTTTAGGAAAAGAAGCTTCAAGAGACATCTGAGGAGGAATCAATAGTACGAATCAAGGCCTGTAGGAATCCCCCCCCTTTTTTTTTCAGCAACAATGCTACACATTATAGCAGTCAAGAATGGCTTCATACAAAAAGCGACAAATATAGAAGGGAGGCTTTCCAATTGCTTATAACGGACAAGCATTTATTAACTAAGGAATCATTGCAAACAAGCGAAATGATTAGCTGCTTATGAATTTTGTAATATAGATGTTTCAAGATTTTGTATTTGGAGGGTATGCCCTCTTAAGATTATTATGTATCAGACTCTGAACTTTGGTCCCAGGCAAGGCTGGAGGTTTTCTCAGCCCCACTCTTTCCTACCAGCGCCTGCACTGAGTGGCGTATTTTGTATTATTTGTTTTGTGATTAATAAAACTCTTGGCTCCGGCCTTTTAACGATAAAAAAAATAAAAAAAATAAAATATTATAATATATAAATATATATTATAATATTTTATATTATGATAAATAAAAAAAGAATTTTATATTATTTACATATATTATAATATGTATAACATATGTAAATTGATCATTAATAATTAAATATTATTGACATATTAATATAATATTATAATATATATATATAATATTGTGATATATATAAATTGATTATTAATCTTAAATGTTATTGACATGTTAATATATATTTTTCTCTTAAGAGAAAATGACAATATTTGTTAAAGTTCCCTTTTTAATAAAAATTATATACATTGGTAAGAGTTTTTAATCGAGGGTCATCACATCTATGTAGGGACATGTCCCTATGTGGACATAGTCCATGTAGAGATGTGTCTCTACGGAGGCATGTCCTCATCGATCCCAAACTCAAGTTAATACACTTTAGTTTGCATGTTAATAACATCGATACTAATATCGATTCATTTGGTAATATAAAGCATGTTGTTGATATTAATGCAATATTAAGATAATGTATCGGTATCATAAATCGATACCAGCATTGATTATATCGATACTCATTATCGATGAATGTATAAATCAAAATCAACAATGTAATTTGTATTAACAGCATAATTAACATTAACAGCATAGTTAATATTAATGGTATTAACAGCATGATTAATATCATGAACATGATTAATAATAGTTATTATCAATCTCAATTACAATTATGTATATATATATATATATATATATATATATATATGATTGTAATCATACTATTTATTAATCAAGGTCGATAGGCCACTTATGCATTTGATTTTATCGATAGGAATAATCCGATCGAAGCTACAATTCATTAACACAACATTATGTAGATTTATTGACACGATACTGATTCGCATGCCACTTATCTGTCTTTTTAGTTTTAGATGTAAGACACAGAGGAAAATTTTAATGATTTTGAATAGTTATAGGCTCACCATTCTTATCTATATACTCTACTTACAAGACCTTGTGATATACAATGAGCTGGTTTGCTAGCTATTAGATTGGATGTTTTTGTTGCTCACTTAAAAGTCTATGTTATTGTTTTTACAATTTTCCAGTTTAATCAATGTAACATGTAACTCTATTATTCCTTGCTTATGCAACTTTAATTCAATCTCAATATGAAGTTGTTTTAATGATTTCATTTCTAATTTCCCACCAGTGTTGAGTTTGTTTATCTGCAATCAACTTTCTTTCATCCGCAGTTTTAATTCCAATTTATTTTCAGAGTTTGTTCTTGAATTCTAAGAATTAGAGATAGTGTTTTGACTCTTTTGGAAGGCTTCCATTCTATTATTTTTTTCAGAACTTCTTTTTCAACTGGCAGCTTTATGAAGTTTGTTTTCCTCTAATGGCAGGTTATGTTTGCTTGTGATGAAACACGAGGACACCTGAGTAGAAACTTTTCAAGTCACTGGAAATCCTTATTGAGTGCAAATGTTGAAGATAACAATTCAAGTTTTTTAAACAAT
This sequence comes from Chamaecyparis obtusa, assembly GCA_027943335.1. Taxonomy (NCBI): domain Eukaryota; kingdom Viridiplantae; phylum Streptophyta; class Pinopsida; order Cupressales; family Cupressaceae; genus Chamaecyparis; species Chamaecyparis obtusa. Next base: position 976,145 of record BSBK01003916.1, on the reverse strand, counting down.
CAAGCTGATATGCAGGTTACAAGATCATCCCCTGGAACAGATGGCATATGGCTTGAAAAGATGACACCATTATCACAAAGGCTTCTTTCTGCTCTAATAGTTGTGGATGAAAATGAGCAATTAATGAGGATTGGCAATGACAATGGGCATAAGAATTTTGATTGCATGACTGAAGTTTCACCCCATATAAGTCATGTTGATAAATACAGTGAGGATAAGACTTTCAGTAGAGTGGAAACACAAATGGCAGGACAACTAGAAATGCATAATAATGAGAGGTTAAATATTTCTCATGATTCTACTTCTTTAAATGGATATATAAATTATTTACCTGAAGTTTATGTCCCCAGTGACAATAGTGGAGTAGTATATGATATTTTAGAAGGGTCAACTTCAGACATTGATATTTCCAAAGCAGACTCAGGAAATTTGAAGGTGAAGCACATAAGAGGATTGCAGAGGAATCAATCTGAATTGCAATCTGGCCACCAAGCTAATTGTGTGACTTCTGGCATTGCTACACATGAGATTGAGTATCAACAAATGTCTCTGGATGAGAAGATTCTTTTGGAACTTCACAGCATAGGGCTCTTTCTAGACTCCGTGGTACTCATACCTGCCATTTCTCTGTTCCTTTTCAACCTTCTACAATACATATAGCAAGCACAAACTTTTGTAAAATGCTAGAAAAAACTTCTAATGCACGGAAGCATGGTAAGATATGAGCTTTTCAATTTATCTTTTAAAATACTAATATTTTCCTTGAACTTGTTCATTGCTTTTTTTTTTCACTGCAGCCTGATCTAGAATCTGAAGATGATGACAGTATAGAAGAGGAACTTAATAAGCTTAAAAAAGAACTTCAAGAAAAGGTGCATCTCTTTCAGATTCTATACAGCCTTTTGTTATTCTCTTTCATCTTCTCTTTGTAGGTAGGTTCTTTATGTAATCTTACCTGCAACGAGGAGAGAAAAAGTAAATAATTTGATGCAATTCTCTGATTGCTAAAATATATTTCCTACAGGTTATTATTGACAATCGATCAAACTTGTTTTTTATCCATCAGCTATTTTGCTGAGCACTCATCTTTATGAGAAAGTTGATTTTTAATTGTAGTTTGCTTGTTGAAATTGTTTAGGTTTGAGTATACTAATCATGCACTCAGTTCTATTCCATAGATTTGCAAAACGGAAGCTCAAATAATTCATCTAGAAAAGGCTGTTTCTGAGAGCTGGAAGTTGGAAGAAAGGTAATTACATCTGGTAAAGACAGTTGTGAAATGCATGATTTGGTAGACCATTAAGTTACAATTAGCTATATAAAATTATAAATATGGTTTTAAATTGTTTTCTCAAGTCTCTATATGTTTCTGCTTAATTGCAAAAGTATTTATGCCAATGCAGCATCATGTATGTGTTTCCAATCTTAGAATTTAAAAGTCTATATTGTTATAAGGAACTAGAGGGAAGTAACATTTCTGATCATACTTTTTATTGCTTTATTGTAAAAGGTGAACTCATAAATGCATTGTGCTCAATAGTTTTTTGATTTTTCCATACTTTTTTAACAGAATGCCAATTTTGGTGATGATTTTCAGGGAACGCGAACACCTTGCTTTGAATAAGCTTGTATTGAGAGCATCCAAACGATATCTAGTGAGCATATATTCCTTAGCTATATACCAATTTGAAATCATTATTGTTCTTTTACCAAAGAACTTGAGGTCTTTTCTAGTTTATATTTTAGCCTTGCCTGTGTCTTTATTCAGATTATATGCTCTTAATTTTGGTATTCCACGTTATTCATATTTTATTCTCAATGGCAAATTCTAGTCATATATTTACATTGATGTGATTTATTCTTTCATTTTTTTTGTTTATTTGCAGAAAGATCTTATGCTTATGTTCTCAAAGAACTAATTTGGCTTTTCATGAGAATATTAGTTATTTTCTCGAGTAGGGTTGATAGTGGATGGACAATTTAGTTTCTTCCTGTCATTATTGGTTATAATGGTTTTTTAGTAGATTTTTTTTGTTTAAATTGTCATACTTCCTATAATAATGTTTTTCCAGACGTTTGTGTGGAAAAGTTTTTCTAAATCTGTATTAAGGTGAGCTAAAATCAGTTCATTGTATGTGACACTCCTGTTCATTTAATTTTTACTTAGATTACCTCTGATTTCTTTCTCTATTTTAGAACTGTACTACGATTTACATTATAGGCAATTATGTAAAATTGCTTACAGTAACGATTTATGATTTGATGTCCTTATTTGGAGGCCCACATTGAAATTTTATTGAGTCTATATTTTATTCAATGACGTGGGGACTATGTAACTGGTATTAGAACAGTTTTTGATACATTTTGAAAATTCTGGTAATGGGAGCTTGCTGGAAAAAGACCTTCCATTGAAAAGGCTATCAGCTGATAGGATTTTATGGTAATTTAGGGACCAAGAGGTAGAGGCTTTCATAGGAGGAGTGCGGCAAAGAAGGTTGAACAGCAGGCTAACTTGGATTTTGTTAAGCGGACACTACATAGGTGTAAGAAGTTTGATGAAACAGGCAGAAGCTGCTTTAATGAAACTTCCCTGAAGGAGAAATTTTTCCCAGTAGCTTCTAAAGAGACAACAACAAAATCTTTAGAAAATGCAATTGAGGCTAAAATTTTCCATGCAAGCCAAAATGGTGGAGATACTGAAAGCCCTTGTGATATGAAGCCATCAGGTACACCACTTGAATGCCTTTGCAATTCATAGCTTAGAATTAACTACAATATGCTAAGCAAAAAGATTATATAAAATTTTATAATTTTATAAATCTATATTTGCTTTAACAATTTGTTTTTAATTGCTTCCCATTTGTCTACATTGATTGCTTTTTATTGCAGAGTGCACCAGACATTTTCAATGATTTCGCAAATAATGTTCTTATGCTTTGCATTAAATGGTGCACATTAAAAGTTTGACAGAGCGTTCTAAAACAAACATTTAGCTTAGAATTTAAATCATTTAAGGATTGAAAGAGAAATTCGTTTGTTCTGAAAAAGCTTTGGAAATATAAAGGAGATTAAGGGCTGGCAGTGAAGCCATTGCTCTTCTTTTCAACTAGTGAAGATTGTTCAGACTAAAGGAAGACATTACCAAGGAAGTTGCTTTCACAATATATCCCACAACAAGATCTTGCATAACAATTTTTTAAATGAATAAGTTGAGGAGTAGTTCACAGAAATTACAGTCCGTTAAGAAACTGCTCATGCCTTTTGGTGTACTTGTATTTTGGATGCAATGGATTTAGTGAATTTTCTAAGAGAAGGGATTTCCTCTTAACATTTCTTTACTGCCAAGCTTACAAGCATTTCATAGAGTGCAGTAGGCCACAACAATGGAAAACCTACATATAGAAATTGGCAACTGGCCCATTTCGTATCAGTTGCTCTTCCGTTGTATTACATGTAATATGAGCTGGTTTGCCTTTCCTCCGTGGTGAAGCCAAGTTTTGTGGCATTATTGCTAGGAATGTTGGATGAACAAGAATTTTTGTGGGCAAATGGATGTCTTATGGCTAGCATGAAAAGACAAAGGGGAATTTCATAACAAAGTGTAAATAGTGAAGGAACTTAGGAATAAGTGGAAATTTGGCATCATTAAAAATAGGAAAGTTATCATCCCAGATCAAATTGCTAACTCACATGTGCTCAAGGGAAACACAACTGAATATGACTGTTAAATATGAGTTTGTTTCAACCCTTAAATTGTAGCATGACCAAGCCAAAAAGGCATTAACCTTGATTATTGTAAGATTAGATAAAGATGAACAAGAAGAAAAAATTGATATCCATACTTAGAAGTCAGCACAAGTGAAATCTTAGAAGCTGAGAGAATAGGTGAAATTGTTGAAAGCAAAATAGAATTGATTCAGATCTAACACGTATATTCATAAATGAAGATGTAATAGTAGTCGATCAAGATGAGCTCAGCAAATAAGCGCACAAGTGAAAGAATCCATGAAAGGCAGTAAGCTTCTCTGCATTTTTCTTATTTGGGCCTTGACAAATATAGATGTCATTTTTGTCACATGAATATGGGAGTTCAACGAATGCAATCCTCTTAACATTCAAGGATTTGAAATCATCTCACTTTGGATTAAAAGAAAATAATAGCAAAGGTTTAGGGGGTATTTCTTTAAAACTAAACTAACTGATTGCTTCATGATAATTAAACTTGACACTAATAACCAATTTATCTGGATAAAAGCACCAATAGAATTTTAATCTTTATGCATTTGCTAATTTTGTCCAAGCTTTCCACTTATTTTAAGAAGCATAAATTGGATTAGAAGGTTTCTTTGATAACCCAAATAACATAAAAATGTTCAAGTGTGAAGGGGAAATTGTCTTGATAGGGCATTTCAATGCTCATAGTTTTAAGATGATTATGATCATTATGTGTTGAGGAAGATTTAAACCAGGCCAAGAATTTTCTAAAATTTCAGCAGATTCATGGAAATTGGTTTTGGCAAAACGCTAATTAACTACCAGTCATGCATTACGATTGCAAAACAACTTTGGTAAAGAACTAATTGACTACCAGTCGTGCATTCTGATTCATTATGTTTTGAAGAAGATTCAAAACCAGCCCCAGCATTTCTTAGAATTTCAAGAAATTTTATGGAAAACAATTTTGTTTCAGAACTAATTATCTACCAGTCACACATTATTTATATTGCAATGGACCAAAATAACGGTGCAATTCTCTTGTTTACAAGAATGGTGGTAGCACTAAAGACACTGTTATCATAAGCCAAAATTATGATTGTCAAATTTAGAAGAATAACTTACACTCTAATATGCTATTACAACCATTCCTCAGATCTGGTTCCGTCCTATCAATATCTTGTCCTGAACCTCAATCAGTAATTTTGCTGGAATATTAGCTCTATAGAAGAATCTGTGTAGGTTGAAAGGCCTTACATGGATTATTTTTTTGTTCTTTCCTAAATGTTGAACTTTGGACGTTGGACAAGAAAATAATTCAAAATCCAAGTAATATCTGACATCCTCTATGCTTGTGACATTTGGGGGTAGCTTATTATAAGGCAAATGGGGCAAGATCCTTTTTCATTTTGCAATAAGTTTGGTCTGATAGGAATCCTTGATAACTCAAAATTGTGATTGGAAATCTAGAAAAACAAATTATCTGTCGATCCCCTCTAACATCCATCACCTAGATTTAGGTCCTTCCTATTAAATTTTTCGGCCCAGATTCCAATTTTATATTAAATTAGAATAGTGGTATTGTAGGAAGAATATACATAGGTTGGAGGGCCTTTAAAAGCAGTTTTCAAAAAGCTGAAAATTTCAGCTTAAACAATAAAAAATAATTAATCAAAGCTTAGTAAAGCTTGTTATCCCCTGGTTATGAAAGTTATACAGAGGTATCTTATCCTGATACACATGGAACAAAATCCAAACATTTAAAAAACTAGTTTGCCACTACTCACTTTCATGTTAAGTATAAAAGACCATGCCATATTCTCCTTTTAGAGTCTTGCTTGCAAGTTGCAACTATTGAAAATGAAGTTCTAAAATGTTATTACTTGCTATATATGAATACACTAAATATAAACTAAGCCAAGATAAACTTCTTTTCATCACCCAATTATCAATGGGGTTCATAATAACAAGATAATGAGGCATTGAATCTTCAAGGAGTACAATTTTACAAAGTCTAGATTGTATGAATATGGTATCTAGGATGCTTGGATGGTATATTTCCTTAATAATTAAATCAGTGATGCATTGTAAGCTACGAGTTTTCATCCTCTTCAATGTCACTGAAATATCAGAGACAAATTTCCAATATTTCACTACAAATTTTTGGCTTCTCATCTCCATCATGTTATGCATTGTTTTCTTTTACAAGGTAAAAAAGATCAGAAATTAAAAAACATAAAACTTAAAAGGAAACATGCAATTCGATGGGCTGGTGGTCTATCTAGCCTTTCATATTTCCAACACAGCACAAAAGCAAATCCATGAATTCTTTGGAAAAACCAACTAGCCCTTAGCACAAATCTATATGTTTGAAAGATATATCCATACCAAAAATGTTAAATTTAGTGATAAGATAAGAACAGTAAACAATTTAAACAAACACTGAACACAAGAACACAAGTAGTTACCCTAGGAAAACCTCCCTCTTGGAGGAAAAATCCAGCATTAATTAGATCAACTATATTATTGCCTTATCAAGATTACAATGACTGAGTACAGTAGAAGTTTGTTTACTGTCCCAAATGTTGTAGATCAGAGATTTGCTGAAGATCCCCGATCAATGAAGCAAATCTGATCTATAATCCTCTATCACGATGAATTACCACAGCCAATCAATATCGCCAATCTCAGATGATGCAAACCGATATGTGTGAATGATGCTCAGTAGATGCCAGATCAGATTGTTATGCCTAGATCAGATGTGCGCCTCAATGATTCTCAACCCAGGTTTGAACGCAAGTATTAATTTGTATAATTGCTGTGCTTGAGTCAGTTTCACAGTGTCTATATCAGATTACATAATCCATTCCAGATCTGATCGCAAGATGTTTACTTTAAATCGCAGATGTATATGCCAGCGTTTGATTGCATGGATCAGACTGCTATATCAAGTCGCTGAGTAAGATCGCCTTAGCAATATTAAAGACATATCAGATTCATATGCTCTGTAAGAATGGATCAGATCGCTGCAAGATGTACTTTGCTGCCTGAGAGAATAAGATCGCTATGTGTATGTGTTTTGGTAATACAAATGACTTTCCTTTATATGGAGATCTCCCCATAACTTTCATAAGTCGGCCCTTTAGAGTTTGGCGCCAATAATTAATTTCGAATTTGGGCCCAGCCCAATTACATCAAAATTTGTATTTATATATACATTGTAGTTTTTACAAGGCAATAATTCGGGCCCAGCCCGTTGATCCAATATATTTTAATTTCCAATTAAAATTAAATATGCTAGAGTCCAATCCTGTAATTAAATAATATTATTTTAATTTTAATTTTCTCATTAAAATAAAATTAATTGTGCTAGAATCCGATCTAGCCATAACTTTAACACTCCCTCTTAGCTCTGGAGGATTCTCAAGAGCATCATGGACTCCTTCCATGATTTCCATCATGCCTACTCGTAGAGGATGGACCCACCTTGCATTGCTCGCAGAGGGTGGAAGAGGTCTAAGGCCTCAAGCCTTCTCTCAAAGAAGAATATGACACCACCTTGCATTGCCCGCAGAGGGTAGTTCCACCTTGCATTGCCCGTAGAGGGTGGAAGATACAATTAATTGTATCAAGAAAGCTGAGACTCCTCAGCCAAAGTTGTGGAATCATCATGGCTACATCCATGAGTGGAGATGAACATATCATCATGGCTACTTCCATGGGTGATACAAGAACACATATCACTTCATCTTGACATCAACCATAAATATCACATCACATGATATCCACATGTGATATCTACCATTATGGCTTTCCTGCTGAAATACATGGAACTCTATCACACGAATCACAGTCCTTGGACTGATTGATCATTAGAGAGACATGGCTCACTCCCTCTGAATCAATAAGATCAAGATCCTTGCAGATCCTTTAGCTGCTCCCTGATTTCTCTTTGTAAACCAGAGAGGCCCACTCACAGTCAAGTTGTGTCATGCACATCTCTAGAGTAAATACCTGTGCATTATCAGCTGCATATTACTGCCTTGGCTTCGGTAGAGTAAGAACATTTGCAGCAGAGGACCGTTTCCTGCTGCCCCAAGAAATCATGACAGATCCCAGGCTGAAACATTCTTTTGAAGTGATCTCAACTTCGTCATAGGATGCGTCTTTCTCCCTCTGGATACAATCTCTCATCATCCTCATGCTTCTCAATCAATCCTGGAAACGTTTTAGAGGGATTAGTAATAGTTCATAGAATCCAAACTTTTAGAAGAGAAGTACTAATACTTAATTTATTTCTCTAACGAAAACTACATAAAAGATTCATGAACATTATGAAATGCTTAAGCACTTCAGCAAGGATAAATTATGCTGAGACTGCCTTCATCTGATTCTCATGACCTCATGAGAGATGCAACATTACTGAAGTTTCAATCCTTTTTAAGGATAGACATATAGTCCAACATCGGTCATGACTATGCACATTCTTGAAACACAATTAAAACATTCATGTCAAGTTAGAAGCATTTTCTTCACGAACAAAACAATATAACCAATATGAATGTTATATAGGGATCAGCCATTCCTCATGTGCCTCATCCACCTAGTTTGCCTACAATATGGAAATTGTTAATATTTGTGGCCTTTTTGGAAAGATCAATATGCTGAGAATAATACTAAATAATATATCTCAGAGGGACGACTTAAATTTGGATATTATATTTGTTATGAAGTGGGACGACTTGCTTATTAAATATTGTATTTAATGAGGGACGACTTGCATGTTTAAATGTTGAAATTGTAACAAGGACCGACCTGCTTATAGTTGAATAATCAATAATTATTAAATGCTGACTTGCATATGCAAGTCGGCTAGCTTACCTTGTTAAGAAGACACCTCTTGAATACATATATAAGTGGAGTTATGGTGTGAATTATGAATGCATCAAAAACATAACATGTCTGCCTAATTCGCACCCTAACAGCAGAGCAGCAGATCCATTGCAATCTGATCCATAGTAGTAACATTTCACACTAAAGTTGCAGTCATTTCTAGAAGAAGAATAGCAAATCATAAACATGCAATATATAACAGATTTGGAGGACGAAATATAGCAGGATTAGAGAACAAATTTAAGCAGACATAGAGGTTGAATAATAGCAGCTTGAAGGCATCATCTAGGAGACTCTACAACAAAACCGGGTATTATCTATTCTTTATTTATCTATATTTTAGATAGGGCCTAAATCTTACTTTCAAAAGATCATCTATAGATTGTCATTTCCTTTAAAAGTCTGAAATATTAACAGAATTGGCATACAATAATGGCTCAGTGGGTTCATCCTTCCTAGATAGAGCTTACCATAAATTGTTATCCCATTAGAAAAGGTCTCCATTGATTGACTATATGTAGGGTAGCTAACATTTCCTTCTTGTAAACTGACTTCAACAAATTCTCACGTTTGAGTTATGACTCAAATGCTAGGGGTCTTCTCTCTTGCATGAGTACTACTTCTGTGCTATACCAAGAAGCATCACATTTCATAATGGAATTTTCAGAAAACAATTGTGTAGCTAGAACTAGAGTTGTGCACTGTATTGAGCCTAGAGTTTTTAATTTGGCCCAACCAGTTAGAGATCACAGATTCACAGACACAGTCTAAATAAAAAAATGGAATGACAGTGATATTGCTGTTTACTTTGTTTTTGGCAATCCTAATTGAAAATTAAACACTTAAGAAGAGACAGATATAACAGATTGAAAGACTGAACAGCTCAAATCTGAAACAAATTTGCTATTCCTGAACCTGTGATAGGTGGAGTTGTCCTTACTGTTCTTTGAAAGATATAAATTCTTGAGTACCCAGGACAGTGAACAGAACTTTGAATACTTTTTATTTCATGGATCTAGTCAGTGGAATTGCATCTGATTAAAACTAAATGGAGATGGTTGCCTTTGGGGTTCTGTAGGTATCTCTTGGTTCACGTTTCACGCTGTCTTTGAGGCGTAAAACTGTCAAAGCTACAGATCGGACTGCAGATATCTTGTGCACATATGGTGCCTCCTAGGATAATTGTTAGCTTTAGTTTACCTTCATGTCTTAGGATCAGACCTGCTATGTTGGTGCATACCTTAATATGACTCTGCAGTGGCCCAGATCTGGTGCTGATGACAATGGGCAGAGAGTTGGTTAACTGTCCAGGACTCCCAGACCTGCCGCTTCCAAGATATAGTGATTTTCTGTTTGTTTCTCCTTCTGATCTGACTTGGACTAAGGAATAGTGATCAGGTCGCCCAGCAGATCAGACAATGATAGAACCTGGATTTTCTATCTGCCAGTGCCCAGACTTGGTAAGTCCTGCTCACGAGAAAAACCAGTCCTTACACCAGTAGGGGTTTCGTCCTGCTAGCACCAAAGGCTCAGATTTTGTTCCGAATTATCATCCGTGTTCATTCCACACTGTAATATGTAAAATCACTGCTCCAGACGGGTATCATCCTACCTAGAAGCTCCCATAACTGAGGTTTTTGTTCCAGTTCTGGTGATCGTCGCAGATTGCAATTTTGAAGACATAAATTCCCCATTTTCAATGCAGTTTTCACCTTCGTACATATCTGGCTGATAGAGTAAACCTGTAATGTCACATTTGCCAATGCCCTAGTTTTTGCCCTGAATTTACTATTCTAAGTAAAGAAAGAATGGAATAGGGTTTGCAATATCATTTACCAATTGTGGAATAAGATAAATCTTGGTTGAGAGCCTGCAATTATATTAGGTGATCATTGAAACATAATCAATACATTAGATTTTTACAACTAAACATTATCTCAATTAAAAGTGTGGATCTTTCCTACTACGGTTAGGAACATTAACTGAATCATATGCTATAACTAATTTCATCTGGGAGTTCCTTGGAAAATCATATAAGGTGCCTCGTGATTATTCCTTTCCATCAAGCCCAGGAGCAGGGAATGACACCTGCCATTCAGCCTCCCAGCCCCACTTGGGGTTACCACTACTCTAATGGAACTTAGGTGCTACTTGCATCCCTTATATGTATTCCATCATAATGTGTTTGTGGAATTCCCTAAAGGGTTTTCCCAATAACCATCCTCACCATAAGTACCATGGGAGATCATACAAGGTGCATTGAGCCTATACATTAAGCCCAGGAGCATGGAAATGACAGTTGCCATTCGGCCTCCCAGGCCCACTCGGGGATACCACTACTTGAATGCACCTTTATGCTACTTGCACTCCCTGTATGCATATTCTCCCCTCCACAATGGAACTGTGGATTGGCTATAAGCTTAAACGAATCTTCATCATCATTAATTATGCATACATTCCTACTTCAATATTAATTATACGTTAGAAGCAATAGAATATCTGCATACATTCCTACTTCCTATCAACTGACAGTCCAATAACAAATTAGCCAATTCATACTGTTATGCATTCTGCTTCATACCACAATATTTGATAGATATGTAACTGCTGTTTAATAATGCTTATCCTTGACTTCAATATCGCATATTAATCACTTCTGCCTTTCTTCTGAATTGAATTCAGATTCTCATTTCTTTTTTTTCTGACCTTCTGATGTCAGATCACGTGTTTTTCTAATTAGTACCTATGCAGTTCCTGAGGAAATGACTTCCCTTTTATACCTTGATATTAAGGGAGTCACAACCCTTCACCACTATTGCCCCTTTGAAATGGTTACAACACTTCATTTCAATCGCTGTTTTTTAATTATAGGTACCACCTTTTAAAGTGTATCAAAGCCCTTAATCGCTGTTTTGTAATTACTGCCACTTATTTTATAATCATTGTCTTCTATCATAAAATTGCTGCATATCAATCAAACATAATCTCTCCTTTGATAATCGATGACATATGCAAGGAGCCATTTCTTTTAAACTTGTGTCTTTATCTTAAATCGCTTCTACCATTATGGGGGTAGATCCCTTTATTAATGTAAAAGATGATTACATAAAGCTTTGCAAACAGACCCACATAGACCTCTAAAACAATACTGACCAAAACCTCTAACCTCCTAGGATCCAAATACAACAGAGTATTACAGATAGTTAAGCCATATTTTTGTAAAAATAACCAATCCCTTTACACAGATTCATTAACTTGAAGGCCTGCCTTTGGGAGAAAGGAGAAGCCTCTTCATACAATCGCCATAGAGTGTCCCAAACTCATTCTGCTGTGCACTCCTCCCTCTGAAATTCAGCCCAGATGATGCTCATGGGGGTCTTAGCATTCTCACCAATTTGGATTGGTCTCTCCTCACTATCTCCAGCTACTTCCTGCACATTACCAAAATACATAGAGAGAGGCCAAAACAAGTTACCAAGCCCAATATTAAAGATTTGATCTGCTACTTTTGGCCAAAATGTTGGGGCAACAAACCCATTACTGATGTTTAAACCTGCTTCTTGAGACCCGATCGTCTGCACTATAGGATAGAAAAAATTACTGAAGACTCCCCATCATGCTTGTGATGGGTACCGGGGCTCGCATCCAGAATCAAGTTCATAGCTTCCAAAGTTTGATTATTCTCTATCTTGAACAATCTTCTGCATTATTCTTCCCTCGATTCATTTCTGCATAGATAGGTACCGGGGCTCGCATCCAGAATCAAGTTCATAGCTTCCAAAGTTTGATTATTCTCTATCTGGAACAATCTTCTGCATTTTTCTTCCCTTGATTCATTTCTGCATAGATAGCCAAATTCTTCGAATGTCATAAGGAAAGTATGTAGTTCTCTCAACCTTCTATTCCATATATACCAGTGAACTTAAATCAAATTCAAACTTAGTTAATTCAAGGACTGACATCAAGAAGAGCAAGTGCCACTGCGCAGCTCCAGGACGGTTTGATATAACAAGACTGGAAAAAAAGTGAAGTCCGAACACTAAGACCCCTGGACATGATCTTATGGAAGGCATCAAATCCTACAACCTGCGGGAAAGAATGCAAAAAAGTGTCAATCCTCTGCCACACCACTGTCGAACTCCCCCTCTTGCGTTGCTTTGATATTTGCAAAGCACAAAAACTATGCTTCGTGCTCCTGTCCATTAAGCTCACGCAGGGAGCATCACACATTTGTACAATGACAGGACAAATTCACCCGACCCCTGTTCCATCATGAAGAGACAATCTCTCTTTTTCATTTTGAATGCTACCAACATACCTGGTCACTATTAATTCAGATTTTTCTGATAGTCTACAAATATTAAAGAACAAAGAGGTAGTCCTTGCCCCCCACTCAAAATCATACATCTATTACCCGACCTCTATTCTATTGTGCCCTGCCATTTCTTTTCTGTCCTTGCGTAGCAGATCTTCAATCTCAGGCCACATTTGGTCCTTTCCCAATACTTTATCCGTGGCTTGTTCACCGACCCCTCTGTTTGCAAGATGGTCTGCCAATTTGTTGGCGTTTCTGTACACATGGGAGATGTTATAGTCTGAGTTGCTCCAGACCTAACTTGATCCTTGAAATCCACCTTTTCTAATTCCATTTCTGGATTTGTCCCGTAGTAACAACATTGATGCTGAACTGAGAGTCGTTTTCAATGCAAACTTTCAGAAGCCCCTTCTTGGCGCGAAACCTTATACCCCTGTCGAATGCCTCAAGTTCAGACTCATTGTGTGAGGCGACTCCCATGGAACCATACAGTGCCCATAACATATTGCCTTCTTGATCCCTAATAATGCATCCGATACTTGTATCTCCCAAGTTTCCTCTTGCTGCCCCATCCATATTCAACTTTACCCAGCCCACCGGTGGAGCCATCCAACATGTTAAAGTATGATCAGATTTAGAGGTTACAATGATTTTAATTTTTCTATATTCTATAATATCTCAATATATTATTCTTGAATATATATAATAATATAAATCTGATATTAATATTAATAATAAGATCTTGACAGATCTATATATAATAATATATATTATATTAATGAGAAGATGCTTGACCGAATTTTGGATCTGCACTTTATATGAAGATTGCTCAAATTACTTTGTTTCAATAATACCAAATATATATGTGAATGCTGTACTTGATTCACACTGTATGTTTTTCTGTACTAACTAGATACAATACACTCACAATATATATGAGGAGAGGAGGCATGTCCCATAGAGACACGTCTCTATGTAAACTAATATGTCACTACGTGACATGTCTCATACAATCCAATCAATATGTAATATGCTGTTTAGTAATCTCAACCAATACTAACTTAATCGGCATTCATTAATTATCACCGATACTTGTTATCGGTGCTTGTTAATATTAATATCGATATAAATCGATACTCAAATCACAGCCTCATTAAAATTATCAATTCTTATTAATCATTAACCAATATACATATTGATATCATTAGATGCTATCTTTGATAGCATATATATATATATATATATATATATATTTATTGTAAATCGGTACTCAATATAGATGAAGGCATTAATAAGTATTAACAATATAATTAATACTAACATGTTATTAACAACATAATTAACATTAATATAACTCGTACTATGAACATTATGATTTATATCAATAATATGATTAATCACAGTTTATATCATGTATATATGTATATATATAATATCATCTATATTAACAATATTAAATATATATACATATATACATGATTGGCAACTTATTAATAATCATATATATGATAACCAAAAATCATAACAGTAATACAAAAGAAAAGGATATGATCAAATGCTCAAGGCCGATAGGTCACTTATGCATTTGATTTCATCGATAGGAATAATCTAATTGAAGCTACAATACATTAACACAACATGCCTCTTTCCTGTTAATTGATATTCTGGGACCAATTCCATTCATTAAAATGAGAGACTGCCAAGCTGCTTGCATGTAAGCATCCCATCTATTTGAGTTCAAGATAGTTTTGTTGTGATTCTTTGTACTGGCCACCTCACTAATTCTTTGCTGAATGGTAATAATGGTTTGCTCCTTTGAAGATGACTTGCTTTTGAAAATACTGCTATTTCTTTCTTTCCATATCCTTCATGCTAGGAAAGATGGGCTAACCACCCAGATGTTTCCCCATACTGAAATTCTCCCTCTAACTGGCCAACTTTGGATGAATTTGCAAAAAGCTTTCCTGTTTTGGAGTCATCCACCCTAAAGAATTCATCGACAAATCCCAGCACCCCAATGTATAAGGACACCATAGTAGTAAATGATCGACCATTTCTTCGCTTTGCATACGTAATGGGCAGATACTTGGTCCTGAAATTCCATAGGAATTTAATCTTTCTCCTGTCAAAATTCTGCCATGTAGGGCCAACATAAAAGCACCAGCTCTTGGAGCCACTCTTTTGTTCCAACATAGTATAGCTGGCCAGTTATGATCAGTTATCTGTCTCCTGTGTATTTCATAACCTGCTTTAACACTGTACTCCCCTGATTTGGCCACACACCATACTATCTCATCCTCTTCTTGTGACAAAAAAATTCTACGTTTCAATTCAGTTTTTAGTCTAACTGCATCAACAACCTGTGGAATATATTCCTCCACTGGTTTCCATCTGTGTCTCACCTCAGTCTGATCTAAGCAAGTGACGTAATCTGCCACCTTCTCTCAAATAGCCCTTTCCACCCATTCCACATTATCAAATAGATTGACTAGATCCTCATGTCCATTCCATAAATCTCTCCAGAATTTGGCTTTGCCCCCATTTCCAATTCTCCATGAAATATGATTAGTGATGATGCTTCTGCTTTCCCAATTGAATTTCTAAATGGCCGACCTTTCTGTTGTGTTGGCTAATGTGTGAATTCTGATCGGATCATCTTCATCCAAATATCTATGTCTGATAACCTTACACCATAACTTATTGGGTTGTTTGTACATTTTCCATGTAAGTTTTCCTCCCATTGCCAAATTTTGCAATTCCAGTCTCCTTAGACCAGCCCCTCCTTCGTCCTTGGTAAGAGACGCGTCCTCCCATTTAATCAGAGGAATTTCCTTCTCTTCCTTAGCCCCTGACCATAGGAATCTCTTCCATACTCCTTCAATGTTTGAATCAATCTTGCGAGTTAACTTAAAGCAAGACATCAAATATATAGGTAATGCTGAAAGGACGGCTTCAATCATTACGATTCTCCCTGCCTGAGAAAGCCATTTATTTTTCCATGAAAAGACTTTACTCTGACATCTATTAACTAGATCTTCCCAATAGCTCAATCTTTTCATTCCAGTAAATAAAGGAGCCCCTAGATACTTGGCAGACAATTTTGAAATTTGCAATACCAGTCTCCTAGCAATTCTTCTTTGTAACAATTTATTAGTGTCGAAGAAAATTAAATCAGACTTTACCAAGTTCATCCACTGCCCAGAAGCTGAAGCATATGTCTCCAAAGTGGATTTAATAGTTTCTGCCTCTTCCAAAGTTGCTAAACTGAAAAGAATGGTGTCTTCTGCAAATTGGGAATGGGTTATGGCTGCCATGTTCTCATTAATTACAATTCCTCCCCAACTTCCATGTTCTCTTTTTTCCTTTATGAATCTGCTCAAAGAGTCTGCCATCAAAGCAAATAAATATGGCGAAATTGGGTCCCTTGGCCGGATGCCATTGGAGGCTTCGAAGAAACCAAACAAAGAGCCATTCACTTGTATAGAAAACCTTGGGGCTGTTATACATGCTGCAACTATCTTTATCCATGCTTCCGAGAAACCAAATCTCCTTAAAACCTCAAACAAGTAATCCCAACATTCCATATTATAAGCTTTGCTCACATCCGGCTTAATTGCCACACTTATGATATTTTCTGCCCTCATGAAATGCATGGTTTCAAATGTCAAAATAATGTTGTCTTCTAAGTCTCTCCCCAGGATGAAGCCATTATCTCTTCCAAAATCAAATTATTTATCATCTTTTTCAATCTGTTGGAGAAAGCTTAAGAAATAATCTTGTAAATGACATCGCATAGGGATATTGTTATGTAATCAGCCATATTTTCACACATATCCTTCTTGGGAATTAATACCAAAACAGTGTTATTTAAATCTTGAATAAACTTTTTCTTTTTCCTAATGTCCTCCACCAATTTCAAGATGTCCTCACCCATAAAATGCCAACATTTGTGAAAGAACAGAGCTGGAACTCCATCTGGTCCCGGAGCCTTGGATTGCTGAGGTTGGAAAGTGGCGAAAGTGAACTGACTTTCAAGAATACTATTATCTTCCCCCTTCACTAATCTAGGAATGGTCTTGTTGATGCATGTTTTATGACTCACCAAATAGTAGAACAAAATATCGAGATATCTTATCCTCTCTTGAACAAAGTACCGCGTATGCTAAGATTGCAAGAAGATCATACAGTAACTTCCAAGGTTCCTCGACTTGTGGATAAGCTCGGTGTTGATGTGATTTGTTGACGATCACAAGGGGCCTTACGTTTTCAATCCTTTATGTCATGATGAATATGGGTACTATCAAAATATTTTCAATGAAGTACTATTTTTTGGAGGGGTTTTTTACCGAATATGCAGAGATGAAAGGGGTTTAGGGTTCAAAGATCCTAATCTACTCCTAAGGGTAATGATAGCCAAAGAAAATATGCTGATGGACAAGTTCCTTAATTACCAAGTCCCGCTTTGCCAAGTCAAGTTACAACTACACGTGGACTGGTGCAATCTTCAAAGGTTTGTACGAATGATTGAATTTAAGCACATGGATAGGGGGTTCAGGCTAACTTTACACAACGATTTATAATCACTAAAACATCAAAAGTATGAACCACGGGAACTCATCAAAACATCATCATATTCTCCAAAACATTCATAACACTTTATCTATTAAACTTAATCTAATTGAGAGAATTATGAAACCAAGCAAGCATTAAGACACATCAAATGATCACCACACTTCAATGAAAATTCTATTGTCTCAATAGCTCATAGGCAACAATCTCAAAATTCGCTCTCTTACAAATGAGAAGAGGCCTTTATATAGGTCCTCGAAAACAACAAAAGACCCGGATCAAAACAATAACTGATGGGCCAGATTTTGCCACCTCAGCCCTAATTAGGGTTAGGGCACAGAAAAGGGAATCTGACCATGACATGTATTCCACTATGCATTAAATGCATCTACCTTTGACCTCTGCGTTTGAATTCTTGGAATCTACCCAATATGGCCTCCAACTCATCAATGCTGACACTCGGTGCTGATTCCTGTCTGAATTCCAGCACCACCACTGCTCACTCTAATCTCTTTAGGCTGGCCTCCCATTCTGGCAATAGATCCTGAGCCGTGTGCATGTTGCTTGAGAAGGCAAAGAGGTTCTCAAAATCATCCTTTATGAAAGAGTTAAGCCTAAAGAACTCCTCCAATTTCCCCTTCATGTTGTCCTTCGTTATTTCCTCGGCCAACCTTTGCAACCACAGTGATGCAATGGTATTGGAGAGCTCTTGCCGGATATTCTCAACTGTCCCCTTCAATCGAGCTAACTCTTTACTGAAATGTTCAAACATGTCCTTTGCTAGGAGAACTGCACCATACCACTGAGAGAAATCATATGCTCCTTCTCCGATGACCTTGCTGTCAACCAAGATTTGCCTAGGGGTTTCCATCAGCTCCTGCAAGTCAGAGATTGCGTCATCCTAATAAATATGCTCATCTTCCCAAGTCTCCTCTATGCAACGAATTCGGGAAAGGATGGCCAATGCCTTATCATGAGTTCGAACTAACTCCTTTGCATGGATGTAGGTCTCATCCTCAATCCCCTTAATCCAAGTCTTTGCACCCTGCGCAATCCTCCTAATCTCGTCAATGGCCTCAACTGACTCGGTTGGAACAACTGGTGGTGGAATGAAAGACAAATCCTCTTCTCGAACTGGGCGAGGTAAGCTATCAATGTATGCACATAAAGCCCTGTTCTTCTCTTTCTTCTTCCTCTGATATTTTTCTTCCAACTTCCTCATTTTATCCTTGACAACTTTTGTCGAATCATCAAATTCCTCCATGACCTGTGCTCGAGAGGCCTGACCAAGATCAACCTCTGTTACATGATACTCCTCGGGGGCGATTTGATCTTTGGTCTTATCAACTGCTGGAGTTGCTATCTGCAGAATTTTGGATCCGGATTCTCCTCTCAGAACCTTGGTGAACTTCTTGGCTTTTCCCTTTTCTCTTGATCGGCCAATTTGATCCAGAATCTCTTGTAACTCAACCACAAGATCTATCTCCTTTTCCTGGCTTCTCTGAATCCTCTGCTTGAGCCACTCTGGAACATTTGTATTCGGATCCCTCTGCACTGCTAACTGTTCTTGTCCTTGCACTTCTCTGGTATCAATCTCCTCGGCTCTAGGACTTTCTTCCATCGCTTCTAGAGCAAGTGCTTCTGTGGTGGGAATCTCCTCCTCTTCCGTTGGGGCTTTTGCTTCTACCTCAGGGATTTCTTCCTCAATTATCTTTCTGAAGAAGACACCAAGACTCTCCTCTGTTGTCACATCCCGTTCCCTGCTTCTCCCTGACATGAACTTCTCATTGGCATTAATGCTTAATCTATCTTGTATCGGCCTAGTCATGCGTTGCTCCCCTTGCTGCGTTCTTCTTTCACTTGCTTCTCCTTCCTGCCGGGTGAATGCTCCTATTTCCTGCACACTGGGAGTCCGGCTAGGCGAAGATGGTGCACTCTTAGACCTTGATCTCTTTTGTTGCGGCTCTTCAACATGAAGATCCAATCTCCTCTTTATATGCATTTCCTGAGCTGCACCTTTATCCTTTCTGTGTTCTGCACTCCCCGATGGGATGTCTCTTTCTTCTACTCTTCCTCCAGATGGCTGCCTTGGTTTCTCATCTCGCAACTGTGGATGACCTATCAACTTGTAGGTCCAATCTTCTTTTGACATAGTCATCCTGTCAAGCTGTCGTTCTACCCACCACCTTGTGAAGTCCACAACTGGCTTTGTCAATACATCAAGATCCACAA
Organism: Chamaecyparis obtusa; assembly: GCA_027943335.1. Lineage (NCBI taxonomy): Eukaryota > Viridiplantae > Streptophyta > Pinopsida > Cupressales > Cupressaceae > Chamaecyparis > Chamaecyparis obtusa. The sequence continues at coordinate 956,422 of BSBK01003916.1, read as the reverse complement.
TCTCCTTTCTCTTCCAATCGTAAGGATGAATGACCTTTTCCTTATCTAGGTTAAAACCTCTCTGTAGCACATTTGGATCCTCTTCCATCTGATCAGGAACGTGGACAATCTTACATGCCTTGATCAGGTCTAAGGGTAATCGGGAGCACATCCTCTTCTTGACTTCATTCTCATCAACCGCATTTGCCCAAAAGTCCTCTAGGTGAGCTTTGTGTTGATGCCTCATCCTTGCCACTACTCTAATCTTATTATATGGGTCAAAATACGACCTTCCTAGATAGAGTGGTAGACGGAAGAATTTCAGCTCATTAGATGACCTCTTAGCTGCTGGTAGACAAGGACACACTTCAACTGCATCACTTCCAATGGAAAGTGGGAATTCCAGTCCCAACTTCTTCTTCTTCAGGACTTTGTCATAGGCTGTCAACTATCGGGTGACTTCCAACAAGACCATTTTATCGGTAGGGTACCGTGGAAGCTTGAACGACTACTCAGAAAATCTCTGCAATCTGATATAGGAGAAGGTGGGAAATTGAATAAACCATGCTCTAAATTCCTCCACCAGCTTCATTGCCTCAAAAGACAACCTCATATGCAATCCCTTCTACAAGGTTCTCACGATGCGCATTGCAGACGGATCATTAACCCGAGTGTAGTCATCTATGGCTTGTAGATGCAGTTGTGGGTAATAGTCGTGGACCCTTAACCTTGGATTCCCACTTCCGAGGACTCCTTTGTACCTCAGTCCTTCATACCTCGTGTTTCGTGCCAACATGTATATCACATATGAGCTTATATATGGACAATCTTACATGCCCTGATCAGGTCTAAGGGTAATCGGGAGCACATCCTCTTCCTGACCTCATTCTCATCAACCGCATTTGCCCAAAAGTCCTCGAGGTGAGCTTTGTGTTGATGCCTCATCCCTGCCACTACTCTAATCTTATTATATGGGTCAAAATCCAGCCTTCCTAGATAGAGTGGTAGACAGAAGAATTTCAACCCATCAGATGACCTCTCAGCTGCTAGTAGACAAGGACACACTTCAACTGTATCACCTCCAATGGAAAGTGGGAATTCCAGTCCCAGCTTCTTCTTCAGGACTTTGTCGTAGGCTGTCAACTGTCGGGTGACTTCCAACAAGACCATTTTATCGGTAGGGTACCGTGGAAAGCTTGAACGACTGCTTAGAAAATCCCTCCAATCTGATATAGGAGAAGGTGGGAAACTGAATAAACCATGTTCCAAATTCCTCCACCAGCTTCATTGCCTCAGAAGACAATCTCATATGCAATCTCTTCTGCAAGGTTCTCACGATACGCATTGCAAACGTATCATTAACCGAGGTGTAGTCATCTATGGCCTATAGATGCAGCTGTGGACCCTTAACCTTGGATTCCCACTTCCGAGGACTCCCTTGTACCTCAGTCCTTCATACCTCGTGTTTGGTGCCAGCATGTATATCACATATGAGCTCATAAAGAACTTCGTATGCTCCAAATTCCTCAGCTACTCATCAAGGTTGTCACTAATCAACCCAGCCCAATCGATGTGATTGAACTCCTCTACTACCCGTTGAACAAAGTACCACATCCATGTTTTGAACAGGTAAGAGTGGGGTAGGCCAAATATCCTGTTGAGCATCATTATTAGATCACTGTACTCTTGGTGGAAATCCATCCACACAAGCTCCTTGGGCAACTTGGAATAGTGGGATTTATTCCTCATCCATTTATTGTTGATGATCTCGGCACAGTGTTGAACTCCCATCGTGTAGACTCTGTGTGCTTGTTCCTTTGTCTTCAAGACCAACTTTCGAGATGAAGGGATCCCAAATGCTTCAGTAATAGCTGGCAGAGAGAGATTTGCAATGATATTCCCGTCTGAGTTCTTGATCGTTCTATCATTGGATTGATAATGTTTTGCACATTCTACGATCAACTCAACATGCTGAAAGGCAGGAGGGAATCCAGCTGCAGCTACAATTCCGCTGTTCACAATCCGGGCAGCCAGGTGTGTCGGGTGGTGATCTTTGTAGCCAAACATCCTCCTCTAGAACTCGCTCAAATCGAGGCATCCAAGATTCGTGTCCTTCACTTCAATCCACTTCGAGACAATTTTGGACTCTGGGTAGAATTCTCTCTGTTCATTCTTGATTAGTTGCCTTTTGCTTACATTGGTTCCTCTAGGTTCAGCCATCTGCAAAACAGAAAGAAAAAACTTATAAGAGCACAAAAAAGCAGAGAAAAGCATTCCATCCCAAAATTCAAAGATCTGCCAAAATTTCTCCATCTTTCCCAAAATTGAATTTTCTCTCTCATGGAGATTTGTGCCTCTGATCGACTTACTGGAGAAAAATTGAAAAAATTTCACAAATTCCTTCACACTTCTCCAGAAATAATCCTTCTCTCCTCTCAAGAATTCCCTCAAGTTTGCTCTTCTCGAATTGTGTGAAAATGAAATAAGAGAGGCCTTCTCTTATAGAGTTGTAAAACCTGAAAAGCTACTTTAACGATTGCAGGCTAATTTGGGAAATTGCTTTACTTGTCTCCCAAGATTCCAATTTTGAAGAGATTCTCTTCCACTTGTCTGAATTTTTCTTCCCGCTTTTTAGAACTTTCTAATTTGAATGCTTTTTGTCTTCATGAAGAAGTTTATCTATTTCTCAATTTTCAATTTTTTGGTTTTTCGATTTTTTGATTTTTTGGGAAGTTAATTAAATATTAATAAAATCAATATTTAACCAATTTCAATTTTTAAAACATAAAACCAAAAAACTTTTTAAAGCAATTTCATTTTTTGTGAATATTCATTTTTTATTGCTTTTTAAATTTTATCGATCTTTGTTTTTAATTAAATATTAATAAAAAATTAATATTTAATTAAGTTTTTTCATTTAAATCCAAATCGATTTAATTTAAGTTTTATCTTCCAATTTTAATTTTTTGATTTTTTGAAGATTAATTAATTAAATATTAATAAAAAAAATTAATATTTAATTAATTTTAAAATTGAAACTTAAAATAAAAAAAAACTTTATTATTTCAATTTTCGAAATCGTGCCTCAAATCGATTTATTTTAATTTTCAAAATGATTAATCTTCATGTCAAAATTTTGCTCACGAGTTTGGGTGTGCAATACCCATCATTTCCTATGCGCACATCGACTTGTGTGATGGATTCCGCGCTAGCAAATTAATGGATTCCTTCACCTTGGATTATTCCTTCCTCTTGGATTATTCCTTCACCAATTTAGAAATGTGTTTGAAGGTGAGCACGAGCGGGATTTTGGGGTGGTTACGGATTGTATCCTTAACACACATTCCGCAATTGGCATGTTTATGTGCTTGAGAGGGGTCTCGGGCAGAATTCTTAGTGAGTGGTGGATTTTAGTCTTAAGCACACATTCCATGACTGGCCTGTGTTGTGCTTGCGAGGAAATGGGAGTGGGATTTTGGGTGAGTTGAGGACTTTGTCCTTTGCACTCATTCCGTGACTGGCTTGCATTTGCGCTTCCCCTTTCCTTGGAGTGGGATTCTTCTTGGGTGCCAGACTTCTCTATTTTGCAGTCCTCCGTTGACTGAGTTGAATTGCACTCCGATAAGTGCGGGAGCGCGAATTTGGGTGGGTGCTGGATTTTAGTCTTATGCAGATTCCTTCCTCTTTTCTTATTCTGTGACTTCATTATTCTCTGGAGGCAAAGCTTCTTGTTTGAGACTTCCACTGCAAGAGCTACCAAAACCAAAAGGGCCAAGCCTGACGAAAAGGGGTCCCATTAACAATGGGCGGTGTGTGAGATATCGGTCACAACAGGTCTCCAAAACTTTCTCCCACATATTCCTATCCAGAGTATCATTGCTGCACAAAATAGATTGAAACTGCCTGATGACTTCTTCTCCTATGTTTATAGTATCCTCATGGACAATGCCATCTCTAGATTTAATCCTATCAATGCAGATGGAAGATCTCTTAGCCTTCATTGATGCGTGAATTTTATTTTGAATTCTGATCTCCCTCCAACAACCATGATTCCCGAGCCTTGTCCCTCCAATATACCTCCTCTCTAACCAGTTATTCAACATGCTTCGATTTTAACTCTTTTTCCAAAATATAATCCTCTTGAAACATCCCTTCTTTGATTATTTTATCATTGAGATTGCTGATTTTCAACTCTACTTTTATCTTTTCTTCAAAAATATTTTTAAATATTTCCTTGTTCGATACTTTTAATTTCTTTTTAATGAAGTTGAGTTGAAAACTTAATATTCCATTATAGCAGTCACTTTCTTTCCACCATGCCTCAATTCGATCAATGAGGGATTCATCCCTCCACCACATTGATTGCAATTTGAAAAAACCTTTCCCAATTCTGTCTGGCATACTGATGTTGAAAACAAACCGGGTAATGATCTCATGCAGAATAAAGTAAAATTGTTGAAAAAAATTATAATCATTTACCATCCAAAAAGTTCTGAGAAAAAAATGGTCCAATCTTTCCACGATGTTTGTGAAGCTAGCCCTCCTATTATTCCATGTGTACAGGCCATTCTTCGGTACTACATCCGAAAGCTAGTTGGTATCCACAAACTCTCCAAAATCTGCCATTATCCTCCTGGATTTAATGATCACACCTCTCTTTTCACCTGAATTCAAAATCCCTTTGAAATCGCCTCCAATGACAATGTTGCTGTTATCCAAATTTGCTATCATGTCCCCCAAATGCTGCCATAGATTTGATTTTGCCTCCGTTCTTGTGGGGCCGTAAACATTCATGATATGAAAAGACATCCCCGTAATATTAAAACATACCGATCCCAACATCCAGTTATGCCCCGAACTTGTCAAAGAGAAAGTGCAGCTATTGGGATTCCTCAAAACTCCCATCCCTCCAGATTGTCCTCTAACTTCCTGGAAGACTGCTTCCCATAGTTTATAGTATTTACAGAATTGAAGACCTTGCTCTACATCCATCTTTGTTTCTTGTAGAAGAATTAAGTTGGCTTCTTTCTTCAACAAGTAGCGCTTTTTGTCAGGGGCAGAGAAGCCCCTGATATTCCAAGTTAAGATCTTCATTGGCCTCCAAGGGAGGCTCTTGCTCCTTGGATCTTTTTAGGAATTCTGCCACACTAACCAACCCCTTCTCTAAAGCTTCATCTTCACTTCTCTGCCTGTTGATTTTCCCGCCTCTTCTTTTCTTGGATAAATCTAAGACGCGTACTGCCAATTGGCTAAGGCTTCTTGGATCAAGGTTGTCAAGAATATCATCTTCGGAGACTTCTCCCTTTGAGAACCAAAGATCTTCAAATGATCCTTCTTCCTGAAAAACTTTTTTATCTTTTGATTGTATTTCAACATCTTTATTTGGGGTAACATGATCATTTTCCTGTCCCTGTTTGGACACAGTCTTTGATGGAAAACCATTGCTGTCTTCCCTCTCTGGGCTATTAACATGGATATTATTCTGCTTTTTCCTTTCAATTTCAACACCATTATTTGTTGGGGTCTTTCTATGACTTGTATCTTTAGAGGATTCCCCTTCTACCTTGGAACTTGGCGTCATATTTCCTAAAGCCTTATTCTTCTCTCTATCTGTCTTAACTTCTTTTTGTGGGTTTTTTGGGAGTCCATCTCGGGGCCTTCCTTTCCCCCTTTTCACAGTCTATATCAAAATGATATCTTCTTCTACAAATAATACATTTTTTTGTCTTCCTCTATTTCAATCCTCTGCCTATAGTGTTTTCTGAAGGCACATTACAGAATATCTTTTGGAATTTTCCTCACCGCTGCAATCTTCAATCTCATGTATTTATACAAGTCACCATTTACTAATTCAAAATCCACATCCAGAAATGTGCCTAAAGTTTTCCTGTTTTTTCTAAACACTCCTACCAGTATTCAACTGGCAAATTGTACAGTCTTATCCATATTGGAGATTCGTATGGATGACATTTTAGGGGATCAAAATTCATGCACCATTTTTGAATGTACAATGGTTAATCCTCCATGAACCACACACCCCCTGTAGAATCTTATCCTTCTCTATGTTGGCAAATATAACAATAAAGAATTTTTTTGGTAAAATTTTTGCTATGCATTCCGTCCTCCATTTCTCTGCAATCTGTTTTTTGATGGAATCCCTGTGATTTCTTCCGATAAATTGGTACATAATAGAAAGGTCTTTCACTAACTCCCGGTCCACTGCAACATCATATCTCAAACTGACAGATAATTCTCATGCTCTCCCACATAGTCAAAATTCACTTCTTCCTCCCTGCCGGATCCCTCATTGCCAATGTCGATGGCTTCGGCATCCCTCTGCAAACCCTCATTCGGCGCCATTTCTCCCTGGTCGGCTTCTTGTTAATAATTATTAATCACTATTATTATATTTTTTAATGTTAGTCAGCCGTCCTTAAGGTGCTGAGACCTTGGGTATAAAACTCTCATCTCAGGTGGGGCATGACAAACCTAAACAGGCTGGCCAGAGAAATACTATTTTTAAATTAATATTTAATTATCTAAATTGGTGCTAGGGGTCCAAACTAGGCTGACCAATAAAAGAAATTATGTTTTTATTTTTTAATTATATATAAGTCGGCCCAAACTTGAGTGAACAATTTATTTTATTATTTAATATTATGTTTAAGATTTAAAATTGTTAGTATTTAATAATACCACACTAATTAAGCAGAGGGGACATGACATGCGCATAGTTTCCTATAGCTTTTCAAATACCTTGGTGGCTACCTCATTCCAATTGCGGGATGCATTCTTCAACAAAATTGTGAGAGGTGTTGCTATGCTTCCATAGTATTATTTACAAATCGGTGATAGCAAATAGTAAGCCTTAAGAAACCTTCGTAAGTTCTTGAGGGTCATATGCATTTTCCATTCTACTATAGTCTCGATCTTGTAAGGCACACTTGGATGGTTTAGCATAAAGTTGATGTTGAAGAATGTCCAAAACCTGATACATGTTGCAAATGTTCTTTCCAATCATTACTAGATATTAAGATTTCATAAAAAATATCATAACTCATTTTTGTAGAAATGTCTTGAAGATAGAGATCATCAAACTTTGAAACACAGATGGTGCATTCATGAGGCCAAAAGATATCACCAAAAAATTCATAGAAAATCTCATGGGTTTGAAAAGCTGGCTTATGTATATACTATATAGCATATACTATATCCTCATCTCTAATTCTGAGTCAATGATAGAGCATTGATCAAGTTTGGTTAAATAAGCTCATCTAAGAAACCATCAATAATTGGAGTTCGAAACTTATTTTATATGGTGTATTTTTTTTGATCTCTCTATATTCCTGACACATTTGTCAAGTATCAACTTTCTTGTGCACCATTACCATAGGAGAGTAGGTACTCTGACTATGCTTTATAATAGCTACCTCTAGCATCTATTGTACCATCTTATCAATCCCAATTTTTTGTACATATGGTTACTTGTAGGGCCTAATGTTGGGTGGTTGGCTACTTGGTACTAGTTGAATGGGATAATCATGATCACTTTTACAAGGCAATCATTTTGACGCATCTCCAAATTCTACCGAGGGCTTATCTATAACTGATTGTAAATCTGCAGCTGCAGAAGCCTTTGATTGATGTGCCTTTATTGAAAACAATTGGGCCACAAACCCATCAATGCCTTTCTTAGCATCTTTTGCAGTTGATGAAAGCTTACCATTTGTGGTTACTTTGCATGGAACCTTGTAAGATCCCTTACCCAATATCACCAATATTTCCCTATTTCCTCTGCTCCAAAACTTCTGAGTTGCAGGATTGTGTAAAATTTGATTTGCTGGATTTAATATGGAGTTTGCATAAGTTTAATATCATCCATTACATAATAGAAAGTAGATCACATACTGCTCATAATAACCACATTTCTCATTGAATAAATCATTTAGAATTCAAACAACTTATTGAGTAATGAAGTAAATAATTTCTGACCTTTGTTGACAGCAGTTCTATGCCTTATTGGCGAATTTACTCAAGAGATGCATTGCCCAGGAATGGATCTCTCCACTATGCCAAAATAATAGGAGTCCCACGGCCGGGTAAGGTGAAAGTGCAACACCGTAATCCAGAAGTCCACGCCAACAACAGAGATGTATCCACACCCAGCAAACAAGGTTTAAACATCAAGATAACCCACATGCCATCATGCTCAGAACTGAATATTCATCAAATCGACCCCTGTAGATTATCATGTGCACACAGATAAACATCTAGATTTGTCTGAGGTAAAATAATAGTAAATATCTTTATTAACGAAATTTGTCTTTGAAGGAAAACTTTACAAATTTGTTCTGTAGTGATTACTGACCTGCAATCACTCCACGGAAAAGGGTTGGGTTTTCATCCAAACCTTCAAGCTCCAAGGGTTTTCAACCTCAAAAACTTCACTCCTTCCAGGAAAGGAAATGAGTTGCATATCAATTTCAATAACAATCTGAATGTGATCAATTAATCTGCAAACCCTTCCATATGAAGACTCCCATCAGCCTTCTAGAAGACAGGCCTATATTTAATGCTCGAGGTTGAGATCAATATTATTAAATGAAGTAACGATTAAAAATTATTTTATTCAATTTTAGTATCTTTGACTAAATTAATTAATAGTTATCCTTTCAAATAATATTTATTTTTGGTCAAAATGTCACTTTTTAAAATTGGGGAAGTTACAAACCCTTGTAGTTTGATTGTCTTGCTCTTTGAGTAAAAATGCTTGAAAAGCTGTTGGAAGTTCATCTCATTTATGGATTCCCACAAAGATATTTGCTACACCCATGGAGATGGAAAACATAAGGGAATCTAGTTCGTATTCTCCTATGGCAAGCTTAATAGTATGACATTTCCTTGAACAATTGATAATAACCCCATTTGCAATCATCTCTTGAAATTTTGGAGCTGGATAGATAAAACAATTTTGATAAGTTGCTAACTTCTTGATAATGAAGTTGTGAGTACTTCTTGAGTCTATCAGCATTGCTACTCTTTTTTCTTTAAGAAACCCACTAACTTGAGGTTTGTAATCTACTGATTCTAGAAATGTGCATGACAAGAGATAGTTGGCTGTGTATCTCCTGATTCCTTATCTGGTTTATTGATGACCTCTAACACTTCTTAGCATATTTATGTTCTTGATAATTTTCTATCACAATTTAAATATAATATCTTTGCTCTATTTTCTTCAATTTATTGAGGTGTCAATCTAGTGGGTTGAGGGAATGGTTTTGGTAGATGCTCTTCTCTCTCAATAAGTTGGTTGTGTATCTCCTGATTCCTCATTTGGCTTATTGATGACCTCTAACACTTCTTGCTCATTAGGCCCTTAAGTAGAACTTATTAGATTTATGTTTTGTGACTAATTTGCTATCACAATGTAAATATAATATTTTTACTCTCTTTTCTTCAACTTTTTGAGGAGTCAATCTAGTGGGTTGAGGGAATGGTTTGTTGGCAAAATGGTCAGCGCTCCCCTCAGGATTCGTGACAAGGGGCTATCCGCCTCTTGTGGATTCTATAAGTCTTGTGGTTGTATTGGGTATTGATAGGTCGATCTTTTGGTGCAACGACAACCACACTTGTAACATGGTTGTGGTAGATGCTCATTTCTCTCAAGTTATTTAATCCGTGCCTCTTGATATTTTTCTTTTTCTCTGCCATATATGCCATGATTGTTGAATTTGATGGACTAAGAGGATTAAACATGCATAGTTGATGTTGAATGTGATGCTTAAGCCCACCAAGAAACGACTAATTCAAGTTCTCTGCAATTTGTTTTTCACTCACAAGGATAGGTTTATGAATTGTTGAATATAATCATTGATCAATTTTGTTTGCAACAATTTGGCTAGTTGGCTGAAGTAATCCTCTGATACACTATTATTATAGTGTAACTACTGCTCCTCTGGAAAAAGTAACTAGGTGACATTGAGAGCCATTTTCTTTATTTGAGCACATAAGGAATAGTGCCAAATGAATTGCCCTAGTTCCTGATATGAGGAAGCCCATGTTACCTTCTACCCACTTGGAATTTGATGTATATGAAAAAATTCTATATTCCATTTATTCAAATAAATGGATCTATTGATGTTAGTTTTATTTCACTACAACATGCAGAATCAAACATCCAATGTTTTGGAATGAAACACCAAATATTCAATCCTCTCTTAATATAAGGTCATCTCTCATGCTAAGCTTGCAAAGTAAGATCATGAAATGACTTCAAGGTTCCATTAATTGTGGATACTCGCTCAATGAAATAATGTGATTTACTGATAATCACTTAGGGGACTTACGCTATTCATTCAGTGGATATCAACCGCTTGCACTTCTAAAGATTTGGCTTCACAATGTCCAATGAAAATATATTTGGTTTTCCAATTTCCACTTCAACTAAAATTTAATCTTAACTTCTACTTCTATTTCTAACTACGAATGTAAGGAATCATGGATGACTTGGACTCTATTAGATGTAGCTTAATCAACGAGTCCACCCACCTAGTGCAAGCTTCTAAGGAACACTCGAATGGTTTTCAAATCAATATCCCCTCTCCAATCCCATCAAATGGATGCAAACTAAAGATTGAATATCAATTGAAGTTAAGTGCTTTCAATCATCAGCTTACCACACAAGGCACTCTTACCATCAGCAAGAGGCTAGTGGCCTGGATTTGTTCGAGTCAAGCAAGCTAACATCCACAATTACTTCCATTCAACTAAGCTATTTCAACATGGAAAGAAATCTAATCCAAGTGATAGATTGAGGAAACCATGCAACCCTTCAAAGCAATATGAAGTAATTCACCATGAAAAACCAACAATGAATTATCAATCACTATGATAGCATTATAGCAACAATTTGATCAAGTCTTCCCTTAGCTAGCCTAATCTAATCTTCTAGTTCTCTACTATATCCAATCTAATCTCCTATTCTAATCCTCTCTAATGAATTACAAATGAGAAGGCCTTGGCCTTTTATAGATGTTCAATTACAATGGAGGGCCAAGATTGATTCAAGATCAAGGGCCAAGATTTTTCCCTACAAACCCTAATTAGGGTTGCCAAATTTACAACCAATTACATGAGGGCACCAAATTATGGGCCAATAAGAAAATTACAAAGATTTTTCCTGCCAATGAGAGAACAGGACACTTGGCATGATGTGATTGAATGTGCTTGAATCTGGAATTTTCTGATTGGAGAAGACAACCAAGAGCCACCTCGCCATCCTTATCCTATAGATTTATTTAAGAACATGTGCTTGGAGTCTTGGCTTGTGGATTGTCTCGGTTAAAACTGCAAATATTTCTTGCTCGATTGTTAGAAAGTAAGTCTCAACATTTTATCTTTAATTAACTCTTCTGAAACTATCAACTTGTTAAGGATGACCGTGATGGATCATATTCCCAAATTACCTCATCTTCCGAGTCTTCTCCACCCTTTGAGATTTTCTCATGGTTGAATCTGAATTGGCATGCTTGAACTTGTATCTCGATTTGATTTGAACTTGATTGTATTTGAAGATGTCTTCATCTGATTGGACATGTCTTTTTTGAATTTGATCCTCAAATCTGCCTTGATCACAGTCTAAAATTGCTTGGATGATCCTTGATGTTGAATCCTCCTCATCCTAGACTTTGAGCCAAGCTTGATATTCCGCAGCATTCACATGGAGTCCTGAGCACCTCCTAGCCTTCCTCCCCAACAAAGATCATCTTGCAAAACAAGAGGAAGAGGGGGCATTAAGTTTATAAGATTAATAAGCAAATGAACCAAAAATAAAGGAAAACTCAGAATTTCACGAAATACAATTGTAACTGCATTCAACTTCTCCTATAAAATTTTAATCATCTAAGTGTAAGGAGGTTAGGAGTTTGGGTACTTCTAATTCTGACTCCGCATCATGAATGTATCAAAATTTGGAGAAGAACAACAAAATACCTTCATACCCCTGAATTTACTTCTCACTTTACCCAACCTTTGACTTATGCATAAAATTGCTGGAAATGATCGCAGTTGCTGCCTGATATATATGTTAGTATTTTCCAGATTTACCTAGGAATGATTCAAGCTATAGAGATCTTTCAAGACTAAGCACAGGATATAAAGAAAAGAGCAAGGAGAGATAGTACCTAGATTGTAGATCTTCAGATCAGTCCCTTGTAAGTCTCCAGGATGAATGGATTTAGCTTATTTAGGGCTTCCAAGATGACATCAATTTGATGTTAACTTTGACCTAAGATTAGATCAATATCAATGTAAATCTGCCTTGAGATCTGCTCCAGAATTTGCAGCTAGGGCAAAGAATTCGCTGCTTCTTAGACTAAGATTAGATGCCCTTCAATGGTGAAATTGCTGCTCTTCAATGGATGATTCGCTGCCCTCCAAAGGTGAAATCGCTACCCTCCAATGTATGACTTCGCTGCTACCTCAATGGTTGAATTAGCTGCTACTGTGTGGAATTCGCTGCTGCCTAATGGAATTCGGAATTCACTGTTGCCTCATGGAATTCGGAATTCATTGTTGCCTCATGGAATTCGCTGCTGCCTTGATGCAGTCTTAGTTGATTCTTGGGAGAGGAGAATATGTTATGTTTTTGATATCTCCTCTCCCAACAAGTCATTCCTCCTTTATATGAGGAAGGAGTGCCACTCCAAGGGGGCTGACCAGAATAAGATAAATATCCCAAGAGGGCCGACTTAGGGCCTAAACAATATAAATTAATAAACAATGAATATTAAATATAAGATATTTAATATTATTATGTATTCATCGAAATATATATGTCTTAATTTTAATATATTATTCGGTGTTAATGGTATTTACCGATAAGGCCATAATATCAACACTCCCTCTTGGACTTGAGGCAAAGATGAACCCAATGATCTCCCTCTATCAACCCTTGATAGAGATGCCAAAAACATGGATTCCATATCCAGTGGAATCATTGATCTCATATCTATGATAGGTAGAACACATGTTCTTACATCATTTCCAACCATAGATTTCATATCCATATGAAAATCATGGTAACAAGATGTTTACCAAACGGATGTGGGATGTGGATTTCCTAAATCCACAAAAATGGATTCCTAGTCCAAAGATGCCATAGATCTCTCATCTATGATAGTAGATCTCTATCTACAAGATATAATGAGAACACAACGGTTCTTCATACACCATACATCTCATATTCATATGAGAAACATCATATCATATGATGCTTACCATCCAAGTGTAGATCTCCTAGATCCTCTGGTCTCCATGATGTTTATCAACCATAAGTGATATCAAATCTATGATATCAGATATTTCCAACTAATTTGTGAATTTCCTAAATCCACTAGTCACCTTGACTCTTTTGAATATCAAGTCCATGATATTCATGTTATCATTAAATCCATGATGTATACCAACCAATCTGTGGATAACTAAATCCACGAGTCTCCAAGACTCAAGAAATGTCAAGTCCATGACATCAAACCAACATCAAGTCCATGATGTTAAGAGCATTGGTCCAACGAATATCAAGTCTATGATATTCACCAAGTACTTGGAGTAATGACCTATCGACATCAAGTCCATGATGTCCACCAATTACTCAAATGTGGATCCCTGATCCATGAGATATCAAATCCATGATATCCTTGAGCATTGGCCTAACGAATATCAAATCCATGATATTCGCCAAGTACTCGGAGCAATGGCCTCCAGACATCAAATCCATGATGTCCACCATATGCTGATCCAAAGATGCCATAGATCTCTCATCTATGATAGTAGATCTCTATCTACAAGATATAATGAGAACACAATGGTTCTTCATAAACCATACATCTCATAATCATATGAGAAACATCATATCATATGATGCTTACCATCCAAGTGTAGATCTCCTAGATCCTCTGGTCTCCATGATGTTTATCAACCATAAGTGATATCAAATCCATGATATCAGATATTTCCAATTAATTTGTGAATTTCCTAAATCCACTAGTCACCTTGACTCTTTTGAATATCAAGTCCATGATATTCATGGTATCATCAAATCCATGATGTATACCAACCAATCTGTGGATAGCTAAATCCACGAGTCTCCAGGACTCAAGAAATGTCAAGTCCGTGACATCAAACCAACATCAAGTCCATGATGTTAAGAGCATTGGTCCAACGCATATCAAGTCTATGATATTCACCAAGTACTTGGAGTAATGGCCTATCGACATCAAGTCCATGATGTCCACCAATTACTTAAATGTGGATCCTTGATCCATGAGATATCAAATCCATGATATCCTCGAGCATTGGCCTAATGAATATCAAATCCATGATATTCGCCAAGTACTCGGAGCAATGGCCTCTAGACATCAAATCCATGATGTCCACCATATGCTGAGAAGTGGATCCCTGATCCACCAGATATCAAATCCATGATATCCTCGAGCATTGGTCTAACGAATATCAAATCCATGATATTCACCAAGTGCTCGGAGCAATGGTCTCCAGACATCAAATCCATGATGTCCACCATATGCTGAGAAGTGGATCCCTGATCCACCAGATATCAAATCCATGATATCCTTGAGCATTGGTCTAACGAATATCAAATCCATGATATTCTCTAAGTATCTGATTCATAAGAAACAATCTTAGGCATATGCATAGATGTAATCAAATGAATCAGACACAACCATATGTATCTCATAATCAAAATCTCATCTCATGAATCCACATAAGTATAAGAGTAACCAATATGATCATAAGATTTAAATGTAAAGTTCATACATAGAACCATATGTAATATAGTCTCAGCTATAAAAGAAAGTATGATCCATTCATATACAATAATCCACTAAAGTATGCTTCACAAGTTAAAGCATGCAAATGACCTATGCCCCCATACAATCATATTAAGTAATCAATATACAAATGCAGTTCTCTCATAGAACCAACATAATTTATCCACTATATATAGACAAGTATAAGAGTAATCACATAAGCCTTCACCACCTAGACGTAACCAACATATAACCAGGTGCAATGTGATTGTTGAATATTATAGCAGCGAGATAGATCCTTCTTCACTATATTCTGATCATTCAACTTATGGAAATTCTGTTCATACCTTAAACTCCCTGATATCAGAATTATTTGTGCGACCTGTTGTTGAGCTGTTGGAACCAATAACTATGTTTATATTCTATCTCCGGCATCTTTATTACTTGGCAATAATTTTATCTATATTGATGACCTGGCTTCGTGCGGTCTCACTTAGCCTTACCGGCAGTTCGATGGTTCTCCTTATTCTGTTTGCATCGCACTTTTGGCATTGTGCGTATATGTGGCTGCGTGCGTATTCTCCTTATTCAACTCTTCTCTTAAAGGCGTCGGTTCCTATTTTGAGGTTCAAAGACACTCATTATTGTCGGTTATTATCCTGTGGCGGTGACTCATTATTATTATGGTCGACACATGTTATCGTGCATAGCAATGAATTTGTAACGGTCAAGTGTCTTTGTCAACGGGAGTTTTCCTATGTTTTGCTTGGTCTTATCATTGTCACAGTTACAATTTATTTCTTCTTCCTTTGAGCATGTATAGCTCTGCAGATGTAGTGCTCGTGTGTAGAGGAGCCTTGCCGTGAGTTAGCAAACTATCTTGCTTGCAGGTTGCTAGAGTCTGTTGATATGTTACTCGATGCATGAGAAAAGATAGAGATAATTCCTTGACTAATGTTCAGTATTTGATTATATTTCTTAACTACATATATGTGATAAAAGTGTTGCTGGCTATTGCTAATTGTTAAGAGTTAATAGTTATAAGCTTGAGAGCATTGTATTTATTTTGAGGATTCAATAAAGGAATCATCTTTTGTGGGGCTAGGTTTTTCACCCTCAAGTGGAGGGTTTTCCTAGGATAAAGTTTTGCGTCTCTGTTCCTTGGGTATTTTGAATTTATGATCTATTGTTTGCATTTGTATTATTCTGGTTCAAAACATTAACAGTGATCACAGCAAAATACAATATAGATCCTTCTATAAAGAAGTGTACTCATACACATATATATGATCAATAGTAAGGATAACATATATCCATATAATGAATGCTCCCATGTATACAACAACATTAACTATAAATGTATGTTCTCAAGAGATATGCCTATTCTAACATATGCCAATGTAAGAATGTTTCAACATTCATTAACCAATAATGTATGCACCTATGCATAAAGAAAACAGTAAATAAGTTATACCAGCAATCAACTGTGAATGTTCCCAGAAAAGTGTAAGGTATACCATGAATATGAGCCAAGGAAGGTATATATGCTAAGGCCAATAAAGTATGCTGCAGTTCTCTCAAGCATAGCTCACACAACAGCTAGTATAATGTATACCAAATAGATAGATAGCTATGTAAGTTGCCACAACTGTATATAAAAAAACTCCCTCTCAATATGCAATAGATACATACCAGATTAAATAAAAAAACCAATGCTAGATGTAAAGGCCAACACAACCCAATGTTGTTAGTGTACCGAAGTACTTCCTTCACATAATGATAGTTAATTGGTATGTCTCCATAATGTAAAATATGTTAAGGCAACATAAAGTGTGCTTTCACACATAAATGTGATATATGAAACAATTATCCAGCTATACCAAAAGCATTATGTCTCAACTATATGACATTATAGACTCAGCCATAACAACCAAGTGTTCTGTATAAAAGGAAGTATGTTTCCAAACATACATTAGATATGCAACATATGTAAGGTAATGTTAAACATAAAGTAAGTTCCTATACCATACATAACAGAAAATGTAACACAATGTACATAATGTGAAGTATGCTCTTCATACATAGAATGTCAGATAATCATTTATGCTAATAAGACATTCCTAACCAGCTGATCCAATCAGCTATGCATGTTCCACACATACAATCAAAAAAACTAACTAGTTATGATGATCAAGCCAATGGGGTATAGTCCTACCCATACATATGATCAACAAGACATAAGGAGTTCACAACACGAAATTAAGTGAGCCCATAGTTGAACTCTCTCTTAAACCATATGCCTACAAATAAGTTACCTAGGGTATATGATACTCAAGGAGACCTACTCCCTCTGAATGATCCTAAACAAGGTTAAGACTCCCTCAACTAGTAAAGGAAGGAAAAATACGCCAATAAGATCATGTAACCTTGAATGCATATGTAGCCAATATATGCTTCCCATAATGTATGCCAATGCTAATAAGACAATGAACCAGCCAATAACATGCCATATGCCACTAAGCCATGCCAATAAGAGATGATCTTACACATCCATGATTAAACTCTTCTTAAGCTTCGATTCCCTCTTAGGTTAGTTTGGACTAACTAGGGCAATTTGCATATTCAATCTTAATGCAGAATTTAGACCTATTTTATGCTCTTCATAAAATCAAAATTATGTTTAGGCCAAACCCCCGGTTACCATTCTTCCTTAGTTTTGAAAGAGTTAGACTGAATTCCTAAATCTGAAATTGATCTTTTACTCAACCTCGCTCTGATACCATGTTAGTATTTTCCAGATTTACCTAGGAATGATTCAAGCTATAGAGATCTTTCAAGACTAAGCACAGGATATAAAGAAAAGAGCAAGGAGAGATAGTACCCGGATTGTAGATCTTCAGATCAGTCCCTTCTAAGTCTCCAGGATGAATGGATTTAGCTTATTTAGAGCTTCCAAGATGACATCAATTTGATGTTAACTTTGACCTAAGATCAGATCAATATCAATGTAAATCTGCCTTGAGATTTGCTCCAGAATTCGCAGCTAGGGGAAAGAATTCGCGGCTACTTAGACTGAGATTAGATGCCCTTCAATGGTGAAATTGCTGCTCTTCAATGGATGATTTGCTGCCCTCCCAAGGTGAAATCGCTACCCTCCAATGTATGACTTCGCTGCTACCTCAATGGTTGAATTAGCTGCTACTGTGTGGAATTTGCTGCTGCCTCATGGATTTGGAATTCACTGTTGCCTCATGGAATTTGCTGCTACCTTGATGCAGTCTTAGTTGATTCTTGGGAGAGGAGAATATGTTATGTTTTTGATATCTCCTCTCCTAACAAGTCGTTCCTCCTTTATATGAGGAAGGAATGCCACTCCAAGGGGGCTGACCAGAATAATATAAGCGTCCCAAGAGGGCCGACTTAGGGCCCAGACAATATAAATTAATAAACAATGAATATTAAATATAAGATATTTAATATTATTATTTATTCATCGAAATATATATGTCTTAATTTTAATATCTTATTCGGTGTAAATGATATTTGCCGATAAGGCCATAATATCAACAATATATATGTGACAAACTTGCTGCCAATAAATGTTGCAATTCGCTGCCAAATTAGATAGGATTCACTGGTTAAAGTGCAGAGGCAAATGGTCTTGAAATGAGGATTAAATGAATTTCCTTTTGCCTCTTTATATAGACGTTTGCATGCTGAAGGGGCACAATCCCCTAATCAGGCTGACCTGGCCTTTTGGATAATAAAATTGAATTGTTTGATTGCTTTTGAGGCCTCTACAGGACGACTTGGTCAAGGAGATAAATTGTTTTAAATTCCACATTTGCTCTTATAATAAAATCACTGCCTGGCCGACTTGGAAAGAGAAAGGAAAACATTTGAACTTAAGATTGAAGCCGCTTTTTAATGGGAAGATGATGGGCGGAAATTCCTGAGTTAGAGGAATTTCCACCAAGGTTCTATTGAGCACTTTTACTTGAATTTCTCCCTAAATTAAGGCTCCCTTCCCTTATCAAACTTGAACCTCCTCACATATGATCTATTTGGTGTGGCAAAGACTATTTAAGCTGGCAGAAATTTTGATTCTAGAGGAATTCCACCATCATGGGTTTCACCACTCTTATTTTGCAACTCAAAAACTTGTTCCTTTAACACTACTTGGCAGATTTCATCTTCATTCACGCCTAGCAATCTTTGATCAGCCACCTTGATCTAATTTTGATTATGTCTTGGGAGGCAGAGATTTTGAATTTAGAGGATTTATGTGGCGGAATTCCTTTGATTAGAGGATTTCTGCCAACATTGACTTCATTTTTCTTGACATCAAAACTCAAACTCACTCCCTCTAACATCTTCGACAACCTCCCTCATGCCTTGTCATTAACTTCGATCCACTTTTGGCGACCATATAAGGGGAGGAAATTCTCTCATGTGAGGATCTTAAGGGCGGAAATCTTGAAATCTCAAAAATTCCACCACTATCATGTAGTCCAAACTTAGTCAAATTTTCAGGTCAAGAGGTGAGACGATTTATACAAATATAACATTTAAGTATAAGTCACATTCTTATACTTTAAGTTATATTTGTATAAATACTCTTAGGATGTTTGAGATAGGTTTCAGCTTCATAGGAGTAAAAACAAAGATTCTAGATTTTGGGGGTTTTCAAAAAATTCCAAACTTAGCCAAATTGTAGGATTTAGCATGCCTTCAACATTCTAACCTACGACAATGTTTCGTGACTTTCTAAGATCTAATTGAAGTTGGAATAAGGATTTTCTAAAGGTTTTAACTCATTCCATCCCAAATCCTTTGAAAACCCCAGACATAGCCTAATTTCACGATTCAGCATGCCTTCAACATTCTAACTTCCCACAACCTTTCTTCACTTTCTATTGTCAAATTGAACCTGGAATAAGGATTTTCTAAAGGTTTTAACTCATTTCATCCCAAATCCTTTGATTTCAACCCCACATGCTTGACAGACTTAGCCCAGCGCTCACTTACATCTTAGACCTATGTTACCCTAGGTTTTCGGAACGGGGGGACGGGGAAACAGGTTTCCAAGACGGATTTTTTTTCTTGGAGTAGGGGACGGCAGTGGGAACAACTATATAGAAAATGGAGAAAATTTAAAATATAGGGAAATTTTAAATATTCATATAAAAACATGGATAACACATGCTTATATAAATTATAGAACTTTAACATATAATGTTTGTGTTAAATAATTTAACTTTAAAGTTCACATGAGAGTAGAAATCAAACAAATTATCAAAACTAAAACATTAATTTTATGGGGCAGCCAAGGGAAAGTTTTCTGGAAGTTTTTGGGACGTCCTGGAAACGAGGACAGGTCAATTTTTGCCAAAAACACGTCCTCGGGTAACACTATCTCAGACAAACTTGATTACCCCAGTAGGCCAAAATTGCCCAAGTTCATCTTCAGGCTTTGGAGACTTGAAAATTGCTACCGCCTAAGACCTCAAAGACCACGTAAAGCTACTAGCTAAACGAAAAGAGGGGTCCCCATTTGCAATGGGGTGATGGTGTGAAAACTTCACAACAGGATTCTTTCCATTGAACTTATGCATATCTGCTTTCGGTAGTTGGATCCAAGATCTAGAGTGAATGCTAGAATTTTGATCAGTATTTGGTAGTTCAAATGAATCGCCTTGATTGATGGAAAAATGTAGTTGTGAGATTGATTGTTTCTCAATATAATATTTGGGATATGATAAATTTATATTCATGTTAACCATTTCTCCTTGCATGTCAGACAAATCACCTTTCATTCATATGATTTCAGGCTGCATATTGCACACATTCATCCATTGCACTTTGTCAACCAATGAAGACAACACTAGATTTGAAGTGCCACCTGATCTCTACATTGAATTCATGCCCTCTTTGTTAGGAGTTTCTTAGTGTGTAGGAATTCTTGCTTTAATATCTAGTTTGTGATCCCATCATGACTTTGCCAGAATACTTTTGATAATTGATAATGAAATACTCAAAACAAACTAAATCATGCTGAAATTTTGACTGTAACTTCTGTCTTGAACTTTTCTTGAAAAATCTCCATGAATTTTGGCAGTGAAATTGGTAAAAGACCTAATTTTGCAATAATTATTTCAAAGCTACATAAAATGATCTCAAATCTGGATTATAGCAGATTCAATATGTCCATCAACCTTCCAAGTTGTAGGAAAAAAATGCCAAAGTGAAAAAGGTATTTGCTCCACAATTTGAACTTTTGAAAAAGTTGTGTATTTTCTTGGCCATTGGATGCCTAGATTATGCTCTGATACCACTTGTAATGAAATAGCTTGCACAAGAGAAGAATATCATAGGAAATATGCTGCAAACTACTAATAATAAGCCATTTCAAGGAGGCAGACCTCTACAAGCTTCCAACAAGAACATAATTCATAATATAATGATCAACTATTCACTACTTCCTATATATAGGCATCATTCAGTAATATTACTACACTAATCCCAGTGAGGCTGACTTAGTAACCTATAATTGTACATATTGGCTGTGACTAAATTAAGGAGTATGCTATTGCTAGCTGCAAGTCGGTCACACATCCAATACAATCAATGGGATAAGGGTGTAGCATTGGCTGCTTTCTGTATACTTCTTGCACACTGGAAAATGAATAGAACTGCATATTTGTAGGGGAATAGATGTTGGGAAATGGAGGCTCAAATGTTGGATATAAACTGGAATAGATTGTAGAGGAAAAACAAAAGAAACTTGCATTTGGGAAGCACTCCTCACACCACTTTTGATAGTTATGAAATTGCTGAAGTAAAAATGCTTTTTCTCTGTGCTAATAGCTGTGAATTTGCTTAGGTGGTAAAAGAGCAATTTTTTTAAAGGGATAAAATTATGAGAAGTTATTGGAAGATAAGTAGGTCTTAAAGGGTCTGACATGTAGAGATTTATCATGGAAACATATGTCAGCTGCTATATCATCGTACTAAGATGCCATGCTTGCTTGTTGGAGATTTGTGTGATCATAGGACAAGCCATGTCGGTTCATACACTTTTGGGCGCATATAGGATTGAGGGTATCTAAACTTCAATGCTGTAATGTATGATTCAATGTGAGTTTATAATCCTGCAATGCATTGCCCAATCTGAATTTAATTCACATTCTTCATGATTTGAGTGTCTTTTCGAGCTCGCTTTCACATTCATAGACTTAGATTGTTGGATGGCTCAATTTGGGGTGGGGTACTCCTATTTAGCACTTTACTCTTTTGAGAGGACTATGTATTTTAGTTGTACTAGATGTTGATGATGTTGGTATAATGAGGTCACTTCATGCTTTCAATCCATCAACATCTCTATCAATTGACTTACTTTTTTTTATTCTCTTGGACTCTCTTTGAAGGTAGTGATCATTTGGGTAATTCAAGAAGATATCCACCTATAGTATATCCAATTTTCTTGGACTTATCCTCCTTGTCCTCTTTTCCCCAATGTCAAACAATTTTTAGATTGTAGATGGCGTCATCATTCAATTGTTCATAGTTGGAAAACTCGAACTCTGAAAAACTTGATAGACCCAAAATTTTTGACTAAAAACTTGGCAACATAAAAATTGCTTAAATTTCCTTAGAAACGCTTCTTTTTGGCAAAATTCAATGACGAGATGTATCTAGTGAGCCCATAAATGAGTATAAAAGAGTTTTCTATTAAAGCCTTTGCTTGATATTATAGATAGCTAACAAAATGAAAATAGTAAATCTAAATGTAAATACATCATTTCACATCCTCCTCTTCTCTAATCAATTGAAAACTAGGGGAGAGTTAGAGGTTCTAGTCCTCGGAATTTGTTGTGGCTCCTCACTTGGCATGCAAAGTTTGGCTTGACCTCCATCTTGGTAGTAGATGACAATGAATCCTTAGCCTCATCAATGTCATCCAATCCTACATCTCCTATTGCACCCACATCCTCCTATGCGTGCCTCTCAAAACCAAGAATCTATCTTTTGTAAACAACGGAGGCTGTTCATCTCACCTTGTCCGATCGCTATAAGGATCTATCTCATCCAAATCGATTAGATCCTCTGATTTGTCCTTTGTGCTTCTTGTGCATAGTCCAAGGTTGTATTGCACAAACACAAGATCATTGAGGTGTTTTTGAGCTAATTTGTTCCTCTTTGTCATCTGGATGGCCTCAAACAAGTTCTAATTGCACTCACAATTGTTACAAGGTTGGTATAAAATGTAGAGGTAATATTTTTGGAGATTTGGGGTATTCACACCCCAATTTGTCCACCAAGAATCTACAAAATAAAATATTGAAGAGTTAGAAGGAAAAGTCAGAATATTTTATGAAATTATCGATAGTTGTAAGTTTGAAATTTGTAACTTGTAAGATGCATGTGAAATAAAGACTTCAAATTTATTCCTGGTGTCTAAGTGGTTCTTCCTTTGATAGCTAGCTTTGAAGCAAAGAGCCTCCCCCTTCTAGCCCTCTTAACTTTTCAATTTTTGGACAATGAGGTCTTTCACCTCAACCTGAGGTGTTATCCTTTGAATGCATGTCATGAAGCCCTCCATAACCTCTTTGTTAAAATGTGAGAAGGTATTTGACTAGAAAAATAGGGGTTGAGGAAGTAACTTACTGCATGGCTGGGTTGAAGTTGATTGTTCCACCTTCTATCAATCATCTCCCATATGGGATCAAATATGAGGCTTCCCTTGTAATAATTTCTGATGGACTCTTTGGACCTATCCATGGCCTCATAATTATACCCATTGGGTTTTGTTTCCCATCTACCAAATAGAAAACTTTAACCTACGGTTCCGACACCTATAATTTACAAATACAAAAAGATTAAATTTACAAATGTATAATGAAAGACTCAAATTAAAAAAATAAATAAATTCAATTTGAATTTAAATTCAAAGTTTTGAGGTTACTATTTTAAGTATTCACAATCTCTCTAGCTCTTTGTGGAAAAAAGCTGTCAAAGACTATGTTTGCAACCCTCTCTCTTTCGTCCTTCTTTGAATAAGATGAGTCTAGCCATGCTTGACTCTCAAATATTTGTTCCAAAGAAATTAACGAACCGATATTGCTTTGCAACATTAGGAAATCGTTTCAAATCTTGTGACTCCCAAGCTTACCAAATCTTTCCCTTGGGTGTGATTTCTCATCAAATTAAGAACCCAAGGGTGGCTGTTGATAAATTTTGTTATGCTCCTTGCATCATCTAGAACTGGTGTCACTCAATCAAGTTTGCCTATGTCCCCACAAAAATGGTCAAAGCAATTGGGAGGAGCTAGACAAACTTGATTGGAGCAATCTTGCAGTTGCCACATAGGATGCTGCATTATCAGTTATGATTTGTTCCACATTTTCTATGCCCACCTCCATGACTACTTCCTCCAACACTAGACACAATGTTTCTACATTTTTGACTTTGTTTTAGGCATCCCACCGATTTCAATGAAATTGCCTCACCATTTGGAGCTATGAGGAAATTCATAATGGTGCGGTTTTTCCCATCTGTCAACCTATCAGAAAGAATAGTGCAGCCATAGTTTTTCCATTCCTTCTTTTGTTCTTTGGCTATCAGCCTTGCCCTTTTAGTTGCATTCACTAGAAACCTACAAGTACAAAATTTTAATTTTTAAACACAATTTAAAATAATCTAAATTCAACATAAGTTACTGTAAAGTAATGAACATAAATTTAGCTTAAAGTTCAATATAAATAAATTAAGTATATATTAGTAAAAGTTTAAATTAACAAACTTCCCACTCAAGTCTTCACAAGAATGTGCCTTGTAGCCTTTTCTTGCAATTGTCAATACAGTTGCACATTGAAAGGAATGTTTTTGAACTACCAAAAATGAGCACATGCCATATCTGCATGGTCATGCACCTCCTTTTTCCACCCTGTAGCTTCTAATGACGGTCTTGCTCAAGGTGTGTTTCTAGGCACCAAAACATTGTGCTGTGTGTGTAGGTGTAGGCGCTGTTATTGGCACTCTACTTGAAGTAGATGAAGTTGAGGTTGATTTGGTTTGGATACGTGAACCATAGAGTACACATTATACCTTGGCATGTCGTATCTTCATTTGATTTTGGTTGCACTTGAGTCCTTGTTTTCTCTCTTTGCAATTTTTTATCTATAGCCGATGCAAGTAGGCATTCATCTCTTTTTTAATCTCTTCAATGGTGTTGATATAAGCACTGTCATCATGAGTGATGCTCGTAAGATGGTATTTGTGGCAATTTATGTTTCCATGATATAAGTTTGTGCATCTAATGCAAGTAATTGTCCTAGACGTTGGTCCTTGGTAGGCATATTTTCAAGAAAGGTCTCTAGCTCTAGCAGGAGGATTTCTTGTAATTAACCTGATCTAGAAGCTTCTTATTTGCCATTATATGAAGCACAACACTTTTATTTTTTAATACAAAAAAACCTAAATTATACATAAATCACTAAAAATCAGTAAAAAATGATATAATCTAAAGATTATAAATGTTTTTTTCCAAAAAAATTGTGAACAAAAAGTTGTGTATGCAAAAAACAGTTTAAATAGTAAAAAATGGTGATGAATCAATCCAATTTTTTGGAATTTAAATGCAGAAGTGTTTTAGCATATGATGATTTTTTTAAAAAAACTAGACGCTGGATTTTGCATCCACTTTGAAGTAAAATGATAGAAAAGAACAAAAAACAAAAAACAAAAAAACTTACCAATACTTATGGTGAGTTGAACAAGTGGGTAATCATTTTGCATTCTACTCGGCGAGTACTCGCTGACTTGGAAGGTATGCCATCTATGATTCAACCTATCTCTACCCTCAACTCCATTGGTCATTCTAATTGGGAATCCCCGTTGGGCAACTCTGAGTATGCTCCCACTAGCTTTGAATTGAGACAAATCATAACATCTTGTTGGCATTACCGATAAGGATGCAACTGGTAAAGAGACCACTGGTAATAATCAGTGGTGTTTTCATTGATGTCTATGCTAACAATGTTCAAATGCTAGGAAACTGGTGACATAGTATGCTAAGAATGTCCAAATGCTAGGAAACCAGTGACACAGTGATGAGCTTAGTAAAGTCCAGTAATGCCTTGAACAGAGTACTTGGCGTAGTGCTAACTGTTCAGAGTTGGTGACTGGTGAAGACAGTGACTGATGTAGACAGAGAACAGAGAAGTGACTGGTGAAGACAAAGACTAGAACACTGCATAAAGGTGCAAACCGGTCTACAGTGATCATTAAGATATCATTGAGACCGATGTATGTCTACTATTTGTTGAGACCGGTAAAAGGCACAGTTGACGAATACTGATGAGATTCTTTTTACTGTGATTTGTTGCACAAATCTTGGAGGATTTTCTATTAAGGGAAAGTATGTGACACACATCTAATGTTTCCTTTAAAAGACTGAAACATGATTGAATGGCGGATTCATGACGGATTTTTTATTAAGGGAAAGTTTGTGACACGCATTTGATGTTTCCTTTCATTATTGAAACACGACTGGATGGTGGATCAACGAGAGATCATGGAGATTGCAATGGCAAAGAGCGGGAAGATCTTTCGAAATTTGATTTGAGTGATCTACGCATCTTTCTCTCAATTGTATAGCTGAAGTGTATTTATTCTTTAGTTAGCGAAGATAATCATTTGCCCTCATTCTGCCGAGGAGAAAGAGTGAAACTGCACGTTGATCAAAGCTACAACAAAAGAAAGGGAAAAGAAGAGAAGAAGAAAAAGAAGAGTGTGCAAGGAAGCATAGTAACCTGAGGAGAGCATACGAGTGGTGCCTTGTGAATGAAACATTGATCTTATCAGGCTCTACAAAGCCATTTCAAAGGATCAACCCTTGTATTGCTCTCTAACAATTGCAATAGCCAAATCCTAGTATTTGGGTGGACATTAACAGGTCCCTTGTACTAAATCCCTTAACCGGGTGACATCTAGTTGATGTTTTAAAGTCCTTTGACAAGATAGGCTTTAGCAGGCCTTATTCAAAATCCTTTAACTGGGTCACACCTAATAGTGTGTTTGTAATCCCTTAAAAGGAAAGGCTTTTCACAGGGCGCACTTCAGAAGAGTGCAAAATTTGTGAGTTCCTACTCGCACCGTGGTTTTCTCCCATTTTGGGTTTCCATGTGATATATCTGGTGTTCTATGCTGCTGTGATTTTGTGTTGTTCATTTCTTTTATAGGATATGTTTTGCATGCAGTAATAGTTAGTGGATCTAAGAGTGTCTTTGAGTTTTATCCGATGTTGATTCACCCCTTCCCTCTCAGCACCGGTTGGGACCATCAATTGGTATCAGAGCCACGTCTTATTTTTGAGTTTCTTAACCGCAATAAGGGAAAGATCAGAATGATGAGGAAGGAAGGAAGGACCCAAGTTCTCTAAGGAAAACTTCAGTCTGTGGTGCAGCAGAATGAAGCTGTACATGAAGATCACGGGAGATCAGTTTTGGAACCATGTGATCACAGAGTACAACGAACCTACTGGTACTTTGACGATTGATCAATTGAAGGTTAGAGGTGAACATACATCTGCTATGGACATGATAGCCAGTAGGCTACTTGATAACGTGTATGCAGAGATTGAAAACCTAACTACAACCTTCAAAATGTGGGCAAAACTACAAACTGTGTATGGAGGCGACCCACATGTTTAAAGAGCAAAAGTAGAAAGTCTCAAAGGCAACTATTATGACATGAAAATGAATGAAGGTGAAGACATTGAGCACTACAACAACAGAATAGAAGTGATGAACTCCATCAAAAGTGCTAGAGGAACATTGAATAAGGAGGATGTGATAAGCAAGATGCTGAGGACGTTGCGACCATAGTATGCAATCAAGATCTCAGCTATACAAGAGCTCAGATCAGTGAGCACATCACAAGTCACCCTCGACTCTCTAATTGGTAAGTTAACTGCTTTTGAATTAAGCAATTATGATAACAACTTACCTATGATAGATGTTTTTAAGTCTTCAGTGAATGTTGCTTCCATTAAGAAAGGAAGAGAGATCGGTAATAGGTCTACCGGGAGGTCTGGTCATTTCCTTGACAATTTGCTCTCAGAAGAACAAGAATAAGATGAGTTTGAAGCACTCATCGCAAGGAGATTTCTCAGAGGAAAAGGGAAGTACAAAGGGAAACTTCCATTGAAATCCTTTTCATGTAATAAGATAGGACACATTGCGGCTAGGTGTCTTGAAAATGAAAATAAAGAAAAGTACAACTGATTCAAGAATAAAGGAAAGGAGTGCTACCTTGCTGAGGAAGGTGTCACTGACAACAAATTTGAGGAATTGGGAGACGATGAAATTGCCTTTGTGGCAATAAAGGAAGAAAGCACAGTGATAAGTGAAATGACACTTATCTCCAGCTCTTTCAATGTGAGGACTGAATTATTGACAATGGATGCACTCACCACGACCGGTGACAAAAACAAGTTCATTAGCTTAAAGCTTAGTAGTGGTGGATCAGTGACATTTGGAAATAATGCTGCTTGTGCTATTAAAGGTAAGGGCTCAATAGCACTCAGTGATGAAGCTGTTTGTGACGATGTGTACTGGGTAGAAGGATTCATGTATAATCTGATGAGTGTGGCTGAACTGAACAACAAAGGATATTGGTTAGAGTTTGGATAGGCATCATGTATTGTCAAGAATCAATCAGGAACACAAGTTTCCAATGGTAGACAGAGCAAAGGAAACCTGTTCTACCTAAACTCAACCGAGGGGGCTTGCCTTATGGCAACAACAAAAGGGAAATTGAGAAAATTTGCCTTGTGGCAAAAGATGACAATAGTGGGTTGTGGCACAAAAGACTATGCCACATAAACTTTGACAACATAGTCAAAGTAAGTAAAAAAAAGTCAGTCAGAGGACTTCCTGACATCATAAAACTAGAAAGGGCCATGTGCAAAGAATGCTAGTTGGGAAAATTGACCTGTACAAGCTTCAACAACAAGTCTTATTCAACCGAGAATGTGTTGGACCTTGTTCACACAGATCTGTGTGGACCAATGAGGACAAAGAGCTATTATGGAGACATGTATTTTATGATCTTTGTAGATGACTTTTCAAGGATGATGTGGACGTTCTTGAAAGAGAAATCAGAGGCCTTCCGTATGTTTAAAATCTACAAGGCCCAAGTGGAGAAGGAGACCGGTAAGAACTTAAAGTGTTTGAGGTCGGATAGAGGAGGTGAGTACACCTCTCAAGAGTTTGTTAGCTATTGTGAAGAATAAGGGATAAAAAGGCAGATGTCTGCACCAAGAACCCCTCAACAAAATGGAGTCGCTGAAAGAAGAAACAAGACTCTGGTAGACTGTTGAAGGACTCTAATGATTCAGAAGGTTATACCTCATCACTTTTGTAGAGAAGCAATCAACACCGCTGTATATACATTGAACCGGGTTCAAGTCAAGAAAGGGATCGGTAAAACTCCATATGAGTTATGGTTTGGTCATATACCCAGTTTAAGTTACTTCAGAGTATTTGGGAGCAACTGTTACATCAAGAGAGATGAATACCCTAACAAGTTTGAGCCAAGAGTGATGAAGGCGTATTTTTGGGTTACTCCAAAAGTAAAGCCTACCGGTGCCTGAACAAAAGGATAGGAAAAATAGTGGAGAGTGCAAACGTAAAGATAGATGAGCATTCAGAATAGAGTGATAAGATCAGTCAAGGTGAATCTGACAATCACCAAGGCTGTGACGTCAATGACCAAATAGAATTCAATGAAATGATGACCACTGATGAAGGAGAACAGGTAAATAGACCTATGGAACAGTGTAATGGGCTTGAGCAAGTAAGGGATTAAAACGTGAGACAAATTGAAGAAGGTGAACAAGAAGATGTCATGATCTTGCTGGAAACGCGACTCAACCGTAAAGAGAAGACCAGGATCACCGACTAGTTCTACCAAGGTATGTAACCTATCACTCCAGTGATAACATTATTGGTGACAAACATGACAACATTCTAACCAGAAGAAGGGTTAGAGAAAGTACCTGTCTACTTTCCAACATAGAGCCTAAAACTACAAGAGAAGCTTTGGAGGATGACAACTGGGTCAAAGCAATGGAAGAGGAGCTGGAGCAAATAGTAAAGAATGAAACATGGACTCTTGTACCTAGACTTGAGGACAAGAATGTTATAGGCACCAAGTGGGTGTTTAGAAACAAGCTGAATGAAGAAGGAAAGGTGGTGAGGAACAAAGCAAGGCTAGTCTGCAAAGGATACGCACAGGAAGCAGGACTAGACTATGGGTAAACCTTTGCACCGGTAGCAAGACTAGAGGGGGTAAGAATTCTGCTTGCCTATACTACCCATAAAAGGTTTAAAGTATATCAAATGGATGTAAAATCTGCATTTTTGAATGGTATACTGGAAGAGGAAGTATATATAGAGCAGTCGAAAGGCTTTTCATCCACAGAGAAAACTGATATGGTCTGCAAGTTGAAGAAGGCTCTATATGGACTGAAGCAAGCCCCAAGAGCTTGGTATGAGAGATTACACTCGTACCTCCTAAGCATAGGATTCACAAGAACAGGTGACAACATCAATCTGTACCTTAAGACCAGTAAAGAAGAAGGAAATTTTATTGCTGAAATATTTGTGGATGATATCATCTTTGGAGGTGATGATAAAATGAGCAAAGACTTTGTTGAAGAGATGAAGAAATAATTTGAAATGTCCATGATTGGTGCAATAAAATTCTTCATAGGCCTACAAGCCCATAAGCTCAATAAAGGTATATTCATATCCCAGTCAAAGTATATTAAAGAGATTCTTAAAACATTTGGGCTAGAAAAATCCAGACCGGTTGGTACACCAATGATAACTAACTGCAAGTTATCAAAGGAGGACAATGCCAAATAGGTTAATGAGACACTTTATCGATCAATGATTGGTAAGCTTCAGTATGCTGTGCATAGTAGACCGAACATTGCACACGTGGTAGGTATTGCGACAATATTCTCTGCAAACCAATGCGGTAGGTTTCGACATAAAAGTGTTCACCAATGCAGACTAGGCCGGTAACATTGATGACAAAAAGAGCACAAGTGGAGGTGCATTCTTTCTTGGAGAAAGGATTGTGTCATGGACAAACCTTTGTCATTATTGTCAAAGGAGGAGATAATCTGAGAAGCATTAGTGGACCAGTAACACAATATTGCCATCAATGCCAAAGGGGGAGATTGTTGGCATTACTGGTAAGGATGCAACTGGTAAAGAGACCACCGGTAATAATCAGTGTTGTTGTCATTGATGTCTATGCTAAGAATGTCCAAATGCTAGGAAATCGGTGACACAGTGATGAGCTCAGTAAAGTCCAGTAATGCCTTGAACAAAGTACTCAGCGTAGTACTAATTGTTCAGAGTTGGTGACCGGTAAAGACAGTAACCGGTGAAGACAGAACCGATGTAGACAAAGAACAAAGAAGTGACTGGTGAAGATAGAGACTAGAACACTGCATAAAGGTGCAAACCGGTCTACAGTGATCGTTAAGATATCATTGAGACCGATGTATGTCTACTATTTGTTGAGACTGGTAAAAGGCACAGTTGACGGATACTGATGAGATTCTTTTTACCGTGATTTGTTGCACAAATCATGGAGGATTTTCTATTAAGGGAAAGTATGTGACACACATCTAATGTTTCCTTTAAAAGACTAAAACACGACTGAATGACGGATTTTCTATTAAGGGAAAGTTTATGACACGCATCTGATGTTTCCTTTCATGACTGAAACACGACTGGATGGTGGATCAACAAGAGATCTTCATGGAGATTGCAACGACGAAGAGCGGGAAGATCTTTCGAAATTTGATTTGAGTGATCTGCGCATCTTTCTCTCAACTGTACACTTGTCCTACGCTCTGCAAGAAGTGTATTTATTCTTCAGTTAGCGAAGATAATCATTTGCCTTCATTTTGCCAAGGAGAAAGAGTGAAATTGCATGTTGATCAAAGTTACAACAAAAGAAAGGGAAAAGAAGAAGAGAAGAAGAAAAAGAAGAGTGTGCACGGAAGCACAGTAACCTTGAGGAGAGCATATCAGTGGTGCCCAGTGATGACTCTCAGTGAATGAAACAGTGATCTTATCAGGCTTTGCAAAGCCATTTCAAAAGATCAACCCTTCTATTGCTCTCTAACAATTGCAATAGCCAAATCCCAGTATTTAGGTGGACATTAACAAGTCCTTTGTTCTAAATCTCTTAACCGGGTGACATCTAGTTGATGTTTTGAAGTTCATTGACAAGGCAGGCTTTAACAGGCCTTATTCAAAATCCTTTAACCAAGTTGCACCTAATAGTGCATTTGTAATCCCTTAACAGGGAAGGCGTTTCATAGGGCGCACTTCAGAAGAGTGCAAAATTTGTGAGTTCCTACTCACACCGTGGTTTTCTCCCATTTTGGGTTTCCATGTGATATATCTGGTGTTCTATGCTGCTGTGATTTTGTGTTGTTCATTTCTTCTATAGGATATGTTTTGCATGCAGTAATAGTTAGTGGATCTAAGAGTGTCTTCGAGTTTTATCTGGTGCTGATTCACCCCTCCCCTCTCAGCACTGGTTGGGATCATCACATCTTGTGTGAGGGGAGGATATGATAGTTTTGCCTTTTTTGTGAGGTAGAGATAGAGTGGCTTATTTTCAGTATCTTTATTTACCTTGAGATACGAGGGAGATACCATTGGTTTTACATTGGTTTTGGTGGCTCACTTTCTACTTTCTTCCAGTTCATAAATCAATGGTGCTTCACTCTTTTTTTGAGGGAGGTTGTCAACTTCAAGGGCAGGGCCTTGTAAGGGGCCTCTAGGACAACCTGGTTGAACACTTCATTCTTTCAGCCTGTCATTGGTACGAGAGGCGTTAGATGACCTTGGGATACCATTGATTTTCATACTATTAATGACAGATAAGTGATATGACGTACTTTTGCACACGTGCTTTAGGGCAGTTGGCTTTTCTCTCTCAAAACATCACATGAGGCGTCATGCTCCTCACTTGTCTAACTCCTAGTAAGTTCTCTTGTTTAGGTGCATGTCACCAATTTCTTGCTCTCCTCCAACAATATCTTAGATGGAGGTTCATCCAAGAATCTCTTAGCTGAGGGTTTCTACAAGGGATATCATCAGATCTTACATTGTCACCTTAATAGTTGTTGGTGAGTGACTTATCTTGTAGTGCTCCAAATTAGACCTAGCATTCCAGCATTTTGGCATCTTCAGCACTATTTACTTTAGTGACAATTCCTTTTTCTTTTATATTTGGACTATTTTATTGAATATTTTAAGTCCTCTTGTGTTCTCACAGGTTCTTTACTTTTTGAAACGTCTTAGGCTTCTCCATTCTGGGTCGACACCCCAATTTTGTTCGTGAGAGCATCTTTTAACTTTCATTTTGTTTTTAGTTATCTTTTAATATGTCACTTCTATGGAGCCTCTCTTTGGCTCCCTCCTCCTATTGTCTCTAGTTGTATTTCCAAGTCCCATTTACTTATTTTGGTCACTTATGGGCATTAATATAATTTGTTTCTTCTTTTCTTGTAGTATTAAACAGTCACTGTCTTTGGAGTAATGTAACCTGGTTTTGCTAGAAGGATATCTTTATTGTCCATTTTTTTTTATGTATGGTGGATTTGCGGCATTTATAGTGTTAAAGCTCCTAGAGACTGCACTGTAATTATTCTTTCTTATAAATCAGATTTGTTAGCAGCAAGGTCTCCTGATAATACATCAACTGAACTTTTGATTGAACTTGCTTGCTTGCAATTTTGAAAACCAAAGACTCTAGAAATATCATGTCTTTAACCAAAGACTGTATTACAGCAGACATTCTGCAATACTAATGTGGAAACAGGTAAAGATTGAACAGCCAGCATTTTGTTTATTATTTGACTCTTGGAGACATCTGAATCCTCAAATAATAGACGTGTTGCTTATTTACGTTTTCATAAAGCTGGCAATATCCAGAAAATATAAGAATATCATGCACGAATCTCTCAGAAGCACTGGTGATTCAGGATTCATGAGCTTTGGAAATAATATTTTTTGTTTCAAAACTGGTTTAATTATAATAAATCTGTCAAACATGAGTTTTATATTGAAAATTGTGAATGTATGCTTTTCATAATGTGAACAACAAGCTTCCACGTTAACAATTTATGCACACATCTGTCATGTTGGGCCTGGCATCTGAGTTGTGTTGTTAAATATTCAGAAGCTTGGTGTGACTGAGTGGTAAGGTTGAGCAATTACCATGATAAAGACCTGGGTTCACATCCTATCAGGGGACTCTTCTGGGCTAAGTTCTCTTATGATGCAACCGTCAACAAAAAAGCTATGATGCTCAGTTCTGATGCAGTTTCTTTTGTTTATATTTTATTGGTCATCAATAATGCTGCTGTCAATACACTGAACTTTTGAAGGCGATTTAGCTCTTTCATGTTTTAAACAATTTTTTAAATTTTGGCATTGCATGGTGATTGCTAGTATTTATATATTTGAATATATCATACAGTATGGTGTGAATGCATTCAGGTAGTGCAAGTAAAGTGTTTTTTATTTACGAGATCAAAAGTGTATGTACTTTGCAGTTTAATGATTAGTCACCACTTTCCATCCATTCTCTTAACACTGTTGTTGTCTTTACAGATGACTTGGTTGTGGCTTCTCAAAATTCTGTCAGACTTGCAGTTCAAACTCATAAGAAAGACAAGGGAGGCAATCTACAGTCCGATCCACATCAAGTGTCATCTTCATTAGAACAAACTGGTGGGAAACTGTTCCTTGAGGATGTAGTTGGCAGAAGTGCACCAAGGGAGGTGCCTGTTTTTACAAGGTCTCTTCTCAAAGGGGCAAAGAAAAAGATCCGTGAAAGAGAGAAGGAAGGAAAGGGGCAGAACAAAGAGATAATAACGAGTATGAACGATGTTAAGGATGGTCTGCAAGGAAATATCAAAGGAAAGAGAAAATCTACAACCAATTCAAACCGGAGAACAACCCAGTTGTTGGAGTCTAATGGGCTTCTGGGCAAGTCTACTGCAGAGTTGAGTAAATCATCAACTAAATTGATAAATCTTGAGGAAAAGCCTAGCAATAAATTTGTTAAAGAAAAGAATGATTTTGCCATGGGAAGTGTTTTGGTTGTTGCACAAGATCTCAAATGTGAACCTTTAGTTATTGATTTATCACATGTGGAACTCCCTGTTGTGGACTACGTGGATAAATTGGATGTGTATGAAAACTGTCAGAACATTGAGTCATTTTTTGAGCATGATGCCTTACAAGATGCTACTGCTGATTCTGCAGGTCTTGGTGTGTCCACTGAAGAGCCTTCTGTCATTACAAAATGACAAATTGAGAATTAGGTGTTTGTACATTATTTTTTATTGTTTTAGTTGGTAATCCGTACTTTAAATACAACCAATGTTTTGTTGCTTTTTAGCCAAAATGATGCCAATGGGAAGGATTTTCTTTTGCTTACAAATACAACTTGTACCATAGTAGGATGGATAGATTCTTTAAACAGTCCTGTATGAGTTAATAACATTGTTTGTGACATACTTAAAAAGCACCATGCATATTGATTCTCTCCCCTTGTAATTACTACAGGATAGCTTTCTCTTAAGCTTATTGTAGGTATACAACCTTAATGTTTTCTCAATTATTATCATATGCAGGTTAGGTGGTGAATTTTTTCAGGGCCATACTTTTTCTGTAGTTGGTAGTCATTGATCTGATGCTACAGTAAATGCATGCTTTTACTCATTTAGGATGGATATTTTGCCTTGATTGTTGGATCTTTTGGAGTGATGCAGGAACATCACTCTCTTCTTAAGTTTTGGTTTCAAATTTCTGATTTCCTGACAATACTAGGACAGGGCATGTTTGCTGTTTGGATCAAAGTTCCGAGACTCAGATTTGGTGCCGACTTGGCAAGGCTGACCCAACTTAAGACTTGGGACTTGGCAAAAATGAGAGCAAGTAGATTTCCACAATCCTTAGATAATCTTCAAAATGCTTCTGGATTCGATTGTGTAGGTGTTTTTCAATCAACATTTTGGATCACACTTCGTGATCCATTATCATTTTCTTCTTATGCTCTCTATCATTCATCTTGATGATGGATCTCGGAGTGTGATCCAAAACATTGATGCAAAAAACACCTACACAATCTGACCCATAAGTGTTTTGAAGACTTGGCAAAAACTCGACAAAGTGAAGAAACCCACGAAATTTAGAGATTTTTAAGGATTTAAAACTCCTTTCATACACCTTTTATTGAGTAAACCTTAAAGACACAATAACATCATCAAATAGAAGCTAATATGATCACATACTCAAGTACACATCGATCACATAAGTATAAATGCAAATTGTAGTTGAAGGAAATAACAAACTTAGATATATAAAATTATAAATATTGTCAAATGTGTATACAACTCATGGAATATGAAATCCATGACATCAAATGTTCCACACATATATCAAAACAAAAATAAGTCTATGGCTCAACCTCAGAGGATCATGCATCCCTCCTACAAAGATGTTTAAGGTAGTCCTAGATGATTGAACAAGCATAGTCTGTGCTTGTGAGATGCCACTCTTCCCAACATTAGCTATGCTTGTGCTTGTGCTTGATCGTGCTCTATCCTCCTTTGCCATGGCTACAACCTCAGCCTCTCTATTTGCCTAGTCAATCCACTCAAGGTCCTCGTTAGTAAAGATAGGATCCATAGCCTCAGTGATCCACTCGGATTTTGTATCGACCTCTAGCACGATCGGGGTATTGTCACTATCAAAATCTGTCTTGTTCTAAGATAAAGGTTGTAATGAACAAATATTGGATCATTTAACCTCTCTCCACAGACGGTCTATTTTTTCTTTTGGAGTATATTTGCTCAAACATACTCAAATTGTTCTCACAGCTCAAAGCTTTGCATGACAAACTCAATACGTGGATGACAATTCTTTGAAGGTTTGGTGTTTTAACACCAAACTATTGGCACCATCTATCTATAAGAAAAAGAAAGTCTCATTTCCAACTTTAAGACAATTATAAAATCAAATTATACACTTAACATATATTTTTACTTGGCTGTATTTTTGTGCGATCAGTTTTGCATATTTGGCTACCAGAAAACCTCCCTTAAGCATTATCAAACGTCTCTATCTCACAGAGTGTAGTTTTGATATCAATACCACTAGTAGGCATATACTCTAACATTGAGTAGAGCCCAATAAGAACCTCCTCATCCATCTTGAAATCAAGGTGAAAATGGTATGTTTGATTGAGGTAATAAGCGATTGCATGGATGGGCTTGTGAAGCTAGAGGTGCCTTCTATCAATTATCACCCAAATGGGTGATACTTGCTCTAATCTCCTCCATATACTGATCTAATAGCCTCTTAGTCCCTATCCACACCTTCATATATGTAGCCTAGACCAAGCTTCTCCCCATCAACCAACTCCTTTTGCCTTGTATATTGCCTCATTATGCTAAGGACTGATGCATAATTGCATATGAATTTGCAAATGTTTTTGGCCTTATCAACGTATGACCCATTCAAGCTTGCCAATATCCTCCAATACGAGGTCAAGGAAATGGGTTGTACATGGAGACCAAAATATGCGAGTGTGTCTCTATCAAAAGTTTACTTGCATAACATAATTTGTTGCATTGTATGTCACCACTTGAATTGCATTTTTTTAAGCCACCTCAACCATGACTTCCTCAATAGCCTTACATAGGTATGTGCCATTTTTGACATATGAGGAAACATTTATGGACTTTAGGAACATGGTGAAACTTGAAAATAAAGCAAAATCAATGATCAATTAATCACTAAATCAAATTCAAATTATTTAATGCATTTAGGGAAATAGAATGATCAATCACTTCCACAAGAAACAAAAAATTCAGGAGTGTCCTATTTTTCATATCAGTCCAACCATCACTCATGATGGTGCAACTTTTTTTGCTCCAAAACACATGTTGGTCTTGTAGTTCAACTTTTATATCATCAACCATTTCTAACAAAAGTAGAACACTTAACTCATTATCAGTAGGGGTTTTAAACCCCACCCCACAAATAGTTATGACATCTATTATGTCTTGCTAGTAAGGAGACTTGTCACAAATAGATTAAGTGAGATAGGTATATGTAATAAAATTATACAAAATCATTAGACAAAACAAACTATACATTTTAAATTTAAAACAATCAACTAAAAAAGAATTACTAGGCTACAACAAATAAAATGTTGCAAAGGTATCAAAACATGCAAATTGTTCTTTTAGTAACACCATGTACCTCCTTGGTCAAAGACATTCTCTCAAGCAAGGGTTGTGAACCAGGAGTAGTGCGTGACAAAAAATATGAATCCAACTTAGATTTTTGAATTCTAAGACCAAAGCTAATACTGTCACTAGGAGCAGAAGTAGAAGCACTAATACTAGTAGAAGCATTATGATGGCACAAAAGAACCCTCTCCAACACAACATGTAGATGTGGGTGAACGGAAACCAATACTCACCAATTCCCTTTGCCTCTTCTTCATTTCCCTTACTTCTTCAAAAGTTTCTAGTGCCACATAACATGCACGAACAACCTCGATAGGTGCTAATTTACACGACACAATATGATGGCTACATATCCCGGTAATATGGTATTTAAATCTATTGATGCCACCATGATTAATTTCTTTATAATATTTACATTTGACTTTTCCTTTTTTATTTTCAAGAAAATATTCGATATATATCCAAGCCTCATCCTTTTGACCGGATTTCTTAACCTTAGGTTTAGGTGTAGGAGTAGTAGACATTGGGAAAAAATATGGTTTTAAAAACCTCAAGATTGTTGCAATAAGATAATATTACAAAAAAAATAATATTTGTGCATTGTGTTCTATAAACTAATATAAAAAAATAGGGTTTATAAAATTGTGTTATATAAATTGATTATTGATAGCGGTAGTATGTATAATCTTGTAGTCACAAAGATGGTAGTGTTGAACACACATCAGATGCCGAGAGGAGGGATGAATCAACATAAACCAAAAACTCTACTTAGATAATCAAACATCAACAATATCCACCAGACAACTTATTAAGAAAACAATGAACAAGAACAAATAACACCAATATTTAATATGTGAAAAACCAAAATTGGGAAAAACCACATGAGCATTTGCCCATAAAGATAAATCACTGATATTTAGTTTGATTACAATATAGTATGAGCTCACTACTCCAGACTTGCAACCAGAGGCTCACTGCCAATAATACACTGAATACATATAGGTGATGACTACCTTAGACTTGTAGTAGAGGCTCATTGCTAAAGTACCAAGATATAGTGAAGAACTTGTACACACAAGACACTGTTGTAGGGACAAGACACATACAATTCTTCTCAAAGGATAAGTAGAAACTCTCCCTATAATGTAGTTGATCTGCACAACTGTCTGTTAGAATAACTAAGAGGGGGGTGAATCAGTTATCCATACCCCCAAATCAAAATGTATAATCCAAAACAATTTACTTAAACTTCTGTAGCTCGGTAACATAAAATACTATACTGTCTGTGCTTTTACCGATTACCAGTCAATAGCAACTAATGATTACCGACCAAATCTAACATGTAATATGTAAAGTATGATAACAAACAATCACCATAATGAACACATAACACAAAAGATTTAATGTGGAAACCCTGTGAAGGGAAAAACCACTTGGGACCG
Source organism: Chamaecyparis obtusa (assembly GCA_027943335.1). NCBI lineage: Eukaryota > Viridiplantae > Streptophyta > Pinopsida > Cupressales > Cupressaceae > Chamaecyparis > Chamaecyparis obtusa. Next base: position 916,805 of record BSBK01003916.1, on the reverse strand, counting down.
GCAACCCAAAAATGTTCACTCTTCTGAAGTGAGGTCGGTGAAGATCCAACCCTGTTAAAGGTTACAAAACATTGTTAGGTGTGACCTTGTTAGAGGATTTTAGACCAACCATTATCATCCAACCAGCATTCACTATGGGGTTGACATGATAACAATGCTCATTCCATGAATGCAACATATAAGACTTTCAAGTCCACTCTGTTAAGAGATATCTCTGTTTACAATGGTTAAAATGTAACAACAGTTTGATCTGATTACAATACAACTTCAATTGCAGATGTTTAGATCTATTTTATGCTCATTCAAATCCTCTGATCAGTATTCAATTCTGTATCAACAATAATCAATGACTTACTGTCACTCGGTAATAGCTTTTTGACACTCAGTAAACTCTGCAGTTCGGTTCTCCTTAACCAGTTTGATCAAGCATACATGAAGCTTGTTCATGCGATAATTCTACAGTCCTTCTTCTAGCATAAGTTTCATAATGAAACTTTGATCTCTTAAATAAACAAGTAAACTGTTTTATTTTTCTCCATAAGATTTTGCCGCTTATTCTCCTTCATCCATTTTGCCGCTTAAACCTTCCTCGACAGTTGTGCCAGTAAAATATTTTGATTTCATCCTTTAGATCTTCCTTGAATTATGCTAGCCATTGATCTTCGTAACAAACATTATCTCCATCACTGATTTTGATGTACTTTACAGCTCATTAATCCTTAACAGTTAAACTAATCATTTAATTCTTTTCTCCTGCTTGGTTAACAAAGAAATGTGTCGGTGAACATAAGCTCGATTTATACTGTGTTCGGTATACACTACGCTGCTTGGTGTATACTGTAATGCTTCATCACCGATCACACTGCCTTGTGTCTTTCAACTCTTTTCTTCATCATAGATGAATGAAACATAATCAAGTCAATAACATAAGGTCATAGACTCATCAACAAGTTACTCAATGTAATCCTTATCCTCATCTGTCATATACATCTCCTTCATATAGATATTTCTGTTCTTCATCTCTTTACTCCTTTTCTATAGATGTTTAGTTATAGTAACTTACAAAATAAATACTGTTAAATTAGTTGACATCTATGACAACATATTACTGATTTAATCACATTACATATCTAATCAGCAACTCGGTGATCTCTAATCATAGATTCTTCAATCAAGTTCTAAATTAGTTGTAGTTCATCAATCTCTCCCTTTGGCATTGATGACAACTCAAGTAATATGAAATATACCATACACATACCAAACATGTATTCTACAACTCTGTGAACAAATGTTGTACAAGCTCTCCCTAGCTTAATATGTTTAATCACTATGTTACTCAACAACATTAACAATGCAACTTTGACATTCTACAGATATGATCTTTTCAGCTCTTAGATTCCTTCTTTTCTTCTCAGTAACTGATCTTCAGTGCTCTCCCTTTCTTTTAGTTTGTCTCTCCCTTAGATAGATGTTTTAGTGTTCTCATCGGTGCATATTGTTTCATATTATTTATCTCTCCCCTTGACAACAATGCCAAATAAACAAATAAACATACAACTCTGTAGTAGCCATGTAACTCTTTGTTGTCCGGTGCATACTCTGTATCTCTGTATACTGATACTGATATGCCAATCTGTTCCAGTTCTCGAAACTATTCACAACCTTAGACATGATCCAAAGTGTGAACTATGCTGCATCAACATGAATGATCTTCTGATAAGATTAGGCTGATGCAACATCCAGATCACCTTAGTGACCGGTAGATAGGGGACAAACCCCAAGTATAGTCCTCAAGTATTCAAATGTATCATTCGGTAGAGACTTTGTAAATATGTCTGCAAGTTGTTCTTTTGATGTAACAAACTCTAGCTTAACTTGCTTCTCTTGTACTTGTTCTCTTAAGTAGTGATACTTAATAGATATATGCTTTGTTTTAGAGTGCATCACTGGATTCTTTGAAATGTTTATTGCACTGGTGTTATCACAGTATATAATCACCGGCTTAGTGATTATCTCATTCATACCTTCCAGAACTTGCTTAATATATGCAATATTTGAACAGTTTGTAGCAGCAACAACATACTCTGCTTCAGTTGTAGACTGAGAAATGCAAGCCTGCTTCTTGTCCATGTAACAAGTCTTTCACCAAAGAAAAATGCTCCTCTGGTGGTACTTTTTCTGTCATCCACATTTCTAGCCCAATCAATGTCGGTATAGACTCTGAGTTCAAACTTGCCTTCCTTAGGATACCATAATCCATAATCTTCTATTTTCTTTAGGTATCTTAAGATTCTCTTTGTAGCAATCATGTGCGACTCTCTAGGGTTTGCAAAAAATTTGTAACAATTCCCACAACATGTACTATGTCTAGTCTACTATGCACTACATACATTAACTTACCAATCATTGATCAGTACAATGTCTGGTTCACTTCTGTAGTTTCATCTTTCTTAGTTTACATCCAGTAGCCATCGGTGTTCCCATAGGTTTAGCATCTTCCATGCCAAATGTCTTCAGTACTTCCTTGATATATTTAGATTGTGTGATGAATATACCATCATTCTGTTGAATCACTTGTAGTCCTAGAAAGAACTTAATCTCTCCGAACATAGACATTTCAAATTCACTTCTCATTACATCAGCAAATGACTTACAAATTTGATCTTGTCCTCCAAATATAATGTCATCCACAAATATTTTAGCAATAAGAATAGTATCATCAATATCTCCTTTCATATACAAATTGGTGTTCTCACTTGTTCTAACAAATCCAATACTTAACAAATAAGTATGCAACCTCTCATATCAGGCTCTCGGTGCTTGCTTCAAACCATATAAAGCTTTATGTAATCTACATACCATGTCTTTCTTTTCTGGATCAATGAACCCTTTAGGTTGTTTTATGTAGACTTCTTCTTCAAGTATTCCATTTAGAAATGTTGACTTGACATCCATTTGATAAACTTTGAACTTTTTGTGTGCAGCATATGCAAGTAACATTCTGACTCCTTCTAATCTAGCAATAGGTGCAAATGTTTCGCCATAATCAATTCCTTCCTCCTGTACATATCCTTTGCATACCAATCTAGCTTTATTTCTGGTTACTTCTCCATTCTCATTCTACTTATTTCTGAATATCCACTTAGTACAAATAACATTCTTATCTTTAGGTCGGGGAACTAAGGTCTAGGTTTTGTTCTTCTCTATCTGTTCTATTTCCTCTTTCATTGCATTAACCCATTCATCATTTTCTAATGCAACTTTTACATTCTTCGATTCATTATCACAAACTAGACATGTACCTTGTCTTGCTTTACTCCTTGTTTGCATGCCAGCTTGTTTGTCTCCAATGATTTGTGTCTCAGGATGGTGTCTTTTGACAAAACTCGCTAGTATCTGATTTCTTGTTTCTTGTTCATCCTGTGTAGGTTCATTTGCTTGCTTGGTGGGTGCTTCCTGCTCGTTAGTTTTTTTTTCATGTTCCTCAGTATTGTTTTCCTGCTGACCGATTGTCACTTTCTGTTGCGTCGATAGATACTCAGGTTGTTCAATGTAAGTGAATCTACTGTAGTCCTCAGGTTCCTTTCTACTTTTCTCTGCATTCTTATCATCAAACTCATCAACTTGAACATTAGTACTCTCAATCATTTTATTTGTAACTCTGTTCAGACACTTGTATGCTTTACTTTTACTAGAATATCTTAGAAATATCCCCTCATCACCTTTTGAGTCAAACTTTCCATTTCTTTCATCTTTCAGAATAAAACATTTGCTTCCAAAATTTTTGAAATAACTTATAGTGGGTTTGTGTCCAAACCATAACTCATAAGGTGTCTTATTAGTGGCCTTCGTCAATTGTACTCGGTTTAGCACATAGATAGCAGTGCTAACGGCATCTCTCTAGTATGTTTGAGCAACATTCTTTTCTATCATTAATGTCCTTGCGTAGTCAACAATTGACCTATTCCTTCTTTCAACAATGCCATTCTGCTAGGGTGTCTTCTGTCCAGAGACCTATCTTTTAATACCATGCTCATTACAAAAATTAGTAAATTCATCAGAGATAAATTCACCTCATTTATCAGATCTTAAACATTTCAAATCTTTACCAGTCTCTTTTTCTATTTTTGCTTTATACCACTTGAACATCTTGAATACCTCAGATTTTTTTTTTAAGAACATGACAATCATTAACCTAGTATAATCATCAACAAAAAGAATAAAATATCTGTCTCCATAATAACTCTGAGTTCTCATAGGACCACATAGGTCGGTATGAACCAACTCAAGTATCTTCTTTGTTGAATAGTCTTTGCTTTTAAAACTAGATTTAGTCATCTTACCTTTCTGACATTCATGACACATAACATGATCCGACTTAGATAAGTTAGGTAGATCTCTAACTCTTTTCTTTTTACTGATCTTAATCATGTTATCAAAATTTACATGACATAACCTTTTATGCCACAACCATGCATCTTCATCTTTCATCAATAAACAAGAAGACTGATCATTATCAAGATAAAATAGATTACCTCTGGATTGTGTACCAGTTCCAACAAGTCTTCCTCCATCATCAAATATTTTCACCTTTTTGCTCTCAAAAGCAACTCGATGGCCTGAATTGTTCAGCTATGCCACACTTAGCAAATTATAGTTCAATCTTTTTACCCAATAAGCATTTTCACATTTTAATCTATCATTTATCATCAGGGATCCTTTACCTTTTACTATACAGGGTGCATCATTTCCCATTCTTACAGATCCTCCATTGTATTCTTCAAGATAATCAAATTTTTCTTCATCACCAGTCATGTGATGGGTACAACCACTATCTATAATCCATGTATCATTCTTATTAACCTTAGAGATAAGTGTTGTTTCTACATACCTTTCATCTTCTTCAGAATCATCCTTCATTGCCACAAATACTACCTCCACATCATCATCAGTGTCGGTATCGGTGATATCTTCTTCCTCAGCAATGTAGAAAACCTTCTTGCTTTTGTAATTATTGTCTCAGTTATCTCTGTTGTAGTGTCGGTAGCCTCTGTTGTATCTTCTCCCATAGCTTCCTTTAGATCAGTCTATGGTTCTATCATCATCTTTCTTGTGTGGACATCTAGCAGCAATGTGACCAACTTCTTTACAGTTAAAGCATGCTAAAGGTAACTTGCCTCTATACCTTCCTTTACCTTTAGGTAACCTTCTGGCCATAAGAGCTTCAAGTTCATCAAGCTCATCATCAGTATTGCTATCACTATCATCCTTATTATTTCTGCTACTAGACTTACCAATCTTCAGAGAAGTCATAAAAGCGGATTCAACATTGGGTGCAACACTATTATCATAATTATTCATTTAAAATATTGTAAGCTTTCAAATCAGATTATCAAGAGTGAGTGTGCTGTTAGGTGCTGACCTATTTTCATGAATTGCAGATATTCTGATTGCATAGATAGGCAATAGGGTTCTCAGAATTTTTCTTACCACTGTGTCTTCATCAATAACTCCATTCGATGCTCTAATAACGTGAACTACCTCTTTTATTCTATTTGTGTACTGCACAATGTTTTCACCTTCTTTCATCTTCATGTCATCGAATCTCCCTCTTAAGCTTTCGGCTCTTGCTCTCTTGACATTCGCATCACCACTGTAAACTTGAGCTAACTTATCCCATATCTGCTTAGCAGTAGTGATGTCCTCAAATTCAGGATCTGAACAAGCAGCAACAATCTCCATCATAGTAACATTATGTTCATGCCTGTCCCTTAGTTGATCAAGGGTCAAGGGACTAGTGGGTGGTGCAAGGTATCCATTTGTCATCAAATCTAGGGCAGAATTCCCAATCCCGGATATATGCAACTTCATTCGACTTTGCCATATTGTGAGGTTATCCTTGTTTAGCTTTGGCACTTCCCTCTTAAACATTTTGAGACCTTTGTGCTGAAGTCCTTAAAACTCTGTTCCAAGCAACCAATGCTCTGATACCAATTGTTAGAATAATTGAGAGGGGGGTGAATCAGTTATCCATAGTCCCAAATCAAAATGTATAATCCAAAACAATTTACTTAAACTTCTGCAACTCGGTAACATAAAATACTATACTGTTTGTGCTTTTACCGATTGCCAGTCAATAGCAACTAATGATTACCAACTAAATCTAACATGTAATATGTAAAGTATGATAACAAACAATCACCACAATGAACATATAACACAAAAGATTTAACGTGAAAACTTTGTGAAGGGAAAAACCACTTGGGACTGACAACTCAAAAATGTTCACTCTTCTGAAGTGAGGTTGGTGAAGACCCAACCTTGTTAAAGGTTACAAACACACTATTAGGTGTGACCTTGTTAGAGGATTTTAGACCAATCGTTATCATCCAACCAACATTCACTATGGGGTTGACAGGATAATAATGCTCATTTCATGAATGAAACATATAAGACTTTCAAGTCCACTCTGTTAAGAGATTTCTCTGTTTACAATGGTTAAAATGTAACAACAGTTTGATCTGATTACAATACAACTTCAATTGTAGATGTTCAGATCTATTTTATGCTCATTCAAATCCTCTGATCAGTATTCAATTTTGTATCAACAATAATCAATGACTTACTGTCGCTCGGTAATAGCTTTCTGACGCTCGATAAACTTTGCAGTTCGGTTCTCCTTAACCAGTTTGATCAGACATACATGAAGCTTATTCATGCGACAATTCTGCAGTCCTTCTTCTAGCATAAGTTTCATAATGAAACTCTGATATCTTAAATAGACAAGTAAACCATTTTCTTTTCCTCCATAAGATTTTGCCGCTTATTCTCCTTCGTCCATTTTGCCACTTAAACTTTCCTCGACAGTTGTGCCAATAAAACATTTTGATTTCATCCTTTAGATCTTCTTTGAATTATGCTAGCCATTGATCTTCATAACAAACATTATCTCCATCACTGATTTTGATGTCTTTATAGCTCATCAATCCTTAACGGTTAAACTAATCATTTAATTCTTTTCTCTTGCTCAGTTAACAAAGAAATGTGTCGGTGAACACAAGCTCAGTTTATACTATGCTTGGTATACACTACGCTGCTCGGTGTATATTGTAATGCTTTATCAACCGACCACACTACCTTGTGCCTTTCAGGTCTTTTCTTCACCATAGATGAATGAAACATAATCAAGTCAATAAAATAAGGTCATAGACTCATCAGCAAGTTACTCAATGTAATCCTTATCCTCATCTATCATATACATGTCCCTCATGTAGATATTTCTTTTCTTCATCTCTTTACTACTTTTCTACAGATGTTTAGTTATAGTAACTTACAAAACAAGTACTGTCAAACTAATTGACATCAATGACAACATATTACTGATTTAATCACATTACATATCTAATCAGCAACTCAGTGATCTCTAATCATAGATTCTTCAATCAGGTTCTAAATCAGTTGTAGTGCATCAGTGTCACACTATCCTTGCCTTTTCTTCTTTATCATATAAACTAAATTCTGCTATTATGAAACTTTGCTTATAGATCTTCACTTGCTTGCACTCATCACTCTTACCTTTGCCAAACCACGTGCTATACGTAAATACAAGATATATGATTGGAGTTAAAAATAAGGTTGGCCATGACAAAAGCAAATTACAAGCTGACCATATCAACAACAAATTACAATAAGGTCCTATGCCAAAAGCATCTAGACCAAAACATGGATCCAACATAACAAGGACCCATCTAGATAAGAGATAAATATTAAATACATGGATCACACATACGATGAACCCATCTGGATAAGATATAAACATTAAAAGAAATACCCATATGAAAAACATGAAGCATGATCCACTCTAGGAGTGAGACAGACCATGAACACATTACGCATAACCTAATATGAGATCCACAAGAACCAGAATAAATTCTAGAATTATCTCAAACGTATAACATCACATTGTCCAAAGAATCACATAACTTGCCTACTATATATGGGCCTCCACATGCTATGGTGAGATCCAATGTCCATGTCAGATGCCATATCATTTGCCAACTGTCCACATAAACCACTATCACGATAAATTTACAGACCAAAACATGAACTGATCATAAATGAAACATTTGGTAACATTGTTTCTGAATGACTAGGAAACACCATAACCAAGACTGAAACCTGAATATAATGCAAATCATATATGCACATCTTCAACTCTTATTTTAGGAGCAAAAACCTTTTGGAAAGAACAACTGAACAACTGTCATCTTCAACTGTATATCCCTGTTACCGAACCACTAAATTTTGGACCAAAGATTATAACATAAAAGCATTGAAAATCATCATTTTCATAATCTCAAGAATGCATACCCGTCTTCTATTGTTCTATAGTACTGAATAGATACTTGTCTTCCATTTTTTTGTAGTACTTAATACATACTCGTCATCCATTATTTTGTAGCACATGATACATACCTATCTTCCACTGTTCTATAGGTTCAATAGCACTAACATGTTCAATACATTCCTTCAAATATACCTGAACATGTCACCAAAAAATACTTCCGGACCATAGTACTTGAGAAACCATAGCCACCTCTAGACCATAGTGTTTAAGAAACCACAAACACCTCCGAACCACACATACTTCTAGACTACAGAAACACCTTTGAACCACACATACTTCTGGACCATAATGTTTGACATCAATGAAAACAAACAATCAACATATATTACCAATAGATAGGCCAGTTAGGCCTCAAGAAACCTAAACATCCTACACCATATAAAGTTTCTTGGTTACAAAAAGGGCATCGATTATTGGTTGATGAACAAGCTCTTGTTGAATTTTAGATTGGTAGTGAGAAGGATAACGTGTTGTGTGATGCAATGTCTATGGATGTATGTCATATATTACTTGGAAGACCATGACAATTTGACAGGAAAGAGGTGCATGATGGAAAATAACACATTTACAACATTGAGAAGGATGGGTTTAAACATACCTTGATTCCTATGCAAGAACAAGAAGGGGACAACAACAGTTCAATAGTAGTGATAGTAGCAATACGGGACAAAATTATATATATATATATATATATATATATATATATATATATATATATATATATATATATATATATATATATATATATATATATATATATATATATATATATATATATATATATATATATATATATATATATATATAGCTGTGTGTGTGTGTGTGTGTATATATATACACACACACACAACTATATATATATAGTTGTGTGTGTGTATCTATATATATATATATTTGTGTGTGTGTATAAATATATATACACACACACACACAGATATATATATATATATGTGTGTGTGTGTGTGTATACTTGTATTTTATGCAACATTTCAGAATAGGGTTAACAAAAGAGAAGATTTTTCCGTTATGAGACACGAAAAGGAGTCAAGAAGCGGATTTGGTCTAGACCAAGCTCTGGCTAAATTTTTTTTGGAGATTCATGCGGCAAAACAAAATAAAGTATAGAATATGGCTATCATATATCTTAATAACAAGATCTTGTATATGTTATGTACTTGTGCAAGAACTCTCCTTATCTCGAGGCTTAAACATGGCCTATAATTGATACACAAAAATAGGCTAATTTAAGCCTAAAACTAATCTGATCAAAATCCACTTATTTAGGAAAGCCAAACAATTATTCCTAAAATTTATCTAATCTCATAGGCTTTGGTTAAAAAAATGGATTCAAAATATTACCTACTATGAGATCTAGAAATATCTACAATAAAATATAATAAATAATGTTCCTTCATCAGACTAACAAAGAATAAAGGCTTGCTCATGGGCTCTTATCCATGAGGTTCTCTATGTTGCTAGTGTGCTTTGATATATTTGATGTTGCCATCCATGTAGCATCTTCAAGTAGAGGATCCTTCCACTTGACCAAGCACAAGAAATACTAATTTCCCATAGTTTTCTTGACCAATTTTTTTTTTGAAATTACCTTAGATTGCTTTGGTGTTTCTTTGGGAAACTGTTGCTCCCACTCAATGAGATGGTCTCCACCTATTTTAGGAACTCAAACTATTTTTTATTTACCTTTATAAGAGTATAGATCTTCAACATTAAAGGTAGTAGAAATTTTGACACCTTTTGGAAGTTCTATCTCATATGCATTGGTAGACAATCTCCTTAAAACCCTACAAGGACCAATTTTCTTAACTTTCAACTTTTTGTAAAACCTTTATTTAATAAGATGAGAAAGAACAAGATCGCCAACATTAAAACTAACATCTTTCTTCTTTTGATAAGATCTTTTCTTATACTTGATGGTTTTTTTTTAAGCCTCTTCACTTGTTCATGCAAGTCTTGCATTGCACTCACACATTCTTCATCATCAACATTTTTTGTCTCCATTTTATCCAAATTCCTTAGGTAATACACTCGTCTAGTATGCATAAAATACATGATTTGAAAATGACTTATGTTAGATGAGTCATTGTATGCAAATTTTGTTTGTGCAAGCATCGAATCCTACTATTTTGTTTGCTTCACAAGATGTTTCCAAGGATCTTATTGAATACTTCTATTTGACCATCAGTTTGAGGATGGAATGTTGAGATAAAGGTTAAATTAGTTCCCAACCTCTTCCATAAATTCATGCAAATGATTCATACAAATTTAGTATCTCTATCAGAGACGATGCTCCTAGGAAGTCCATACAATTTGACTATCTTCTTAAAGAAAAAATTGGTAATGTTAGTAGTATCACTTGTCTCTATACATGGGATGAAATGAGTCATCTTAGAGAACCTATCAACTACAAAAAATATTGAATCATTTCCCTTTTGAGTTCTCGATAGACCAATTACATTGTCCATACTTACTAAATCCCATGACCTATTGGGGATTGACAATGACTGATACAAACCTATATTTTGGCTGCTCCCTTTAGCATATTGGCATAATTTACAACTCTCCACAAATATCTTAACATCATTACTCATACCTATCTAATAATAGATAGAGTCAATTGAGCTAGTATCTTGTTTTTCCAAAATGCCCCATCAAGCTGCCACTATGTTTCTCCTTTAGCAAGTTCTCTCTCATGGAACTTCTTGGAATGAAAATTTGGCTACTATTGAATAGTAAACACTCTTGTATTATGAAATGAATCTACAGACTTTTATCCCTATTAAGAGGATTCACACATGCTTCATACATCTCCTTGAAGTCTACATCCTCCTTGTACATCTCCCTCAAGTCTTCAAACCCCAATATGTTCACTTGAGATTCCTAGCTGATCAAACTCATACTCAAATAATTTACAAATTTCTTAGAGAGAACAATCTTATGATTCATAACAAAGTGAAACTTTGCAAAAACTTATTCCATTTGATATGTCTTTGGCTCAACTTATGTTGACTACTTATAAGTTGTAAAACATGATTCTTAGTGAGAAAAATAAACTCCTTAGGCATGAGGTAGTTTTATTGGAAGGAGGGAACACTAAGAGGGGTGGTGTATCAGTGTTCTACAAATTTGAACTTTATTATTTAGATTCACAAACCACTTAACACATGTCATGAAAAGCTAAGTGCAAGAACATAAAATAAATAACCATAACGCCAGAGTGCATGATTTTTTATCATGGAAATCTCATCGGGGGGAAAATCACGGTGGGGATGAAACCACAAGATAATACTTCTACAAACAGTATTTTATTACAAGAAAGATGAATGCTCTTGTATTAAGGCTCACTTCCTTGAGCTCATAGATCAATTACAATAATGGATACAACCCTATAAGAAGGCTCACTGCCTTACATGATCAGTACAATACTATTAGAATTTAATCTTTCCTTGGTAAATATATGTAATTAAAGGATAAACCAATGTATCCTATATTGTATTTGTCCTCTAGTCCAAGTAGGAGGACATGTCACATTTTTGTAATTCCTTTAATAAGAAAATTAGATATTCCTCCTTAAAAGGAATCTCACATTTGTTTCACACAATATGAACGTGACATTCATTTGAGATAGGAGTTACATACAAACTCCTCCACTCATCTCTACTTAAGAGATGCCTCTCACACACTTGCTCAATGATCTCTATTCTTTCATTCTTTCTCCATATTGTGATGAGCATTGTGCTCCATTTCTTTATTTTTCCTTAGACTTTGAGCCTCATTCATAGAATTCACAAGGGGTTTTCTTAAATTCTTTCCCCTTTCAAAATCTTTGTGTTCTTGTTGTTCTTGGAGCACTTTGGTGATCTTTTGGCTTGATCCTTTGAAGCATTTCCCCTCTCTCTCTCTTGGTGATCTTGGTAAACTCCTTTCATGCACTCACACTTGGGTTCTTTCCTTTTTCTCTATTATTTTTTGTTATTTATAACATGGTATTAGAGTTGGTTTAACCCTTGTTTATTGAGTGTTGCATGTAGGAAAATTTGGAGGATATTTTGGTTGTGAAGGAGAAAGCTCTTTTTTGTTATCTAACTTTTTTTGTAGGTTTTTCTTCATTATTTTCTTGCAATCTAACATTTTAGTTTTTTTTTCTCTTAGATCTTAGATTTGGATGGCTTGCCGCCAGATCTAAGTCCATTTATTCTTCTTTTCAAGTTTTCTTTAAATCTGTTTCTAATGTTTCTTGCAGGATTTTTATTCATTTTTTTCTCTAATCATTTTGTGCAGGATCTGAAATTATTGCTCATATCTAATGTTTTTTTGTAGTTTGTATTGCATTATCTCTGTATTTTTTTTCACCAGTGTTTATTTCATTATAATCTGATTTTAATCTGTATGTTTTCATTTAAACCATTTAACTGAGTTATTAGTTGGATTAAAAGTCTTTTGTTTAATTTCACATAATAATTATACTTCTCTTATTAAATATGTTATTTTAATCTGCTACTAATTCCTCTGCCAACATGGGCAGTCAAAGCTTTTTTTATTCAATCATTCTTTTCAAAATAAAATTTTCCTTTCATCTATCCTCCTACCTTTGCTCTCTCTCTCTCTCTCTCTCTCTCCCATTTTCCAACGCCCACTGGGCTTGCACAACAACATTGATATTATTAATTACTAATGTACCATTTTGCCTAAAGATAAATTGTAGAAAAGATCTATACATCGTATTGAGTTGTTCTCATATGCTGCAATTTTTTTTACCTTGATTTTTCAGCAGCCTTTGTTATATTCTAAACTTAATTTTTAGCTGCTCCCAGTGTGTATCACCAGATATCCAATATCCAGATCTTGATAGACATAAACAAAACCGGTTTAAAGTGGTAACAAAAGAGCATAATAATGCAACAAGGAAATTAGCATAATCACACAGCAAAGCAAGGAGGTAACTATTGAATGTTGTTAAAAGATACCTGTAATTATTGATACATTACATGAAAAAGCTCTGCCCTTTCTTTAGTTTTTTTTTTGATAAGTCTGCTACGTTTAGATTATTCTCTGTCAAAATCTTAAATTTGCAATGTCAAATTGACTTCTCTTTCTGCCACCTTCATTTTTATTATCATTACATCTCTGTCATTTTTCATTTTTTATTATCATTACATCTCTGTCATCTTTCCATTGTAACGTCTTTATTTATTTTTGGTTGTACGAATTATTCTGACAGTTTTATTATATTCTCTCTGATTTGAGTATTTTAATTTGTGTGCATAAAGTCAATTTAAGATAAGCTTAAATCATTATATTTTGTTTATTTAACTTGTCTTTATATATATTTTACAAAGATTTTTGTGATTGAGTTCACTTGTTTATATCTTCATTCCCAATAATAATTTAAGTCTTCCTTTTTTATTCGTAGTCTTCTCTTTAATAAAATTTAAAAGTTTAAAAATTCTTTAAGAAAGTTTTGTAAGCCACGTAAGTAAGCATGGATTTCCTTTCTTAAAAAAAAAAATAGAGAGTTTTCTAGTTTCTTTCAAGTTTTAAACTTAATGGAATTTCAAATTCCATTTATATTAAAATATCTTTAGTTTAATTTTATTTTTACAATTGTTATTTAATATTTTAATATAAAACTTTTTATTTTTTTTAGTTTAATTAATTTGTGTCAAGGAAAAAATTATTATTATTTTTTAAATTAAAAATGTTTCTTTAATTTTAAAAAAAATTCAAACTTCTTTCAACTAAGGGGATATTTTTTACTTTAGAATATTCTTATTTTTATTTAATTAAATCTTTAAACATAAAATTTAATATTAAGTTTGACTAATTTCTTTTTAAGTTCTTTTTATAAAAAACAAATTACGTTAGAGGGAGCATTTTTTTTTTCTAAATTATTGTAATCATGTCAACTTTAATTCTAGAAATCAAATTAAATAGCTCTAATTATCATCAATGGAAAACACATATCTCGTTTATATTTCATTTTAAGAATTTGCTACAAGTGGCTACAAATGCCTCTCTTGAACCGACTGCCAGTGCTTCTCAAACCAACAAAGATGCATGGCAAGTTAAAAATGAAGAAGCTCTTGGATTAATTGGTCTCTCGGTTATTCCTGATCTATATGTCTTGATTGGACATTTTACCAAAGCCCATCAAGCATGGGACATTTTACAACAAACTTATGATAACTCCACTGAATCATGTAAGATTCAACTCCAAGACAACTAGGAAGACCTCAGGTATATTGACTTCAAATCCATGGATGAATTCTTACTTAAATTTGATGGTATCAAAATTCAATTAAGTGGTTTAAATATTACTCTTACAGATATTATATTGATCACTATAATTCTTAAGAAATGTCTCCCTAAAGAGTTTCAACAATTTATCACTAACATCCACTCTCAGCTTGCTATTTCTAGTTTAGCTCCTCTTTTAACTTATCCTATTTTTTAAAATTTGTTACATCAAGAGGAAGCTAAATTATTACAATTTGGTGCTATTAAATTTGTTGAACATTCTTTTGTATCTAAAACTCAAAATCCAAATAATAACTCACATACTAATCATCATAACAATAATTATTCCAATTCTTATGGCAAAACTTCTATGGAGACTGTTTAAGACCTCAGGAGAATGGAGTACCATATGGCATAACAAATATGACAGGGACATGAATGATTTTAAAATTTTTTTGAATCAGGATATTGTTCAAGGAGTGTCTAGTATTTGGAACAATGCTTTGAGAAGGAAGGAGCTGATCAAGAAGGGTACCAAATGGAAGGTAGGAAATGGCAAAACTATTCTTTTCTGGGATGATGTTTGGATCCTTGATCATCCTCTCAAGGAAGTTCCAAATTGGAAAGAAAAGGTGATGCATTGCAAACATATTTTGGGAAATTATGTGGCTGAGTACTGGGAGGGGGATAAGTGGACTGATTTGACAAGGGTGGATCCTTCTCTTAGAAGCCTGAATACTATTCTGAATGTTGTCTTGCTTGTTGATGAAGAGGATACTCTTATTTGGAAATATAATGCTAATGGTTCTTTTTTAGTCTCTTCTTTTTATAGGAAGAATTTTGAAGATAGCCCTGAACCTTGTTGGGCCAAGGCTTGGTACAAGGGGTTAACTCCTAAAATTAATGTTTTTTTTTGGATCTTATTGTAGGATAAAATTTTAACTATGGATAATCTAAGGAAAAGGGGTCTTTTTGTAACCAATAGATGTTGTCTCTGCAAGAGTGATGAGGAGAATATTAATCATATGATTATCCATTGTTCTTTTGCTAGGAAAATATGGGAGAAATTTTTTGATTTGATGAATATGGACTGGGTTTTTCCTCAGGAAGTTCAGGAGATTTTCACATCTTGCAAGCCGCCTACTAATAATAAACTTTTATTGTCCTTATGGAGTTTCTTTCTTCCCTATATGTGTTGGGGGGTTTGGAAAGAGAGGAATGAGAGGATTTTTAGAAATAAGGAGTCAAGATGGGCTGTTGTCTTCCATAAGATTAAGAGAATTCTTTTGGAGAACATTGGGATGATTAAAAAGTATCAGGAACCAAAAGATGATTGGGAGATTAAAGTCTACAAAAATTGGAAGCTTGAAGGGAGGATGGTTCAGGATACCAAGAGAAATCTTTGAAATGAGGCCAGGTGGGACTGTCCCCCTAATGGTTGGATGGAAGTCAACTTTGATGGTGCCTCTAAGGGAAACTCAGGAATATCTGGCTATGGTATAGTTATCCGTGATGAATATGGGAGCTATAAAGGGGCTAAGGCCATTCCTATAGGTTTCAATACCAACCATATTACTAAAGCGAACACTGCTCTTTATGGTCTGATGTTAGCTAAGAGGAAAAACTATAGGAAGGTTTGGGTTGAAGGATATTATTAATTGTCTGAATAATATTTTGACCCCTTCATGGACAATAGCCAATGCTATTAGTAAGGCTAAAAACATTATTGAATCTTTTTATAAGTGTATCACAACTCATAACTTTAGGGAGGCCAATTCGGCAGCTAACTAGGCTACGAATGTGGCTTGCCAAAGCCAGGTGTATATTGAGTGGGATGATGGTTTTATCCTCCCTTTTGAAGGGATATCATTAATTGATAAGGATAGGGTTAATAGCAAGTAACACATTCTAAATGAAGTGCAGATTAATGAGTAATGAATGCCATCTTTGGAGTGAATATGATGAAGGACAGTGGGGGATCACAAGATGATAATTGCTTCCATTTGGCATGATTTATGAGTCATTTGTAGGGTTAGAGGACTGAACTACTTCTCTAAGCCTAATTTGCAGAGCTTGGCTAAAATCTTTGAGAAGGGTTTTCCTGATTTTTGTAGAGCTATGGGAGGTAGAAAGAAGAGATGTAAACTGGGGAACTGTCATGAATGGAACCAGAACTAGGAGGTGTGGAAGATTTTTAAAGACGAGGGCTTGGCAGTGTATTTGGAGAAGCTTCATGGAGGGAAAGTTGCTGTGACCAAGAATTTCATTAAAACTTGGAACAAGGGGAAAGTTATGGTGGGAACATAAAGCATGGAAGTGATAGAGGAGATAATTGTAGAGGCGACGAGCCTTAAGATTGAAGGCATCAACTTCTATAGGGATAGGAAGATCTCAGATAAATCTTTGGAGGCTTTCACGCCAACGGAGCAGGAGAGGAAGCATATGGTAAAGGTGGATAACTCCTACTTTAATGCTAAGAGCATTTCTAGGCCGTGGAGACTGGTTCTCTTTGTGATTATTAGCTACATTACTCTTGATGGTCGTTATACCAAAATTTACAATCATCATTTGATTTTACTGAACCATTTTATGCATGGGGTTAAAATCAACTTCCCCTTTTATTTGTTGAGTTCTTTAAATGCCTCTATCCTTAGTTGGAAGAGGGATCCATAAGGTGACCATGTTTGTCATGAAAGGTTAATGGTCCTCATTTATGAGGTGTTGAAATCAAAGAAGGTGGAGAGGCCTCGGTTGAATAAGAAGGCCCTTGAAGACTATGACATAGAGGGTAAGGAGTCAGAGGAACCCTTCATGGAGGAATCTGAGAATGAAGATGGGGACTCTGAGGAGTACCAAGAGGTGGCTCCCAAAAGAAAAAAGAAGAAAATTAAGGTGGAGGACTCGGTCACGGATATGGATAGGGAGGAAGAGGAGAGTAGGGAGGAAAATATCAAGGAGAAGGGTAAAAACAAAATGGAGCCCATTGGGAAGCGTATCAAAGCCAAGAAAGGGAATAGGAGAATTTATAAGAGGGTTTTCATCTCTTCTGATGAGGGTTCTTCTTCTCAGAAGAATAGCCATGATAAACAGGATGAGCAGATGGAGAATGACCCCATTGTGGAGGAGAGTATTGGGGTGGACCAAAATGTTCTGGTCGAGGAGAATATTCTGCATGATGTGGCTCAGGATGTGATAAATATTGAGAAGGATGGGTAGGAGAAGGACACGAATAACACTGGGAAGGATAAGGTGGAGAGTTCTAAGGAGGAAACAGAGGGAGTGAACAAGGATTTTCAGAATCTAGGCTGTCTTGCTTTCCTAATTAATCTAAGTAATATGAAAAATGACATTACAACAATGAAGAACCACATTCATCAACTCCAAAAAGAGACTGGGATCCTTAAGAAGATGAATTTGGGGGAGAAAACAATGGGCCAAAGCATTGATGAGCTCATAGAGACATTAGGTAGGGTTGAGGGGCTCATTGTCTTTAATGACAAAATTATTGCCATGGAAGAGAAAATTGACAAAGGAGAGGGAATGGAAAAAAGAATTCAGTTAATGGAAAACAGAGTGGACAAGTTGGAGAAAATGATGGGAAACATAGTGAAATAGAGCTTTGCTATCCTTAAGGCTTCGACAGAGCATGTTAAGATTCTGGTGGACAAACTGGACCAGGGAAAAGGGGAACAGGTGATTACCGAGGTCAAAGAGGATCATAGTCCCAGCAGGAGGACTAGATCTAGTTTCAGGAAGTTGGAGGGTAATAAGAATAATGAAATTGAAGAACTCAAAGTGTCCTACTCAGCTAATATGAAAATGCTAGCTAATCAGGTGGCAAAACTTGTGAAATGTATTTAGGCTATAGGTTGCTATCCTTTTGCTGTCCTCTGTTAGTTTCTTTGTTTTTCTGTCTATTTAAGGACTTGGTTGTGTGTCTTTTTTTTGGTGCTGTAGCACAGTTCTATTGGATCTTTAATGCTTATCTTGTTATTTTGATGTAAAAGGTTCTGGGTCCTTTCAAAACCTTCTTTTACGTAATCAAAACAATAATTATTCCAATAACAACAATAATTATCATAACAATAATCATCATAATAATGGTTATTCAAATAATCATAATAATGGTTATCATAACAATTATAATAGACCCCATTGTAATTATTGTGGGAAAGTTGGTCATGTGATCAATAATTGTTTTAAGAAAATTAAATATGAAAAGTCATCTCCTCCTAATAATGAAACCTATCATACTAATAACACTCGTCATGCTTTTACTATTCGTTATGGGATGTCAACTTCTCATTTTGATGATAATACTATTTTGGATGAATATCATGATGATGGATATTATTGGAATAACCCTCTTGATTACTATCTTCCTACTCAAAGTGATTATATGCTCTCTCCTTACGATGCAATGAAATTTGATGATCCTTGCTCTCATGTTGATGACATGTTTGACCAAGAAGAGGAAATTATATCTAACTTTCTTAATGTTACTTTTCAAGATATGTTTATTACTCAAGATGAAATTCATGATGATAGTACTAATCCTATGATTGTTGTGGAGGATAATGATAATACTAGTGATGCTTATACTAGCTCTACTCCTCTTGATGCTTCATATTATGATGAACACGTTACAGATTTGTTTTATGCAACTGAAGATTGCATTTCTAATTATTTGCTTCATGATTTGCTTCATGATTTTTCTTTCCAAAGTGTTACCGATTCAGCACTAGGAGATGCCAATGATGGGATCTCTACTAGTGGTTCTTGCCTTATTGTAGGCTCAAGTGTTGATTATGCTCCAACTCTATTTTCTATTGGAAATGAATATACATAATCCATAAATGCATCTCAATAATCTCAATGGTCACTTGAAGATTTGGGCCCCCCTTCGCAAGAAATTACATCCTTGTATTGTCAAAGAGTTGTCCACTTAGCCAAAAGTCCTATGTACCATTCAAGCTCCAAAGCACAAGTTGAAGACATGCAAGATGATCAAGCCAACAACATCCTAGTGAAGACTCTTTCAAAAGAAACATCTCAAAATCATTGTAAACATTCGGGTTTGATAACTATTGATGTAATCACCCCAAGTAAAGATTAAAGGGAGGTGTTAGAATTTAATCTTTCCTTGGTAAATATATGTAATTAAAGGATAAACCAAAGTATCCTATATTGTATTTGTCCTCTAGTCCAAGTAGGAGGACATGTCACATTTTTGTAATTCCTTTAATAAGGAAATTAGATATTCTTCCTTAAGAGGAATCTCACATTTGTCTCACACACAATATGAATGTGGCATTCATTTGAGATGGGAGTTACATGCAAACTCCTCCACTCATCTCTACTTAAGAGATGCCTCTCAGACACTTGCTCAATGATCTTCTCTATTCTTTCAGTCTTTCTACATATTGTAATGAGCCTTGTGTTTCATTTCTTTCTTCTTCCTTAGGTTTTAAGCCTCATTCATAGAATTCACAAGGGGTTTTATTTTCTTTCCCCTTTCAAAATCTTTGTGTTCTTGTTGTTCTTGGAGCACTTTGGTGATCTTTTGGCTTGATTCTTTGAAGCATTTCCTCTCTCTCTCTCTCTTGGTGATCTTGGTAAACTCCTTTCATGCACTCACACTTGGGTTCTTTCCTTTTTCTCTATTATTTTTTGTTATTTATAACAAATACTCACAAGAAGTATCGAACTGCTAAAGTAGCATCTACTAATGCCTAGTTACAGTTCCACAGAAGCACAAATCACAAATCTAATACACTTTATCTTTTATTATCCTGTAGTCCTATTCTTCACTAATTGGGAAATTAAATCTCAAATTCCTATATGAAAACCTTCACATAGAACCTTTAGCACCTTTCACATGTATCAAATATATTTACAGACCCTAAATAATTGATCTTATAAGTTTACAACCAAAAATTGGATCTCACTATGTTGGCTCAAAATGTTGTAGGGAAATGTGAAATGTGTTGACCAAAATCGCCAAATCCAAAATTCAAATATCAATGCAAACTAAAATAATCATGCACATATGTCTATATATGTTAGCTTCATCATTTGATCATTAAATTTACCACAAAAAATAATTTACCATGTTTGCAAAAGGATTTTTCCACCAAGTCAGTTGTTCTTACTGTCAAACACAAAAACCGATGCACAAATCCATGTAACTTCCACACCATGTATCACCAAACCTACAAAATTTGGAATAAGTATCTCTATACATCAAAAATACTTCCCTTATATCTGCAATGAAATGTGTGAACCTGGAAGAGTTCACCGAACCAAACACTGAATACTGATAGAAGACTTCGTTCTTCATTTCCATACTTAACCAATTTATCAATCTGATTTCAGGTTTGATCTCCTACTGCAATGCACATGTGAAATTAGAGTTTCGTTACCATAAATTACAACATCCAATCATCTATGTAGTGTCTCTTGCCAACAATCTCCCCCTTTGGCATTGATGGAAACACTTAGTGAAAAATGACTAAGTGTCCAAAACTTAATATGCACAGAACTCCAACACTCCAAAAATATTCAATCATAACTCCCACTGAGTCACTGATATGTACATTTGTGCACATTTTTCACTTCCCTACACTCCCCCTTTAACATCAATGGAAAAGAAACATAACTTCATGCCAAAATACCATGCAAAACTTATTTACACACCTTTATATGTACATACAAAAAGTAGTAACTTACATTAGTGAGAAGACATCTATACAAAAGGTCTCCAATAATTGGATATCATTGTCCCAACCTATTTGAGAGTGCTCAAAATTGATATATGGCCATTGAATAAATATAATTTTTCTTTTTCCACTTGCAAATTAATTGGGGTTGATGTTGGTAAGACATTTGGTGCCTCCTTCACTGCACTGAATAGAGTCTGAAGTTTGGGAGTGAGAATAATTCTAAGATCTCCCACTCTTCCAATGATTTTAACCTCTTCTTTTCTAGGACTTTGATCTTGTCAAGTAAGGATATTAGTTGACCTTTGAG
Source organism: Chamaecyparis obtusa (assembly GCA_027943335.1). NCBI lineage: Eukaryota > Viridiplantae > Streptophyta > Pinopsida > Cupressales > Cupressaceae > Chamaecyparis > Chamaecyparis obtusa. The sequence continues at coordinate 895,114 of BSBK01003916.1, read as the reverse complement.
TTCAAAAGTAGAAATGGTAAAAAGATCAAATGATTAACAATTAGTTCTAATTTCTGCTCACATTGCTTTATTTTCTTCTCAATTCCTCCAACAAATTTAGAAATAGATAGACATGAATTTTAAATATTTCTATCATCAACTAGTGCATCTTGAATACCCTTAATGTTGATGTCTAACATAACTCTGTCATATGATATCACTTTCTTTAGCTTATCAAATATTTTATCATTGAATTCTTTCCAAACCTTTACTTCAACTAATTTTTCAGTTGACTCAAATTGAGTACTCACCTCACTGATTAGACTCTTAAGATGTTCAAAGGGTCTATCTACTACATTCTTAGCAAATGATGGCACCAAATTTTCCAATTGACGTAGTCCAAGGAAGGACCCCAAAGAAGATGTCCAACCTTGGAGCTAGATATTACACAACAAAAATGATAAAACAAAGCAATAATCAACACCAAAAAGTAAGGAAAAATGTTATTCAATTATCACAAGAACATGTAGTTACATCAAGTTGTCCTGCAACATGCAGTCTTACAGGCCTAATTAAGTACAAAATTAGATGCTAAACTTCTATCTATCCTCTATCTTCTACCATCATGCATTGCTTGTCTATCATACTACCATGACCTACCCAACATGATGCTCCATGAAACTACGCATAATGTGAATCTCCATCGCAAGCCACATCATGTGAATTTGACCATTAGACCAGGAAAGAAATATATGACTGGACCAATCATAAGATAACTTCATTTGAAAACATAAGATTGAATAGCGAAGCTAGACATAGGATCTCCATGATGTCTAGATCACACCATAAGGATTGCTTAAGATAATGAGCCAACTGGAGTGATCACTACCTAAAACATGAAAAACTGCCCAACTGGAATAAAATAGTAAACAACTGAAAGGAAATATTTTTGGGTGATGAAAGATTTCCAATGACCCAAGGATGATCCTACATTAGACATCTGAGGTGAATAGAAGATGTTCCATAAGAGGAACTTATGAACATCTGACTGGATTCAAGACATAAATCCCATGCTCATTCTTGATCCACATGTTCTCCTCATCTGCAAAGGTACATTTTTACAAATGGTTATGTCAACTATCCAAATCCTTAAACCCCATAGTATACCATCCATCATTAGGTACTTCTCTACTACTGCTTTGACAACCACTACTATTATTATCCAACTCACACTAATTGCTTCTACTTTTGCAACTACTACAGTTAGCAATCAATGTTTGCTTCCTATTTTACTATTTGAATCCACCTCTGATATCATTCACAAGATTTTTTTTCTTATCTGATATCACTTTGGTAACTTGCTTTTGTAACACCATCTGAGCACCATCAACCTTCAACTCCACTAGTTTAGGTTCATTCATTAGATCTTTCAACAATTGAACAACCTCAGAAATCTTCTCAACCACCTGCTACTATTCCATCACCTTTTGATCCAAAGCAATTTGATCTCTTAAGGTGTAAGTCCTCATTACACTTAGATTCTTAGCCTTCCTTCCTTCTTCCTTCAAAGGAATTAAAGTGAAATTCTTTCCATCCTTCACTATAGACACAACATTCCTTTAGCCATCATGAATAGCTCCATCATCATACTGCCAAGGTCTTCCTAACAAAATATTTCTAGCACTCATGTTAACCACATCACACAATACCTCATCCTGGTATGGTCCAATGTTGAACTTCACCCAACACTGTTCTTTCACTTCCACCATATGGTTATCTTGAAACTAACTTATCCCATATGAACAAGGGTGTTTAAGTATTCTTAACCCAAGATTCTATACCATCTCTTTCAAAACAAGGTTTTTAGTACTACCATTGTCCATTATACCTTTACAACATTTGTCTTCTGATTTACAAGTTGTTTAGAACAATTGCCTTCTGTGCATAGGATCTAGTTCCTTATTACTCAACATAACTCTTCTAGACATCAGAGATTCTCCCATCTCAAGTGCAACCTCTCTTTCAACAAGTTTATCTTTAGCTTGCCCTTGATGTGCCACTAGATTTTGTTTTCCTTTCCCTTTGCTAGAACCAACCAAACATTGAAAAGCTCTATGTCCAACATTCTCACATTTGAAACAATTACCTTTGAACTCTCTATTTCCACTACCTCTTCCTGTTGGATTACAAAGAGGGGGTTGGGGTGAATCAATAATCCCTGATCCATTGTACCTTAAATTTTTTTCTCTGATTAACTTTGTGTGAATGAAGTTAGACACAATTCACTATTTACCGACAATAGTAAATAAACTTTTACAATCAATAAATCAAACACAATAATCATTCAACACATATAACACCAATATTTAATGTGGAAACTCAACTTTGGGAAAAAATACTATGGGAATTGTTACCCACTAAAGAAAATACTCTTCTAAATTATGCTTGGTTAAGAGCCAATCCTATTAAAGATTACAATACACACTGCTAAGTGTGAACCCGGTCAAGGGATTTACCTCAGATCTATTAGGATCTTCACCCTGTTAGGAGTGGCCTGGTTAAAGGACTTCAAACACTTTTTAGAATGTTACCTTCTACAATAATTTTACAATAAGACTGTTAAGTATACTTAGTTAAGAGATTTTTCTGTTACAAATGTTAATAAGGAAGAATGAATATATTGACTTGTAAATTCACAACTAAATTTGCATAATCAGATCCTTTTTGCACTCACTATCTTCATTTCAATCCTTCACTTTCCACTGGCTTCAACACTTCATCAAATTCTGTCTTTCTGACTCAGAATTCACCTTTTCATTCTTCATTGCATTAGTCAGTGACTCAATAACCCTTCAATTTGCCAGCCATTTGTTCATACAAATTCATCCTTTAGATAGACTTTTTTTTCCTCTTAATCTCCTTTATCACTTTTTATTTTGATTAATCTTAGCCGTCCAATTCATTTCACAAACTTATTCAATGTATCTAGATCTCGGTAACACATTTTACCTTCACCTCAGAACTTGAACTTTCTTAAAACTTGTTCCTTCTCTTTTAGCCGCTTAGATATGTACTGTAGATCATCATCCTAAATTTTATTGATCATAGATTTCTCCAATTAACTTGTCCTTATCATTAGAATCTTGCAGCTCTTCATAGCTCATCATTAAATGTTATTCTGATCCTTGTATTTGATTTTTGTTCTCGGCTTAGTGAATAACTTCTGAATTTTGATTAACTTCGTTCGGTGCCTAAAACTTTATGCTCAGTGTCTAGAGTTCCTTTTACTTTACCGAAACTTACTTTTCTCTTACCGAATGACTTTTTCTCTTTATCGAATGACATATTATGCTCGGTAGCCAAAATTGTTCTTCTTATCAACTTGACTAATCTTCTTTACCATTCTTTACCAACTTAATATAATCATATATTAGGTAGAAACCAATTATATCAACATAATATTATCATTGTTTGATCTATATCATTTGCCCAATTAAGTTCTTCATCTTCACAACATCTCACTTCTTCTTCTCCTTAACTCATTCACACTTATATCATACTACGAATGATATGGAAACATAATATAAATCATATATCAATTGTTTGACATCAATGATATGATAATAACTAATCTAACCTTTCTACTAACTTGAAAACCTCTAATCTTGGTTGGTCTTCATCATCATCACCATCAATTATAGTAACACTTCCATGAATCTTTTGATCAAGTTCTTCTTGATTAACAAGCTTATCCTTGCTCTTGTCACCAGCCGGTTTATCCCTTACCTGAGGGGTGATTTGTCTACTCTTCAAATTATCTTATTCCTTCATGACATACTGATAGACATCCTCAATTGTACTAATCTTCAACATACTTAACTCATCTTGAATGTTAAGTCTCAATCCATTAACATACCTAGCCACTTTTTCCTTAGATGATTCTTAGTGTCCAGATCTGATTGATATCTTGTAGAAATATTTGATGTACTCCTTAACTGTCAAATCATTTTGCTTCATATTTTGTAATTTCTTAAATAATTCCAATTCATAATTCTCTAGTTTGAACTTGGCCTTAAGTCTAGAAACCATAAATCTCCACCTATTGATCTTAGGTTCACCATTATCTTCCCTATCTTTCTACAACTCTTTCCACCATAAGACAACATGACCTTTCAACTTAGTGTGTGATAACCTAACCCTCTATGGATCCTTAATATCTTCAAGCCAGAAGTAATCCCCTAGTTTATTAATCCAATCTATCAATTCATAAGGTTGTAATGAACCGACAAAGCAAGAAACATCCAATCTTTGACTCTTACCCAATTGTGCCATAACTTTCAATAACCTTTCTTCATCTGCAGTGATCTCAACTTCAACTGTTTCAAGATCTTTAACAACTTCTTAAAATTCATCTTCATTTTCAGGGTTCCTTCTAACCCTAGTCAAAGCATTTTGGATCTCAGTCCTCATCTCATTCTTGAATTCCTCCATCATTTTCTAGAGCCTTCTAGGATTCAATCTTCTAGACAACATTCTTGCAAACTTAAATTCCCCTTTCTCAACTTCCTTAGCTTCGACGATCTGATCACAAGTGTTGATTTCCCTAACACAATAAAAAATCTACCAACACCAACAATTTGCCTCAAAAAATCTATCTGTACAGTCCTTGAAAGCACCAACTTGCCTATAAACCGATCTACCAACTCTTCTTGTGACTTCTTTTGTGCAACCCCCACAATTGTAGATTAGATCTGTCTTCTTCCACCCCAAAACTGAGATCTTTAGGGTTTGCAACCTCTGGAATTTGATATGATCAACCCTATTATTGAAACTCCTTTTGTCATGCCCACTCAACAACAAATCCTATTCCTGACCAGCTTGCGCAAGCCACCCATTGATGTAGGTCAGATCCTTGGTTCTTCCACCCAACAAACAAAAAATCTATAACTTCATTAGCTTAAGAACTTGGATCTACATTCAAAGAATCACAACTATGCTTTGATACCACTTGACACAGTCCAAGGAAGGATAAATCCCCAAAGGAGATGTCCAACCTTGTAGCTAGATATTGCACAGTGGAAATGACAAAACAAAGCAATAATCAACACCAACAAGTAAGGAACAATCTTCTTCAATTATCATAGGAACATGGAGTTACATCAAGTTGGCCTACAACATGCAATCTTACATTCCTAGCTTACAAACCTAATTAATTACAAAATCATATGCTAACCTTCTAGCTATCCTCTATCTTCTACCATTATACATTTCTTGTCTATCATAATTTCATGGTCTACCCAACAAGATGCACCATGAAATTACTTCAGATAATGTGAATCTCCATCACAAGCCACATCACACCAAATTTAGCTATTAGAATAGGAAATAAATATAGGACCAAACCAATCATAAGATAAATTCATCTAGAAATGTTGGATCGAGTAGTGAAGCTAGACATAGAATCCCCATGATGTCTAGATCACACCATAAGGATCACATAAGATAATGAGCCAATTGGAATGATCACTACCTAAAATATGCAAAACTACCCAACTGGAATAAAACAACAAACAACTAAAATGAAATATTTTTGGGTAACGAAAGATTTCTAATGACCCAAGGATGTGTTGGATCACAAAGAGGGGGGGTGGTGAATCTGTAATCCTTGATTCTCTATACCTTAAAAATTTCTCTGATTCTACTCGGTTTCAACTTGATCTGACACACTTCATTATTAACCAATAAGAATAAATTGACTTTATCAAACAACAATAACATTCACAATAAGCATTTAACAAATATAACACCAATATTTAACGTGGAAACCCAATTTGGGAAAAACCACTGTAGGAATTGGCACTCACTAAAGAAATACTCTTTTGAAATATGCCTGGTTAAAAGCCAATTGGGTTAAAGATTATAATACACATTGTTAAATGTGACCCGGTTAGGGGATTTGCCTCAGATATGTTAGGATCTTCACCCCGTTAGGAGTGGCCTGGTTAAAGGTCTTCAAACACTCTTCTAGAATCTTACCTCTTACAAGGATTTACAATAAGACTGTTAGATCCACTCGGTTAAGAGATTTTTTCTGTTACCAATGTTAATAAGCAATAGTGAATAAATTGACATGTAAATCTGTAACTATCTTTTGCATAATCATATCCCTTTGTGCACTCTTTGTCTTCACTTCAATCCTTCACTTTCAACTACCTTCAACACTTCATCAATCTCAACTTTTTGACTTAGATTTCAACCTTTTCCTTCTTCACTGCATCATTCGGTGACTCATCAACCCTTCAACTTTCCACACTTTTGTTCATACAATTTATCCTTTATATAGACTTTTTTTTCCCTCTTAATCACCTTTATTATGTTTTTCCTTGATTAATCTCAGTCGTCCAATTAACTTCATAAACTAATTTAATGAATTTAGATCTCGGTAAAATGTTTTATCATCACCTCAGAACTTGAACTTTCTTGAAACTTTTACCTTCTCTTTTTTCTACTTAGATCTGTACCATAGATCATCATCTTAAATTTTCTTGATCATAGATCTCTCAAACTAAATCTTCTGCATCATCAAAATCTTCCACCTCATCATTGCTCAACATTAAATGTCATTCTAATCCTTGTATTTAATTTTTGTTTCGTTCTCGGTAGTTAACTCTTTTTCCTTCAACTGAATTTCAGTTAACTTCACTCAGTAACTGAAACCTTCTGCTCGGTGTCTTGACTTCCTTTCACTTTACCGAAACTTACTTTCCTTTGACTGAATGAATTTTTCTTTCTCGATAGCCAAACTATTTTGCTTACCAACTTGACTAATCTTCTTTACCAACTTGATATAATTAAATGTTTGGTAGAAAACAATTATATCAACATAACCTTAACATTGTTTGATTTGTATTTGTTTCCCAATTAAGTTCTTCAATCTTCTCAACATTTCACTTCCTCTTCTTCTTTTACTTATTCAACTTATATCATACTCTGAATGATATGACAACTCAATATAAATCAAAAATCAATTGCTTGTCATCAATGACAAGATAAAAACTGATCTAATCATTCTACAATCTTGTATACCTCTAATCTTAGTCAGTCTTTATCATCATCACCATCAGTTATAGTAACATGATGCTCCTGCATCACCAATATACTAGATTCCTACTCCAACAACTTGTTGTCCTCCATGTGATTCTTCAAGAGTTCTTCCCTTGCTTGTACTTCAACAACTGGTGCAAATTTAAGTTTATGAAATGGTGATAGAATGAGTAAATCAATTGGTCCTTTTGATGGTTGTGAATCAATTTCTATACTGCCTTGCTCCATGAATTCCTACACTGCCTTAATAGTGTCTCTTGCCTTTAATTTCTCTCCCATATCCTTCTCTATAGCTATCTTACTATGATCTGCTACCTTGGGGTCTTTAGTTGTTAAATACATCTGCACTAGAGGATGAGTAACCTCCACCTACTCTATTTTCTCTTCTTCCTTCTCCTCTTTCACCACTTCCTTCTCCTTTTCTATCTCCACTTCCTTCTCTTTCTTTGTCTTGAATTCCTTCTCCATTACTTGTTCTTTCTCTATCCTGATCTTAGGAAGATCCATAAAAATAACATCTTCAACATTAACCTCTTCTACATTTACTTCTACTTGTTTCACTTATAGAACATCAGAAACTTTAGCTGTTGGATAAATAAGTTATGGAGCTATAGAAATTTCACCTTGAGTTTCAGGAATAACATCATAGTGGTTCCTCTCAAGGAATATTCTCTGTCTCATTAATCACTTCCTTTGTTTTGTCCACCATAAGCTTATTCATTCTATTTTTTCTTCTAATCTCCTTCTCAAATTCCTTAAGAATATGTTTCACCTCTTCCATAACTATTACTAGACATAGATCAAATAGTGCTTTTTCTCTCAATGTTTTTCCCTTAGTTAGTGAATAAGATTTTCTAGCATCTAGGGTGTTATAGAAAATCTTGGGTAGATTATATGCTATTTCAATTAGTTCCTTTTTGTATCTATAAAGATACCTTATCACGACCTCTTCAAGGACTCTCTTTCCTTCTTCATAAAATTTGTCAATTTTTTTTGACAATGACTTCAAATTACCATGAGATGTAATGCTCTTCACTACATCATTTATTGATATGCAATGTTCATCTAAATCAAATTTAGTCTTCTTACTTTTTCTTTTGCATCAGACAACTTAGACTTTGAGGTTTGTGGAGCTTTGGTCTTTCTTTTCTTCTTCAGTTGCTTTATTGCATCATCTGATTTGGTCTCCACATCATCTTCAATAATAACTTATTCTTTCTTCTTTTCCTCTATCTTCTTCCTCTTTACTTCTTTCCTAGGTGGTGTAACTTAAGGTTTCTTTGATGTTAAACTCCTAGTCTGGTTACCCATAGCAAGTGGGATTTTAGAACTAGATTCAACAATCTCTATAGGCTTCTCAACCTCTTGCTGAGTTCTCCTTCTTGCTTCCCTAAATTTTTTTAACTAGAATCCCTGTAGACTCTCCAATTCCTTCCATTTTCCTTCTCACTCTCCTCTGTATGTCAGGTTTCTACACCTCTATATGTACCTTGATATCCTTCTCTTTATATGTACCGAATCTCTCCTTGGTGGGATCGATGAGTTTTTCAACATATCTTGAGCATATAAATCTAGTACATGTTACTCTATTTGATATTCCATTGGCATTACCCATGAGGTTCTTTTTTCATCTACTTCCATCAAACATTGGTCTATATCAACCATAAAACATATTGTATCCTGATATTTATCAACTATGGACTGAGGGATTATATCCTTAGATTGAATCATCTTCTAAGATTCCTTAAAATATCCCCATATTGCAGCTATCCTCATCTTATTATCCATTCCATACATTATTTCCCTAATTTGAGTTGATACTGGTCTATCATCAGACGAATTAAGTGGACCAACACCAGGGAATTCATGCATGAAATAAAAGAAAATATAGAAGATTAAGGTACCTAATTTGAATGATTTCTTCTCGCCCTTCTTAATATTTTTCAAGTTCCCTATCAATTCAATCCTTAACTTTCACATAGGTCATATTCCTTATCTTCCTTCAACATCTGGTATGCAGTATAAATTATAGTAGCAAACACAAAATTGTCTATCCTAGAGTGATAAACCTTATAGCCAATCAACATTGATGCATACTTAACATCATCCTCAATTATGTCATTGATAGTCATATCTCTTTTGTTAGACTTAGCTCTAGTTGCATCATGAGACGTATCATTCTTTACCGACTTAAGTGAAGGGATTTCACCGGATACCCACAATCTTGTCACTTCTTGTATGGCCTCCTTGGTTATCTTAAATGTCTTTCTGAGCCATTTGAATTCACTACGTATCCTATTTAGTATATATGAAATCCATTCATCCTCCTCAATCATAAAAAACCTAGAGATTGATCAAACTTTTTGACCTCTAGAGCTTTGAATTATGGCCTCAATTGACAATATTCTCCAACAAAATTTTAAAGGTGTAATTATTGCATTTATGAGGTGACAAGATCCTCCATATTGGCATGAATGTATTCCCTAAGATCCTCAATGTGCAAAACCCTATACGACTGTTTAAAAAATGCACCCATCAAGTCTACCTCAACTAAGTTAAATGAATGCTTCTTAAATTTTGGTCAGGGCCTCTCAGTGATATCAAAAATAATTGGAGTATTCATCATGAAAGGTTAAAATTGAAGAATTATGCACAAATAAATACCTTTCACTGAATTAGGGTTTGCGAGTGAATCGCCTTGTTGCTTCCATCTCAGTGGAATTCACTTGTAGAGTTCTCTTGTTTTCTCAAATGCAAAGTGACAAATGAAAGTCACAATTTTTTTTTTGTATTTCACATACCTAAATTTTATGTATCATCAATGCTTCAAACCCTAAGTGCTTCGAAACATCCAGTTCACTACCTAGTTCATTGAGATCGATTGTGTACCTTCAACACCTATCAAATTATTTTGGTAAAGACTTCAAAATACGTGTGCCAAATAATTAAAATTCTCCATGCCTACTAGATTCAAGCATCAACATCTATAGGGGGTTTCATAAGATTGTTCTTGTAAGCTCCCCCTAGGTCAAAGGCCTAAACTCAATTTTTTGAGGAATTGCCAACACTAGATCCAAATGCAGACCCTTCAGTTGTGTTCTTAGCATTCTTCTTCACCCATGTATGCTTCATTTTCTTCTGAATGTCTTCAAAATTCTCCTTTTCCTTTCCTTTATCATTTCTTTTATTTATTTATTAATGCTCTTGTCTACCGAACCTCTGTTGTTCCCATTGTTGTTCATATAGTACCTTGCAATATGTCTAGATCTATTGAATTTGTAGTATACACAATTATTTTTCCCTTTTTTATTGATCATTTGATTTCTTATTTTTCCACACTTCTTTGCAATGTGCCCAAACCCATTGTATGCAGAAAATTTAATGTTTCTTTTGTTGTTGGAAGAGTTGTTCACAATATTTCTATACTCACTTTCCTTATGACCATGATATTTGTACTTAGAATATTGACTAGAAAAAGACACACTATTCTAATTTATCCTGTTCCTACAATGCATGTCTTTGTGACCAAATTTATTTTAGATAAAGAACTTACCACCAGTCCTATGAGTATTAGGTTGTCTTGTTGATGCCTTCTTTTTTTTCTTATTCTCAGATCAATGGTTTGCTTGACCAAAGCTAGATTTGGATCTTTCTCCTTCCTTAAATCCAAGACCATACTTTTCATTTGGAATCCTCTAAATTTCAAGTGGTTAATAAAGTGTGGCTAAGCTAATCATGAACTTCTTCCTTAGGTCATTATAATTCACAAGCTCTTCTCTTAGTTCTTCCTCAATATCCTTGGCATCCTGTAGATTAGAAACAAGTCTATTACATATATCAGATCTTTCCTTTAAGGACTAATTCAAATTCTCTTCATTATTCTTCCTGTCCTCAATCTCCTTGGTCATCCTCATCATTATAGATTCCATCTCATGCTTCATGATTGCATTCTCTTGCTTGAGTTTCTCACATTCTCCAGTCTTCTCCTTTAACTCCTGACTCAATTGTTCATCATCCAAAATCTCACTATCCTTTTTATTTAAATGTTCACAAAGTTCCCTTCTCTTCATCTTGTCTTGATTTAACTATGATTTCAATGAATTAATGAAGATTTTAGCTTCTCTTAGGTTCCTCTACAACTCTTTAACTTCATCTATAGAATTATCAAAGATCATCCAATACAACAATGAGTTGTTCATGCAACCTTGAATCCATTCTTCCTTCTTGGATCGTCCTTAAGCTATTAGATTTCCTCCAAGGGACTTGGATCTAATACCAATTGTTGGAAGGAGGTAACATTGAGAGGGGGGTGAATCAATGTTCTACAAATTTTAACTTTATTATTCTCATTCACAAACCACTTAACACATGTAATGAAAACCTAAGTGCAAGAATAGAAAGAAAATAACCATAACACTATCACATATGGATTTTATCATGGAAGCCCTCTTTAGGGAAAAACCAATATGGGGATGGAACCCACAAGATAATACTTATGCATAAAATATTGTCTTACAATAAAGAGGAATGCACTTGCATTCAGACTCTCTACCTAGAGCTCACTTCTCAATTACAATAAGGGATACAAACGTATATAGAAATCTCACTGTCTTACAAGATCACTACAATAATCACAAGAAGTATTGAACTAATAAAGTAGCATCTACTAATGCCTAGTTACAGTTCCACATAAGCACAAATCATAGATTTGATACACTTTATCTATGATTGTCATGTATCCCTATTCTTCAGTAATCAGAAAATCAGATCTCAAATTCATGTATGAAAACCTTCACATAACACCTTCAAAACATCTCGCATGCATCAAATATATTTACAAATCTAAAAAAATGATCTTATAGGTTCACAACCAAAAATTGGATCACACTTTGTCGACTCAAAATGTTCTAGGGAATTGTGAAAATTATTGACCAAAACTACTAAATTCAAAATTCAAATATCAATACGAACAAAAATAATCATGCACATATATCTGTATATGTTAGCTTCATCATTTGAACATAAAATTTATTGCCAAAAATGATTTATCACATTTGCAAAAATGAATTTTCCACCAACTCAACTGTTCTGACTGTCAAACACAAAAGCTGATGCACAAATGCACATAACTTCCACACCATGCATCATTGAAACTCCAAAATGTGGAATAAGCATCTCCATACATCCAAAATACTTCCCTTACATCCATGACCAAATTTTTGAACCTAGAAGTGTTTACCAAACCAAACATTGAATATTGTCAGAACACTTTGTTCTTCATTTCCATAATCAACAAATTTCTCATTCTGATTTCTAGTCTCATCTCCTACTGTAATGTGCATGTGAAATTAGAGTTTAGTTTTGATCAATGACAACATCCAAGCATCTTGTCTGATCAAAGTGTGGTACACTTCTATAAACCATTACACTTGAGAGAATCTATGGAAGAGAAAATCTCAAGAAGCTGCTCATAGCTTCCTAGTTGAAGCGATTTTAATACTTCTCATGATGCTCATTAAATTGACATAAAGGATTGGTGACTTGACTACTCCAAAATGGAAGATTCAAAGCTAATAATGAAGCTAAGATGAAATATTAACAAGCTAGAATGAGAGATTAAGCTAACATGAAGGCAAGCAACTAGTATTCTAGAATGAGAATGTAAGAGCTATGCTATTGAAGCAATGCTAGAAAGTAAACTAGATTAACAATTCAAGATTAAGCTAGAAATGAAACTAAGCTATGCGAAACTAAGAATTCAAATGGAAAGATTATTCTAAGGATGTAAGAAAGCTAGAATGAAAGAATGTTCAAGATTAACAATATGCAAGATAATAAGAATGCAAGATTGGAACCCTTGAGACAAGGAAGAGCTTCCTTTTAAAGGAATTACCTTTTGAATGAAGGGTGGAGATTAAGAGGCAAAATAATGAGTGGTTGAGATGAAGAGGAAAAAGGAGATGTAAGGAGATGCAAGGTTAGGTAGAGATGAGTGGTGAGGATTAAGAGGCAAAAGGGAGATGTTAGGTAGAATAAGAAAAAATAGCAATTTTAAAAGTACAAATCCCTTTGAATTGCTAATTTATCAAGATTAAGTATGCACACATGTGAATGTGTTATTTTAATAAAAGTGTAGAAACTTTATATTAAAAGTAAGGTTATAATAATTAAATAAATATGCAAGCTCTAGACATTAGACCATAGTATAAGCTTGATATAAGATTTTTTATTTAATTATGCAAAGGGGATTTTAAGGGTTACTTTGCACAATTATGCCTAGTAAATATGCCTTTAAAATTTAGGATTTAATTTGAGGCTATTTAATCAAAAGGGGTCTCAATTTCTAATAGACCAATTTTAGGTGATTACATTTTCCCCTCTTTGACTAATGTGTGAGTGATCTGGGAACACATTGAGTCAAAGAATGGTGATGTCAAGATGGCTGATAGAGATTTGACTCTAAACCTGATTGAATGAAGACTGATAAGAAAGATGAAAGTATCCAGCCTAATATGAGGTGATGAGATTGAATATCTATCCAAGGAGATTGGAATAGCTAATCATCTGAGAGACAATACCAGATTGATATGGGTCTTGATGAACTTGATATACCCCAATAGATTGAAAAGATGCATGTTCGAGTGAACTGATATAAAGCGATGACAACACTCTTTCAGAAAGGAGATGTGGAGAATCTCAACTTGAAATGAAGTGATGAAGATGAGATGCCCTGAGTGATGATGTTTAGTCTTGATTGACTTGATCGATAAAGATTTGGTTCAATTGTTAGATTTGTAGATTAGGAGATTTGATTGACAAAAATAATTTCTATATTGTCATACCCCCTCATGGTCGAAATGGAAATGAAGTACAAGGGGAGAATATTATCCTCAGAGAATCCAAGAAAAGAAGATGAAAGTGAGCCAAGAGCGATATCATCAATAATCAACTACATTATAAGATTTGGAATTTCAATTTCAATCCAAAAAATAGGATAAAAAAATAAGGATTTGTAGTCGAATACTTCAATGGAGAGAAAGGAAAGTTGAAAAGAAAGCATAGATCAGAAATGCAAATCTAAATGCAGCCCTAGAATGAGATGCAACCTAAGACGCAAGAGTATTCAAGTCACTAATCTTGCAGCCATTAATTTTTTATCATTTGAGCGTTTGAGACATCGAAGGTCAGTACAACCTTCACCAATGCGAGAGCAACTATGAAAATATGAATACGACCTTATTGGATAAAATGTAGGAAACAAATGTAAGCATCTAGACACAAGAAATGAGATGACTTGAACATGGTTTCCAAGTTAATGTTGTAAGAAAACATCTATATCGAAGAACAAGCATCCAAGATAACCAAGAGTGTCATTGTACATGCTACACACAAGCAACATACAAGGAGATAATTCCAATCTCACTTAAGTGTCCAAATAAAGAGGGTTGAGGTATGTGTGGCATTCTAATCATGATGGAGACTCTTACCACAAACACCCAATTTATTAGACAACTTAGGATCATTGAAATCACACCACAAGAGGAAATCAAAGGAAACATTGTTATACCCATAGTTGTGAATCTCTAGTCAAGTAGAAATCATCGAGCAGCCTTAAAAGACATAGCAAGAAAAAATCATGATAACAAACAACACACAAGAAAATAGTTTAGCATATCTCAGTTATTTTTTCAGTTTTCTAGGATGTTATTTGGTCTTGGGTGTTAATGAAACACCTTTTTGCTAGTGTCAAAGTGCAAGTATGCAATGAATAGTGCAAGATCTGATATGTGTTAAGAAACAAAGTGATGTTTGGATTGGTAGTGTTAAGAAACACTGAGGATTGGGGTGTTGAGAAATACCAAGTAGTGCCAATGATAAATTGTCCATCAGAAAGCACTGATAAACTGAATCAAGTTAAGCTCAAAGAATTGACCAAGTGATAAAGCACTGACAACTCAGATAGGTGTACAATTATCCCCAGATGATAGATAAGAACCTATGATAAGACTAATACTAGTTCTAGCCCATGATGAAACAAGGAAACAAAAAGCAAGATGGGTGCAAGCACAAGAGCTCATCCACACGTTGATAGATGGAGCATTGAATACAAGTGACGCCTATTTTCCAAGTTTTCATCACTTGGAGATTATTTTATTTTTTCTACCAAGGCGCCTATTTCAAGGTTTTCACCAAGGTACAATGTTTCTTTTTTCTGATTTTTTTATTATTTTTCATTTTTTTGCTTTTTGCTTTTTTTTGCATTTTTTTTTATTTGATTTTTTTGGATACATCAAGGTGCATGTTTCCAGGTTTTCACCAGGATGATCATTTTTTCAGGACATTTTACAATTTTGAGGATTTTTTTAGAACTTATATGCTTTTTAGATTTTTTTTAGGATCATAAGTTGTTGTACATGAAGCAAAATGCTTAGTTGTAGTCACTTCAGATGAAGTGTTGAGAGGCTCTTTGAGAATATCAATGTTTGTAATAGCCAGCTGATAAGCTTCAGAACCAAATGTTGTAGTAATGATAGAAGGGTCCAGCTAGTAGTGTCCAATTGTCAAGAGGTTTGTAGCCAAGGAAAGACCATTCAAGCGAGATCCACAAATACCCTCATAGATCTCTCTTAACACTTTGCTAGATTCATCACATTCTAGATGCCTAAGGAGAGTACCATCTAGAATTTTCTTAAACAAGTCATTAGCGATGAGTAGATACCAAGATGCACTTCTTGGAAGGGAATGATAGATTGGATAGTAGCCTGAGGTATGGGAGGTACTGATGGTGTAGGGAATTTGGGATTTAAGTGAGTCACACGAAGGAGATGGAATTTGGAATGTCAAAATTGATTTTTCTTTTATATCCCAGTCCTTCAAGAGAGACTTGAGAATACACATAGCCTTTGATCGTTCTTTACTTTGAGATGCTTTTGATCACAATTCTTCTATGATGGATTTTGGAATCCATATTTTCTTTGATTTTCTTCTTTTCTTTGAGAACCCTTGTGGTCTTTTGAATATTTATTTTGTCTTTGTAGGCACATGTCAATTAGATAGGACATGGTGATATTTATATGTAAGTGGATTCTTGTATTCCTAATTTTTATGTTGCACATCCAAATTGCCTCCAAAAGACTCAAGAATTATGGATGAATGAGGCTGATATGACATGTTTAGATGGAGGGATGGATGGGAAGTGGTCTAGCCACTTAACTTAGGAAGGATGAGGGATAAAGGTTCAACAGGTTCAAGTGCAAAGACACTAGTATCATCCTCATCATTCATTCATGAATAAGAGAGATCAGGAAAGTTATCTTCCATCGAGCGTTGTTGATCACGATTTGTCCTAGAAAAGTTAGATGAGTTTAGAGAAGTATTATGTGAATTTAATTAAGATGGTGCATTCCTAGAACCAAGTCCCTCTTGTTGTTCAAGAAGTGTGCAAACAAGAACCATCTCAATCCTAGACCTTCCTAAGTTCCAAGAAGATGTCATAGGATGAGGTCTTACATACCCATGATTTTCTTGATTATTTGTAGTGTTATTTTGATAATGAGCAGATAGCCAAGGATCCATATGAATGATTTCCATAGAAGGATGGAAAGGATCTTCATTATTTGTTGAGTCTTGATAGTTTGAGATTTCTCCTCTTTCAAAATTTGTAGCAGCAACATATCTATGTATGACATCAACTTGTATTTCTATTGTAGCATCTGATAATGTGTCCCACTCATATTCATGTGAGTCTGTTTCATTATTACGATACTATTTGATGTAATCAACAAGAGTCATTGTAGGAGGTAGATTTTTATCATCACTTTATTCTATTGTAGAAGGTATATTTTCAGCAGTGAGAGCTTGTTTGGTAATAGTAGCAGTAGAGTAGCCTAGAATAGACATACATCAAGGCATATCCAAGATATGGGAGACAACAACCAGTTTCCCCCAATCAGAATGCATGTGATTAGAGTTAATGATGTGCTCAACAGTAGTAGGAGTAGTGGTAGTAGAAATTTTCTTAGGAGACCAAGTGAGATTTTCTTGATTAAGACCATGTTCTGCTGGATCCATAGGTTCCACTAGGTCATTTTATCGAGGAGTTAGAGATGGTAAATAGGGCTCTCCTTGATAGTTTGGATTAGAATCTTAGATATGTGAGAGCCTTTCATATGCCATCAGTTGAATTTATGCTTCTTCTTCATCATCTAAATCCTCATATGTGTGAGTGTTGCTGCTATGTTTGTCAAACTTATGTTCATGATAGCCAACACCAGTCTTATCTTTAGGATTTTTAAATTTAGCATGTAAAGGTACAAGAAGACCTTTTCCTTTTCTTAGAGGACTTTTTCCATCATATCCCATCTTTTGCATAAGTTGGTAACTCACACCATACTTTTCAGGTGAAATTTTAGTATGCTTGATCTCTTATTTAGATTTTTCTCTCTTGTAGAGTCTTTGTAAGATAACACTTTCTTCCCTTTCTAGCTCTAGGGAAGTTTTAGCTTTAACCATTCCAATACCTTTATGTATAACAAGTGTTGTTGTAGCTGTAGGAATGAATAAGAGAGATATTTTTCCATAAGATTTTGAAGAAACAGAAAGAGTGTCCACTTGATATTCTCCCATACCTATAGATCTCAAAAGTATTCTTTTCCCATAGTCTGATAGAGTTTATTTTTCCTTTCCCTATGCTTCTTTAGGATTTGATCCTTCTTTTTTATGAGGAACCATTCAATATTCTTGTTTAGGATTTCTAAAGATATATGCTAAGTCTATAGGAATAGTAATCTCAATTCTATCATGAGGGAATTTAATGCATTGATGGTATGTAGAAGGAACTTCTTGCATTGCATGGATCCAAGGGTGACCCAAAAGTATGTTATATTCCAAAGGAATATCTGAGACTTGACAGTGAAGTCCCACTAAACATGACCTACTCGAATAAGTAAGACTACCATGCCATTAGAAGAAAATTCCTCTTCATCATATGCTTTGATTGCTATTTTGTGTCGGGGATCAATAGCATGCTCTGAGAAACCAATAGCTTTAACCAAATTGAAAGTGCATGTGCTCAAACCCGTGCCTCTATCTATCAAAATGTGATTAAATCTATACTTATGGATAGAAACTTCAATAAGGAGGGGCTGATTATGAGGATGAAGGATGATAGATTTGTTGTCTATTTTAGAGAAAGTTAGCTAATGAGGTGAAGCGAGATGACCAACCATGGACTAGAACTTATCAACGTCTAGGTCCTTAGGTATGTTAGCCGTGAGAAGGGATTGATCAAGGATCTCCCTGTGCGCAAGAGAGATTTGTAGTAGCTTAATTATTGAGATATGAACTGAGGTATGTTGAAGTTGGTCAACCAGATTGTTTCTTTCTTAGGAGAAAAGGAGGAGGATGAACATTCTCCTGATAGAGCGAATTTTTCTTGAGACTAGGTTAACGCATTAGATGATTCAACTTTAGCTTTGTTCTTGGCTTCAATAGTACTAATAGTATGATTGGAAGACTCAAGCATGTTGATCACATTTTCACTATTAGAGTAGGTGTAACCAACCTTATTATCATTTGCCTTAGAAGACTCCCCTTTCTCAAATTTAGGAAAAGACTCCTTGAAAGCCTTATGCTTATTGTTTTCTTGTGGGGGGTCAACCACAATAGTCTCATTATCAATTAGATCCTGGATGAGATTCTTAAGCTTCATACATTCATTCATTTTGTGGCCTTTGTTGCAATGATAATCACAATAGTGGTTGTCATTCCACCATTTAGGCTTTATCTCAGGATCATAGAGTCTTGAGTTATCAGGAAAAGTAATAATCTGATTAGTCAAAAGCATCTTCAAAGCATTTTTAAGAGATTCTCCAAGAGGAGTGAAGTTTATCTTAGGCTTGGAGGCCCAAGGCCTATTAGTTTTGGAGCTTGTTGTATCATTCTTGTTATTTTTCACAACAGTATATAGATTGAAAGCTAGATCTTGAGGTTTAGCAGAGGTAGATACTCAAGTTGTTCCCAAGATTTCGTCATTGACAACATCTTTAGTCTTGTTCCAGAATTTGTTCTTATCCTTGTTATGTTGGTTGTTAGAAAAGGATTTATGTTCTTTATATTGAAGAGTGATATCGCCCTTACAAACAAGGACATCCTCTATGCGAATAGATGATTCAACCAATTTATCAAATGAAGTATGATTTTGTATTTGTAATGCATAATGCATTTTAGAAACCAAAGCATTGATGATTAGAGTAAAGTTTTAATTATGTTAATTAATATTTACTCCCTTCTTAAGATGTCAACTCCTTTGCGTTAGTTGTTTATATTTAAACACACATCCATGAGTTGTTTTAAACTCATGCACTAGTTGTTTTAAATATAAACTTGCATGCATTAGTCATGTAATAGTTAAACTAATTATTACATGCACTAGGGTTTGCCTTTCAAAGCTTTTGATCTCCTTTATAAGGATAATCCATTGTACATTTAATTCATTCATTATTTGAGGATATTTTCTTCTTCATATTTTTGAGTCAAACCCTTGCCCTCTTCTTGTCTCTACTTCCTTGTAAAGGTTTTTGTATGCAGGTGATCTTCGGGTTTTATGGATTTGTATTGCTCAAATCCTACATAGTATCAGAGCCTAATCTGCTACAGCTTGTTCGTGTTTGAAGGATTCAGATTAAAGCTTTTTTGGTTATTTTTTTATTGAAATTAGGGGGTCCCTAAATTTTGGTGCACTTTGAGCTCAAACAGACCTCAACGTTGAGCTTGCAACACCCAAAAACCTCTATTTTGATAAAGGCACATCCAATTTGGACAACTTTGCATTTTGGAGCATTTTTTGGTACTAGACAACGTAGCACACTTCCCAAAGTAGAATTTGTACGGGCTGGCATGCTTCTTGAGGTAAAATTCTTAGTTTTAGCATGCAAATCAAGGTAAAAATTTTGTTATCTAACACGCAAATTAAGATTAAAAAAATTGGCACGCAAATTGAGACAAAAAATTGAAAAGGGCTGGCACAAATCTCGAGGCACACATGGGATTTTGCAAAAAAAATATTTTTATTTTATTTTTTATTTTTCCATTTTGGGTGGTGATGGCCATTTGGCCATCAAATTTAAGCCCTTCATTTGATGACATCAGCATGCATCATCATCATTTGCACCATTTTTGAGCCCTCTCGCGTACCAATTGGTATTTTGCTCATATCTTGAGCATACGGTGTCGAAATCAGGCAAATGAGATATCGTCGGAAAGATGCTTCTGAGATCTATCCAGATCTGGAGGTTTGAATTTTTGATTTTGATTTTTTGATAGTGTTTTTTTACTGTCAAAGATAGATGTTTAATTTTGCACTCCGGAAGCTCTATCTTGCGCATTCAGATTCTGTTTTGGGAAAGTGGCATATCATTGGAAAGCTTGTTCTGAGAACTTTCTAGTTCTATGAGTCATTTTTCTAGATTCTACTTCAGGTATATTTTATTCAATTTTTTGCACTTTTGCAGTCTAGTGGATATCTTGGATGTTACAGGTCCCAGGATCTCTTCCCTTTAAGGGATGACTCTTCTTAGGCTATTCTTTTGTTTCAGCAGCATTCTTTATTATTTGAGTAGTGTATACTTCACTTTTGTAGCCTTCTTTTATGCACATGCACTGAGATAAAGTGTCATTTTCTTGCATGCTTGGAATTTTGAACATGTTTGTGCTATTTGTACTCGCACTCCATTATAAAGTGCCATGGGGGGGTTTGATGTTTGCCTTTGTTTTCCATCTACCTTTGTCAAGTGAGTGTTCCTTTCACAACATTAGCCTTAGGGTATCTTTATTTGTGTATGTGCTTTCTATGCACCTTCGATGTTCCTGGTTCTTCACGATGCAGTTCTTATTGGCACTCTTTTCAGTGTACTTGTCACCTCTCTCTTGTCAGCATTATGGGGGGTTTCTATTGATTGTTCTTCTGCTTCCTTGGTTTGATAGTGTGAGCTATGTATTCAGTATTTGTTCCTATGTACTAGGCAGATGCAGTGGCTGGGTACCTATGCATTTCGATGAGATGGATCATTTACCATATAGACACTCTTTCTTTCCTATTTTTGGATGCACTCTTCCAACTTTGATTAATCAGCTCTTCAGACTTTTGGTGTTTATGCCATCTGTATCTTCGAGTTCAGGTGTTTTCCTTTGTTTGCCTCCTGATTCGAGTAGTGTCATTTGAGGGCACTCATGCAGATTACAGTCTTCTCTACCTAGTCATATTTCTGTGGAGGATCTTCAGATCAACAGTTACTTTTTGATAGAGTTTTCATCCTTTTGCTTCGGTGATGTTCTACATGTTCATTCTTGTTCCTATTTTTTAGAACATTCCTAGTTTTGGAGGCTTCTTTAGTCCTTCAGATTAGTCTTTGTCTCTTTTTGGAGTAGATTTTTTCCCATGTGGTTTTTTCTATTTCTCCACTTTATAGAGACTCTCCTTTGTACATGGGTACCTCATCAGGCCATGTTGCCGGGACCTATTTTTATGCTTTCAGCACTATAGTTTCCTTTGCTTTCTTCTTGCATTGTTTGTAGCTGCATTGTTGCTCATCTTAAGGGGGGGTGTTAGAGTAAAGTATTAATTATGTTAATTAATATTTACTCCCTTCTTAAGATGTCAAATCCTTTGCTTTAGTTGTTTATATTTAAACACACATGCATGAGTTGTTTTAAACTCATGCACTAGTTGTTTTAAATATAAACTTGCATGCATTAGTCATGTAATAGTTAAACTAATTATTACATGCACTAGGGTTTGCCTTTCAAGGCTTTTGATCTCCTTTATAAGGATGATCCATTGTACATTTAATTTATTCATTATTTGAGGATATTTTCTTCTTCATATTTTTGAGTCAAACCCTTTCCCTCTTCTTGTCTCTACTTCCTTGTAGCAGGTTTTTGTATGCAGGTGATATTTAGGTTTTGTGGATTTGTATTGCTCAAATCCTACAATGAGTATATCAATCTTTTCAGTCTCAGGAATCTTCTAAGGATAACGTGAGTATAGCTTTCACCATCATTGAATAAAAATCACAAAGGATTCACCTTGGCTTTATTTGATATTGCAAATATCAAGCATGGTGATAGCATGTTGGATATTATAGGAGTATTGCTGGATAAATATATGCACTAGTTGTTCAAATGATTTGAGAGGAGGAGATAGTTTAGTGAGCCATTCCATAGCTTGACTACTAAGACTCCTAGGAAAGAGTCTCATAAGATATGTAGGCTCATGCAAGAACTCCATGCTTAGTGCACAAAACTCCGTAATATGATCATGAGGATCTCTCCTACCATCATAATTTTTGTACTTAGGAAATTCAACCTTGCAAGGAAAAGGAGGCATGTATAGATATTTTTCAAAAGGGAATGAGCATATAGCCTCAAGAGAAAAAGATGTTCTTTGTTGTTCCTTCTCCTTTTCCAAGCGTAGCATTTGTTTCATCATTTCTTCCATTTGTTTCCTCATGATCTCCATTTCAAATGGTTCCTCTCTCTTTATTAGATTGTCAACATAAAAGTTGTGAGGTAGCTTAACTCCTTGCGAGGCCAAATGCAAGAAGTATTAATCTTTGTTTTGACTCAAGGTCAACTTCATAAGTCTTTGCAAGTGTTCATCTTGTTGAAATTGCAAGATATCTTCCTCAATTATTTCTTAATTTGAATCACCACCTTGTGAACCATGTGATCCAAGTCTAGTATGTTGAGAGACATTTTGAGAGCCATGTCTAGAGTTGTGATGCTCTTGGTTTTCTTGTCCAAAATACTTGTCACCCAATTGTTTTAGAAATTCCTCAATCCTTCTGTTTCGTTCTTCCATGATTGGAGTGTAGGAAACACTATGTGCCAACCTAGCAGAGGATAAGGTAGATTCACTAGAGATATTATAAAAGGGTATGAAACCCCAAGGTATAGGATCTTCTTTAGATGATTTGTCAAAGGTAGCCTCAAGTTTCTTTCCTTCGTAGATCTGAGATCTAGTTGTGACTGACATGAAAGAAGGTTGTGAAAATCCAAATAGGATGACTTGATTTTCAAGTTAGGTAATCAAAAGTGTTCACTTGTTCAAAGTGAAAGAGTGAAAAAGAGATATAAAAGATAAATTTCCACAAAATTTCTAAGCTATGGGGAGATCCTTGGGTATGATACTTGTGAACAAGAAAATATAGGATAGAGCATCCAAGAAATATGATTAAAGAGATGATGGACAAGTGAACATTCTACTAGCCAAGAATGTAGTCAAGAGATCAAAGTAATATTTTCTAGCTAGAGGAAATTCCTAACATGCTGGGATATACCAAATAAAAAAATGAGCTAAGGATAACAATGAAGAAGCAACGTAGACAACATTTGAGCTTAGTCCAAAATTTTGATTCCAAAGGATTGCAAGGTTGATTGACAAGATTAAAGCATTTCCTAGACAAAGTTTGTTTCGAAAGCAAGCAGTGTGAATAAGAAATAGTCTTCAAAAAATCCAAAAAGGGACAAAGAAACATTGTGGATACAAGCATATGTGAGGTCTTTCAAGGTATAACAATGTGTCAAGTTTATCAATTGTATGTTCCATAAATGTTTTCATGGGTCTTAACACATTAAAGAACATCAAGAAAAACTACCTAAGGTTAAGAGGGAAGTGTTTCAACCTTTTCCCAAAAATTGATGTTCTTATCCCTACAGTTAAGTGGTTGAATGGATTTTCCTAGGACTATGCAATTTATGGATCAATTGGAAGAGAACAATGCTCGAATCACATGTCTTTCCATATTTCCATATTCAAGCTTTGCCTCCAAGGAAACAAATATGATGAGTATCTTGAGGTGATCCGGGTAAAGTTCACTTGGATCAATCCTTGCATAAAGAAAGTCACACGACCAAAAGGTTAGCCTCTAAGTCCTAAGGTGTTTAGTAAAGATCTTCATTCATGACTATCCCTTATAGTTTTTCAACAAAAATTAAGGCCCATAGCCATACAAGAACCCAAAATTCATATTCTCACAAGAAAGATTTAGACCTCTCCACCCTATACAAAGTGAATGTACTCCTCTTGTAGTCTTGTAAAAAAGATTGAGACCAAGAAGGCCCTATAAGCGCCCAATCAAGTGTAGTATTTCTTAGCAAGATTGAGGCAACTAGGCCCTACACATGAATAAGAATTAGAATTAGAAAATAGAAAAGTATTCCATTTCTTTAGATTGAAGCAAGCTTTTGATTATAGTGGGAGGAAGTAGCCATGTTCGCTTGTTCCCCACTTGGGTCATTCCCAAAAGATTGCTCTCTTGGCAGGCCCTCTAAAGGTAAATGCAAGAAATAAAATGGATAGTTAGTGGAGATCTATATTTCTGATTTTCCATGAGGAAAATATACACTCTCCTACTCCACAGTGTATCCCAAACACATCAAGAACATGTTCATTTGCCCAAGACTCTTTGCAAGTGATTAGCTAAGTAGGTCAAGATTTATGATTTTCCAAAAGGAAAAGAGCATACTCTCCTACTACTTAACTAATCACAAGACAAGAAGCCTTCTAATTAAGATAGGTGCCTAGAAAGCCAAATGTAAGAAAACACAATGTTGATTTTTATCTCCAAGGAAACCTACAAGACTAATAGCATTAGTAGTTTCAAGATTGAGTCTTTAAAAATATTCCTACATCACAAAGAATTAGTAGTCATGAAGGTATTGATCTCTTTGACAAGAGAATCCTACAATACCACAAGTTAGGGCACAAAAATTATTCAAATGAAAGCAATAACCCTGTAAGATTACTTGTTAGTTGCGGTTAGAAAACTAGAAAATCTAAAAAATGCAAGAAAGAACAAACAAACTTAGCTAAAAAATCAGACTATGACATAAATTAAATCTAGACGACACTTAATTATTCCGTCAAAAAATTATACGATATACCATAAAGAGGCCAGATATTTTAAGGTAGAACAATATACCTCAGAGAAGTAGAATGATATTTCTCTAGGAAGGAGACAATATTTCTCAAAGAAGCAGAACGATATTCTAGAAACTATAAAATTTCTCCTGGTACTATACTGAAATGTCACCCGGGTATAATCTGGAATGTTGTACTATTTTCCTAGCCTACAAAAATAAAGTGATGAACCTGTGACACCAAAAAACTAAAAATGCAAGGAATGGAGCTAAATTTTAGAAATCAGCCCCACGGTGGGCCCCAAAAATGTGTGATTAAAGTGTGACACACTTCTATAAACCATTGCAATTGAGAGAATCCATGGAAGATGAAATATAAAGAAGTGGCTCATAGCTTCCTAGTTGAAGCGAGTTTAATCCTTCTCATGATGCTCATCAAATTGGTATAGAGGATTAGTAATTGGACTACTCCAAAATGGAAGATTCAAAGCTAAGAATGAAGCTAAGATGCAATATTAACAAGCTAGAATGAGAGATTAAACTAACATGAATGCAAGCAACTAGTATTCTAGAATGAGAATGCAAGAGCTATGCTATTGAAGCAATGCTAGAAAGTAAACTAGTTTAACAATGCAAGATTAAGCTAGAAATGAAGCTAAGATATGAGAAACTAAGAATTTAAATGACAAGATTATTCTAAGGATGTAAGAAAGCTACAATGAAAGAATGTTCAAGATTAAGAATATGCAAGATGATAAGAATGCAAGATTGGGACCCTTGATCCAAGGAAGAGCTTCCTTTTAAAGGAATTACCTCAAGAATGAAGGGTGGATATTAAGAGGCAAAATAATGAGTGGTTGAGATGAAGAGGAAAAAGGAGATGCAAGGAGATGCAAGGTTAGGTAGAGATGAGTGGTGAGGATTAAGAGACAAAATGGAGATGTTAGGTAGTGTGTACTAGAAAAAGTACCTTCATAGGGTTAGTATCATCAATAATTAAAAATAAGAACTAAATTACCACAAATAGCAATCTATTTAAGCTAATAATTGACAATTAAGCACTCTATGGATCTCTATTTAGGGATGCTAATGATAAAGCTCTCAGTAAGCCTCCATTAGTGACAGTCCTAAAACAAGAATGATAAGAAAAGCTAATAACAAAGTTAATTCCAAATTGAAATTATCTAATTAGCTCTTAGATTTGCCTTTCTAGCTCTAATTTGCAAGAGGTTTGATGCTATTCTCAAATTTATGGATGATTTGTTCTTCAATTATGCCTTGCTTTTATAGATTTTGGTAAGGGTAGGGGGTGTAGTTGAGTTGATCATGATTGAGTTGGGGTTAAGTCCTTGGTTCCACCCTTTGGAGATAATTTAAATGGATTGTCCTCAAAGCTTGGGACAAGAAGACAAGATGGGTGGACAAGATGATCTTTCCAAATGAGTGATTGAGATTCAATTTAGGCTTGATCCATGTGAGCTTGGTTATCAATTCCTATTGGTTGATTGATTTTCCTCCCCTTTGGTGGTTGAGAGAAAATTGGAATTAATTAATTGAATTGATTTAATTTGTTTAGCCATGTGTACACCTTGAATGGGTTGATTTGATTTAAATTGAACTATGTAATTAATTAGATTAATTACATAATTTATTCGATTTAAATTGATTTGATAGCTTTTGATTTTCAATTATTATTAGATTTTGCTTCAATTGCAATTTATCTTCGATTTGATTTAATTGTATTGATTCTTGCCTTGATTTATCACTTAAATAATCTTGTCCATTTTTAGGTGATTACAAATGCCCCTCTTTGAGTTGATGTGTGAAGCATGTCAATTCAACTGATATAAGGTCCTAATTCCATCAATGGTCGATCTTGATGTTTGATGTAAGATGCAGATTCTAATGATAGGATTGATGCAATTCTGATTGATTTGATGTCCTGATGGTCAATTTGATGATAATTCCCTGATATGGTACCTGATTCGATGTTTGATGCCCCTTTCAATTAATAAGCAAAAAATTTTCTGATAAAATATTGTGCTCTGATTTGATGGTCGTGCCCCTGATTTGATGATACTACTGTTGTTTCTGATTATCCAAGTGTATGCCCCCTCGGAAATGAAATGAAATTTGATCGTTGTTTGAAAAAGTTGATGGTTTAGGTCATTTTGCGTTAGTTAGGTCAATTTTATAATGAATTTTGATTTCATTTTCGATATTGATTTTGCATTTGTGTGATGACAAATGCCCCTGATTTGGCATTTTTGGTAAAAAAGTTTGGGTCCTCGGGCATTTTCTGGTCAAAGATTCCCTTTTTAGGTCAAAATGGCCTGTATAAAGGGGTAAAAACTCATTTTTACTATTCATTTTCACTTGTTTAGTTGACTTTTTTCTCTGACTCCTTCTGAGCTTTTCATGATGGTGATCTCGATTAGAGAGCATAGATTCAAGTGTGGTCGATGATATCATCAGCCACTGACCTTCGGACCTCCGGTAAGTGCCTGATCCTCTTTGTTTTTCAATTCATGCATTTATTTGAAAAAAATTAAATTTTTCCTGGTAAAACACTCTTTTTCTATATTTTTTTACCTGAAATAGCGCATTTAAACAATTTAATAGCACTTTTGCCTATTTTTTAGCGCTTATGTGTTGTGAAATAGCGCTTTCACACAGGGGAATTAGGGTTTACTCCGCTTTTAAAATTTTCTTTAGCGCTTTTGAAGTCTCTTGTGCTTTTGATTTTATTTTAGCTCTTTTAATTTGTTTTAGCACGTATGCCTTCAAACAACACTTTTGATCATTTAGATAACGCTTTTGTGTTTTAGCACTTTTAAACATTAAAACAACACTTTTACCTCGATAGCAAAAAATTGCAAATGCCTTAGTTAGTTTTTCAAATTGTTCAGTGTCGTCGATTAGTTGATTGGTGTAGGTAATAAACCTAATTTGGTAGCGAGTCGTAGGATGTCAGTTTGAGTAAATTGCAGTCTGAATGTTTGATCATCAATCTAGATATAATGATAAATTTTTTGTCCTCTCTGAATAAAATCAGGAAAATTGATTGTGGTTTGATTTTTTGTAAATGTTTGATTGACTTAGAATAATTCAAAAGATAACTGATTTCAAAACTGATGTAATTTAACTTGCTTTTTGCAGGCAGTGCTGACGCAAGAAAGGGGTAGGAGGGGCCAAGAATGGCACACCCTAACCTGAACCACCCTGCTCAACAAAACATGGAAGTAACAACAACATAGTGGGAGAGAGAAAATGCAGGATCATTCATATATTTACTTCAAATAGATTCATACATGTCGGGTTGTAAGGCCTTCTCAGTTTCAGCCAAATATTACAATCAAACACATAAGTCCTCAAACATGCAAGGATCTACAAATAATCTCAATCTTCTATCTTCTATCTTCTCCTCAAACTAACTCCCTAAACTCTAACCAAACAAATACATTTATACAAGAGGCTACCAAACTGAGTCAGCCTTCAGATCCATAATCAATGGAAAGAACGGTCAGATCTAGGACCACATGCTTCCCAATGATGGATACCAACATTAATCCATGACCCATAATAAATGCACAAGTCGGCCTCAACAAAAACTCAAAAGAAACCCAACGGTAAGCAAAGCCAACCGAGCGCTAGACAAGCATCACCGAGCACTAGGGAAATTCATCGAGTGCCAAAGAGATAACCAACCAAAACCGATGAACAAAGGAAATTGAGCAACTCTGAACCAATTCGGTCAAAGCAGGAACCGAGCAACACAAACAAACTCAAATATGTTTTTGGTGACACAGGATTGCCAAGGACCCGAGATGCTCCTGCATCAGACACCTGGGGTTATTTGAAAATGATTCTCTGAATCATTCAGTAGATATGATCTGCATCCAACTTAGACTGTGAAATCCAAGAACTATCTTCAATCAGTCTATTCTTCCACTTTACTAGATATTCCATATATTGTTTTCCTATTGTACTTCTACCAATTCTTTTCTCCAAAATATGCTCAACCTCTTCATTCTACTTCTTAGGATAATCCATCGGTATTACCATGTCTTCTTCAAATTCATGAAACTCATACAAATCAGCAATGTTGAATATAGGTGAAATATCCATGTCATTAGGTAACTCAACTTCATATGCATTTCCCCTGTCAAATTTCCTCAAAATCTTGCAAGGTCCAAACTTCTTCATCTTCAGCTTCCCATATGTTCCAACAGGAAATCTTCCTTTCTTCAAATGAACCATCACTTCATCACCAACATCAAAATTCTTATGTCTTCTTGATCTATTGGCTCTGTCTTTGTATCTCTAATTATTCTTTTCCAATTTAAGCTTCACATCTTCATGCAATGTCTTCATATACTCAGCAAATTTGACTCCTTCATCACTTCTCTTTCTTTCATCATCAATGTCTCTCAAATCTAATATACCTCTCGGCTGTATGCTATTTACAATCTCAAAAGGTGTTTTTCCAGTACTCCTATTCATTGAATTATTGTATGCAAAATATTCTTGTGCCAACACAAAATCCCAATTACCTAGTGTGTCCCAACTAAACATCTCAAAAGATTACCCAAGATTCTATTCACAACTTCTGTCTGTCCATCGGTTCGTGGGTGAAATGTAGAACTATATTTCAACTTGGTATCCAACTTTCTCCAAAGAGTCTTTCAAAATTATCCAACAAATTTACTATCTCGGTCAGAAATAATACTCCTTGGTAATCCATGCAATCTGACAATTTCCTTAAAAAAAAGATCTTCTATATGTACTGCATATGATGTCTTTCTACAAGGTATAAAATGTGCCATTTTAGAAAATCTATCCACAACAACAAATATAGAATCATTACCTCTTACTGTCTTCGGTAAGCCAAGAACAAAATCCATATTGATGTTAATCCAAGGTGTCTTAGGTACAACAATCGGTTTATACAATCTAGTATTCTAACTAACTCCTTTTGCAACTTGACAAACTCCACAACTTTTCTCAAATTTCCGAACATATTTATACAACTATGGCCAAAAGTATTTCTCCTTAAGAAAATTCAATGTCTTATCAACACCAAAATGTCCAGCCAAACCACTACTATGTTTGTCTTTTATCAAATTAGTTCTCATAGGTCCTCTCGGTATACACAACTGGATACCTTTAAACAACATACCTCCTTGCATAATATATTCATCCCATTTAGTACTCTGTTGATCTTGAATAGGTGCTCTATACTTTCTCCACGGCTCAGAAAAATCAAGATCGAATTCATAAGAATCTCCCATATCATCAAAGCCTAGAATTCCAATTTTCATCTCGGTCATCAAAGATCTCCTTCTACTCAATGCATCAGCAACTCAGTTAGTGACTCCACTCTTATGCTTTGTCACAAATGTATAATTCTGCAAATACTCAACCCATTTCATATGTCTCTGATTCAACTTATTCTGACTACCCAAATACTATAAAGCCTTATGATCAGTATACAACACAAATTCACTCGGTATCAAATAATGTCTCCATTTCTTCAGTGCTTGAACAATAGCATAAAATTCTTGATCATACACAGAATATTTCCTTTTTGCATCATTCAACTTTTCACTAAAGAAAGCAACATGTTTACCTTCTTGACTCAACATAGGTCCAATTGCACTACCACTTGCATCACATTCCACTTGAAATACCTTATTGAAATCAGGCAATGCCAAAACAGGCAATTAAACAACCTTCTACTTTAGAGTCTTAAAATTTTTATCAGCTCCATGTGTCCACTTGAATTCTTTTTTGTCTCCTCTCATAGTCTCAGTCATAGCATTTGAAATTGAACTAAAATTTGTAATGAACTTTTGGTAAAAATTTTCCAAACCATGAAATGATCTTACCTCACTAGAATTCATAGGTGTAGGCCAATTCAAAATAGCTTCAAGCTTTTCAGGATCCATTTTCAAACCATCAGCTGAAATCACAAATCCCAAATACACAATCTCCTCTTTCATGAATGAACACTTTTTTAGATTTATCAGCAACTTTTCTTCTTTCAATGTCTGCAAAACTTGTATAACATGCAAAAAATCTGAATATCATCAAGATATACAATCACAAATTTATCCAAGAATTTCTTCAAAACTTCATTCATCAACCTCATAAAAGTATTCGGTGCATTAGTTAAACCAAAAGGCATAACCAACCACTCATACAAACCTTCTTTTGTCTTGAACGCAGTCTTCCATTCATCACCTTCTCTGATCTTGATCTGATGATACCCACTTTTCAAATCAATCTTGGTAAAATACTTTTCTCCAATCAAACTATCCATTATATCATCCATTCTCAGTATAGGAAACCTATACTTCACTATTATCTTGTTGATTACTCTAGAATCAGTACACATTCTCCATTCTCCATTCTTCTTAGGTTCCAATACCATAGGTACTACACAAGGACTCAAACTTTCTCTAATCAAACCTTTCTCTAGCAGCTCTTGAATCTATCAGTTCAATTCTTGATTCTCAGTAGGTGTCAACCGATGAGGTGCCTTATTCGGTAAACTAGCTCCAGGGATAAGATCCATGCAATGATCAATGCTTCTTTTCTATGGCAAACCATTAGGTACATTATCAAAAATAATTTCACTATACTCGGTGAGTAACTTATCAATCTCCTCAGGGACACTATCCTCTATTTTATTACTTGATTTGTTATGAATCACAACAAAACATACATCATTTCTCTTTAAATCCTTAACAAAATTTCTTCCTTCCATCAAGCAAACTTTCATAGATGTGAAAATATTACTAACATGTTCTTCCATCAAAGGTAACAAGATATGTCTTTTTCCATCAACCCAAATAGTATATTTATGCAATCTCCCATCATATATAGCATATCTATTATATTGCCAAGGTCTACCCAATAAAATATGAAAACAATCCATAGGCATGATATCTCATAACACCTTATCATAGTACTTTCCAATCTTCAAATTCACATAACATTGTTCACTTACCAAGAGTGTATGTGATGCAGGAGCATCCTGGGTGTAAGAGCAATCTTGCATCACCCAAAAATATTTCTGTTTTTGTATTCAATAAGGGCTATTTTGTGCAGAGCTGCTATTTATGGAAAGTTACTATTTTTGGTAATTTTCGTATGTGCTCAGAATGATCTGATTTCTTTCTTGGAGGTTCATTTTGGTCATATAAGTCTGCCAGTAAAGTTTCATTGCTAGATCAAGTGTATATTGGAAGATATTGAAGATTTTCGGTATTGGCAGCAGGGTACAAAAACTTCGAACTCAGTTTTGAAGGCTTTAGAGGCCCCGGATGAGGTCGAAAATTTGGGTGACGAGCGCTTGCGCCGGTCAAGCCTGTAGAGCGCTTCGTGGCATTTCCGAAATGGGGTTATAATAGTCAATCGGGTCAACTGGTGATGACTTATGATCTTCGGAAGTCGGGTCACCTGAAATGGCGGAAAATAATTTTCCTTCAAAATTTTTGTTCGGGTTTCAAAAGTTATTTTGAGCCGACTTTGATGTAATAAATTGAAAAATAAAATAATTCTAAGTTTGGTCGGCCCTTAGGGCTAAATTTCTGGAACCTTCTCGGGCGGTGGAAATTGCCTATATAAGGAAGGCTGTATTATTGTCTAAGGCAGTTCAGAATAGTTCTGGGTAATAGTTCGAGGCTTTGTCCTACAGAATATTGTAAGGGAATGCCCATGTGGCTTTGCATATTGTAATTCTGAAAGTTTGTAATTCCACATTTGTGGAGATAATAAGAAGCCAATTTTCTGTTCTTGCATATTGTTGTTGTTTCTCTATTTCTGTTATGTGTTTGTGGTATTAAGGGGAGCACCCTTCATCATTATGTTCATCTTTGATCCATGAAATCTAATAGGGCTTCAGATGTTTCAACCTTTCCAACTGCAACTTTGTGACCATCTCTTTAGATGCCAGATTCTCCGAGCTACCACTATCAATGATTACCTTCCAAAATTTATCAGAAAATCTACATCTAGTCTTGAAAAAACTTTTCCTTACTGGAGCTTCCTTTTTACCTTCATTCCAAAGTGCTCTTCTTACCATCAAGTTATTTTCCTTCTCAGGTTCATTCAGTGACTCTTCTTGCACCAAAGCATTTCTACTGTTACCAGTCTTCTTACTTGCATGTGTACAATCAAATGATCTATGTCCTTCTCCATAATTGTAACAAGTTCCTTGGAAACCACCTCTGTTATAACCACCTCAGTAGTTATTGCCTCTGCCTCTAGATGAAATTTCACCTTTCCACTCGGTCTTTCCTTTATCCAGAGTTGTCTTTTCTAGTTCAGATCTACTATTTTCACCATTAGATCTCCCTCTTCCTCTAGGGAATCTACCACCTCTACCTCTCTGTCTTTGCTCATGTCTCTTGTTTAATTTCTCCTCAGCTTTCAATGCAAATTGATAAGCCTCTTCAATGTTCTCCAATTTGACCAAAATGATTTCTTCTTGGATGGAAATTCTCAAACCATTCAGGTATCTAGCAATTCTTTCCACATCATCTTCATCATGTCCAGATCTGATATCTAATCTATAGAATTCCTCAGTGTAATCCTTTATCGAGCTATCTTTTTACCTCAAACTTTGCATTCACCTAACTAGGTTAATCTAATAATCACAAGGTAAGAACTTTCCTTTCAATTTATTCACCATTTTACTCCATACCTTGATTTTGTCTTTGCCTTCCTCTTTCTATCCAGCTGTAGATGTTCCCACGATAAGGATACATGAGTTTTCAACTTTGTGCTTGCAATTTTCACCTTATTTTCCTTAGGTACATTTTCATAATCAAAATACTTTTCCATCTCAGTGATCCAATCCACCAATTCATCAGAATCTAATTTCCCACCATACTTAGAAGGATTAAAGTGTGGTGGAAACTTCAGACTTGTCAAATCCTTCAAGAATATTTCTTCACCCTGATCCATCACATGTGCAGGTTCTACATCACCTTGTTCTACCTAAATTTCATCATCACTAACATCTTCAATATATCTTTCTCTTCTTAGGGCTATTTCAACAACTTCTAATCTAACAACAAGTTGTCTCAACATGTCTGCCAATCCTAGATCCGCATCTCGCCTCCCATGAACCATCTTGAAAACCCTCTACAACTGCAGGTCAGATCGCAATCTGCTAAACCACAACAATTCAACTAGGGATTCACAAGAAGGAACCTTCAAATCTAAATTCTCAAACCTAGATCCATATCTCACCTCACTCTGATACCACCTGATGCAAGAAAGGGGAAGGAGGGGCCAAGAATGGCACACCCTAACCTGAACCATCCTGCTCAACAACACACGAAAGAAAAAACAACATAGTGGGAGAGAGAAAATGTAGGATCATTCATATATTTACTTCAAATAGATTCATACATGCCGGGCTATAAGGCCTTCCCAATTTTGACCAAATATTACAATCAAACATAGAAGTCCTCAAACATGCGAGGATTTGTAGATAATCTCAATCTTCTCCTCAAACTGACTCCCTAAACTCTAACCAAACAACTACATTTATACAAGAGGCTACCGAACTGAGTTAACCTTCAGATCCCCAATCAACAAAAGGAATGATCAAATATGGGACCACATGCTTCCCAATAATGGATACCAACATTAATCTGTGACCCATAATAAATGCACAAGTTGGCGTCAATAGAAACTCAAAAGAAACTCGTCAGTAATAAACCCAACCGAGCACCAAACAAGCATCACCGAGCGCTAGGGAAATTCACCAAGTGCCAAAGAGATAACTGACCAACACCAGTGAACAAAGGAAATCGAGCAACACTAAACCAACTCGGTCAAAGCAGGAACCGAGCAACACAAAAAAACTCAAATCTATTTTTGGTGACACAAGATTTCCAAGGACCTGAGATGCTCTTGCATCAAGTGCTTAAGTCATTGGCCATTCGAGGTTTATATCCATTACCATTTAGCATGATTGATGACTTGAGTGCTTTGGATCATTGGCACATAAGTAGATGTGGACTATCCTTTCTACGTCCCCTACCTCAATTTTGAGTGA
Source organism: Chamaecyparis obtusa (assembly GCA_027943335.1). Lineage (NCBI taxonomy): Eukaryota > Viridiplantae > Streptophyta > Pinopsida > Cupressales > Cupressaceae > Chamaecyparis > Chamaecyparis obtusa. The sequence continues at coordinate 860,037 of BSBK01003916.1, read as the reverse complement.
ATCGGGGTCTGATCACTGCTATGGCCAAGAGATGGCACTCAGACCATAATACTTTTCACTTGCCGATGGGGGAGATGAAGATCATCCCTGAGGATGTATACCACCTCCTCCACATTCCTACTTGAGGAGAGTTGGTATTTTATGACCATGTGTATGATGGTGCAGCGTGTCGGTGGGTCTTCCAGGATCCTACTATTGGTGATGATCGCATTTAGTGGTCTCATTTTCATTCTTTCCTAGTTTTGTCATCTATTTTGGGTGCCTTGATCAGAGGATTCCTCGTACCAGATCGACGAGGACATGGATTTGCAGTTGGTTGGGGTCCTATTCTTGAGGACCTTATGGCTCTACCTCAACGCTTTGATTAGGGGTCATGTGTCTTGGTGCAACTTTATCATGAGTTGCATACTGTTGTATATAGGTGCTCTTCTACTCTCTCTGTAGGAGTTATATTATTACAAATTTGGACCTGGAAGCTTCTCCCAATGATGAGACCTATTGCAGCACAACACCATGATCCAGGATGGCCATTCGCTTATATGTACGAGGGTATGGTTGTATAGGCCCACATGGGAAAGCTTGATTATTGGTGCAGGGTCATTGATGATATGGATCGGGTCATCTGGCATCCCTGCCTAGGTTCTGAGCTGTGGCTGAAGGATGTGACTGAGCTTCCTTTTATGTGTTGTCCTCATCAGATGATTGGCCATACACCACATATCATAGAAAGATTTTGTTTTTGGCGGGTGCTACAATAGTATAGTCGCACTCAGGGTATGCCATAGGGTATTGCTATGTATGCCCAGGTTCAGGTCAAGAGATCACTATGGGGCCTTGTCATTGATTTTAGGACAACACAATAGGAGATTTGGGACCTGGGTCATTTACCATGGGATATGCAAGAGCATGTCATTGATGTTGGTATGACCGATGATTATGCAAATTGGTTCACTTGAAACCCATTTCCAAGATTCACAGATCCAGCTGAGAGGGTAACCGATATTGATGAGGAGTTTGATGATGATGGTGGAGATGAGGATGGTGGTAGGGGTGGTGGTAGGATACGAGCATGTCAAGGATGACCAGGTCATCAAGTAGCCAAAGCAGGGAGAGTATTTATTCTAGTTATTGCTGCTGCTCCCATTCCTCCTAGGGGTGGTGGTTAGGTGAGGGATCGAGGTGTGGATAGAGATTTACACTAGGTTACTAGGGATCTGATAGGTAGATAGGGTCATTGTAGGGCTAGACATCAGAGGTAGTTGGATGCCCAGGCCACACAGGCTCCTCTACAGGTTATCCCATTGGTTATTCCATAGGAACCTGCTTCTACTTCTATGCCATCTTCATCTCATCCATCTTCTTCTTCTTTCATTCCATCGTTATCTATTCCATCTTCTTCCATGCCTTCTTCTTCTATGCCTCCACCACAGACTCCTGCTACATAGGTTCCTAGTTTCAAGGCTCCGGTGGCTGCATCAACTCCTGATACTCGTCCTGGTCCTGATGGTGGTGATGGTGCTGGTGGCTTAGCCACTTGATCCATATTGATATGATATATTCTTTCATTCATTGATGTACATGATAATATCATTTTTTATATCAAGACATTGGAATCTATTTTATTCTTTTGATCAGTTGATGTTCCCTTATGTGTTTGATACTTGTTGATACTCTTATGGAATTTTGATTTCCAGATGTTTCATTGATGATATTGTAGACTTTGATACTATGTTTTGATTTATGATGATGATACCATAGACTTTGATTCTCAGTTCTGATATATTTACTTTATATGATTTCATCATGTGTTGGACCTCCTTTTTCAAGTGTTTTACTATGATATGTAGATTTATATGGTTCTATCTCCTATATGCTTTTTTGAATGTAGTTTTATGATGGATGCACATGTTCTATTTATGCTTAAATGGTTGTCTTATGTATGACATAGAATAGATGAATGGATGAAATATGAATTTAATGATTCTTGTAATGATTAATGATATGATATTTATGGATATATGGATGTAATGTGATGGACCTATTTATGGATTTATGGTATGAAAATGTGATGTATTTATATGATGTTAGGTATAATAATTATGAATATTTAATGATTAATGATTCTAAATTTTATATGTGATATAGATGAATGATGCTAATGAATGCCATGCCATGATAGTGCAATGATATACAATATAGGATGAAACTAAATGTATGGATTTAAATGAATAATGCAATGTGCCATGTTAAAATGAACTAAATGATATGCACCTAATGATGAATTAAAATGATTTTAATGGATGCAATGAACATTAAATAATAAATGTAATGGTAAATGCACTTAATGGATTGATATGAATGACTTAAAGAATGCATACTAAATGAGAAGAACTTTAAAATGAAAGCAACCTAATGCAATTAACTTAATGAAAATGATTTAAAGGATGAATACAACCTAATGCAATTAATGTTATGAAGATGATTTAAACTATATGGAATGAACTTAGATTAAAATGAATGCAACTTGATGCAAGATAACATGGATCTAACAAATGCTAATGAACTAATGGAATGCACCTTTGTTTTTTATTTATTTTTATTTCCAACACACTCGATCATATATAGTTTTTTATGCTCATTTGATTTTTTATTTGACTACAACCCCTTTCTCTTTTCCTCTTGCAAATTAATTTTTGAAGCTAAGAAAGGAAAATACTTTAAATGCATTTAATCTAGGATGTATGCAACTAACTGTCACTATTCATAAATTTGGAGCTTATATTCATCATTGAGCAGTTTTTGGAATCTTGATTTAGTACAACCATCACTAGTTCAACCATGATGATATGAATACTTTTTGCACCTCTTTCGTTGCTTTCCCATCTCTTTTATGGTATGCCTATCACTGTTTGAAGCCAATCATGAGAGTGTGAATATTGATGTTGTCAGATTCTATGTTACAAGTGGATTTTGGTATTATGATATTGAAGATCAAAATATCTAAGGTATCCTTTTGTGTAAACAAACAAAGATCTTAGTTTCATCCTATGTACAAGTCCTCGATGATTCTTTGATGATCACGTCCTTAGATAAATAATACATGCTTTAAAACTTTGATCTCAAGACAGTCATTTAGAAATCCATAAAATATCACACTTTCATCATAGCTTGTCTAGTTTAAAGAAACTTTCATCGATTCGCTAGAAAGATATGATTTCATCAATCAAGTCAACACTTTAGAAAAAATTTTGCAATGTTTTTCAAATCCATATTTCAAGTATAGTTCCATCCATTTCATACTTTTAATCCTGATAAAGATAGGGTCGTGTAAGATCTTGGATCAAATTTTGCATTTTGGTTCAGATTGGATTGGAATGAGGATTTGATTGAGTGTTTTACTTGCGTTTTTGATGAATTGATTCGATGATTGATTGAAGTTTTCTTTTGATGAATCCTTCCTCCTTTAAAGTAGATTTCCCCCAGATTGATATGATTTCGATGTTGGAATTAGGACAATTTACAGATTAGGTGACCAAAATCTTTAGGTACTTGCAAATGAAATTGTGGGGTTTTATTATGCAATATATACAAATGCTGGAAAATGCAATATTTACAAGGATGGCTGTTAGGTATGAGACTGACTTGGACTTTCAATGGTGCCTATTTACCAGGTTTTCACTAATTGAATGAATTTTGCTTTCTTTTTCTATTTTAAAAGATTTTTCCTTTTTTTGCTACCAAGGTGCCTATTTGTTAGGTTTTCACCAAGGCACTTTTTCTCTTTTTTTTTTTTTTTTTTTTCTCTTTTTTCCAATTTTTTTCTTTTCATATCATCAAGGTGCCTATTTTCTAGGTTTTCACCAAGACAACATCTTTTTGAGGATCATATATGAATGTTTTTGGCTTTCTTCATGCTCAATTTTCCACTATTTTTTTATCTTTTTTGCATTTCTGATTTGTTTGCTCTTTTCTACTTTTTAATATTTTTGGTATTTTCAAGATCTCTTTTGACTATGTATAATAAATAGGATGCTTTCCATCTGATTTTATGATACTCTTTTTCTTTATCCTCTTTTATATGCTTTATGTGTAGAACTTTTTGAGATGAATGCTATTGATCGGTTCTTGTAACTCTTCTCCATCACAATCAGCTAACTTATAGGTTCCTATCCCAAAAGATGAAGTGATCACAAAAGGTCCTAGCCAGTTTGCTTCCCATTTCCCTTTCTATTCTCTTTCTGCTTGATTCTTGGGATTCTCTCACAAAACTAAGTCACCTATTTGAAATGTTCTTGACTTGATGTGCTTGTTATAAGTCCTTGACATTTGGTTTTGATATACTTTCAAGTGATCAAATGCTTGTTGTTATTTCTCATCTAGTAGTTCTAGTTCATGCAACCTAGAAACTCTATAATCTTCTTCACTTATCAAACCATGTAGAGATACTCTTAAGGATGGAAGTTCTACCTCCAAAGGTAAAACTGCTTCTATTCCAAAGACTAAGGAAAATGGTGTAGGTCCTTTTGGCATTCTGATACTTTTCCTATAAGCCCATAAGGTCATGTTTATTTTTATATGCCAATCTCTACTTGAATTGTCCATTGTTCTCTTCAATATCTTTAAGATGTTTTTATTTGTTGCTTCTTGGGGGTAATATATTGATGAGGAGTGGTGGATCATTTGAAACTTTGTGCATAGTTCCTTTAGGTCCCTATTTTTGAAGTGCTTTTTATTATCTATTATGATGACATGAGGTACACCATATCTACATATTATGTGGTTTAGAATAAACAAGGATATCTATTTTCCTATTGCAGTTGATAAGGGTACAACTTCCACCCATTTGGTAAAGTACTTTGTTGCTGTGATAATGAATTTATGACCATTTGAAGATGGTGGATAAATCATTCCTATTAAGTCTAAACCCCACTGATAAAATGACCAAGGTGTCATCATAGGATGAAGCTCTTGTGCAAGTACATGTATCAAGTTTCCGTGATATTGGCACTTTCTACAAGTTTTAGCAAAGTGACAAGCATCTTTCTTCATCGTAGGACAACAATATCCTATCCTAAGAAGTTTCTTAGCTAGGGTTAAACCATTCGAATGTGACCAAAAAATCCCCTCGTGAATTTATCATAAGGCTATATCTGATTCCTCTTTCTCTAGACATCTAAGAAGCATTTCGTCTAGACTCTTATGATACAATGAGTTGGATATTAAGGTATAACGAGTGGCTTGTCGGATAAAGATTTTCTTTTGGTTCCTGGTTTGGTCCATGGGTAGGATTTGGTCTTTCAAGTAAGTGCAAATGTCTCCATACCAAGGTGATTCATGTGTGGTTAGCAAACAAATGGTATGAGGATGGGTAGGATCAAATGCAGGTTGTTCAACTTCTTCTACCAAGAATTCATATCGGGTGCATTGATTTGGTATTTGGAGAAGTGATACCAAAGTAGCCATTGCATCTGTTGCTTTATTCTTCTCTCTTGATACTTGCTCAAATGTGATAAGAGTGAATTATTTCTTGATATTCTCAACCATATTCTTGTAAGGTATCATCTTGTCATCTTTTGTTTGATATTCATCATTAATTTGATTGATAACTAATTGTGAATCTCCAGACTTGTAGTTCTGTCACTTTCCATTCTAATGCCAGTTTGATTCCAATGACCAATGCTTCATACTCAGTTATGTTATTTGTGCATGGGAATAGCAATTTGTATGATTTTGGAATTGTAGACCCTTGAGGAGTAATCAAAAGTATGCCTAAAAATTGATCCATGTTGTGTATAGGAACCATCAAAATATAGTTACCATGTTTTTGCCTCCACATTCACAATTTCAGAATCTGGAAATTCCACTTGTATTGGATGGTCATCTTGTAATGGTGATTATGCTAATTGATCAGCTATGACTTGGCTCTTGATAGATTTTCTATCCACATATCCTATGTCGAATTCACTTAGCACCATGACCTATTTGGCTAGTCTTCCATTCAATGTTGTTTTGCTAAGAAGATATTTCAAGGCATCAATCTTTGCAATGAGTCTAATCTTGCAGGATAACATATAGTGGCATAATTTTTGGGAAGAAAAAACTGCGGCCAAACATGCTCTTTCAATGAAGGTGTAGTTCAACTCATATTTTACCAAAGTCCTACTTATGTAGTAGATGGCCTTTTCTTTTCCTAATTCATCTTCTTGTGCCAAGAGTGCCCCTAATGAATGCTTGGTCACTAAAATGTATAGAATCAAAGGCTTGCCTCTTATATGTGGCATCAAAGTTGGAGGTTTCATTAGATATTTCTTCAACAAGTTGAAGGCTTCTTCACATTTCTCATCCCATTTGAAAACTATGTCCTTATGAAGGAGTTGAGTAAAATTATGGCACTTTTCTGCCAACTGAGAGATGAACCTTTGAATGGATTGGATCTTGCCTTGAAGAGATCTCATCTGACTTATTTTTTTAGGTGCTTCCATTTCCATGATGGCTTTGAATTTAGCAAGGTCCACCTCTATTCCTTTTTCTGAAATAATGTACCCTAATAGCTTTCCTGATTGAACACCAAATGCACACTTCTTTGGATTTAGCCTTACTTTAAATTGTTCCAATCTTTCAAAAAATTTCTCTAAAATGGGTAGATGTTCTTCTCTTGAATGAGATTTAGCAAGTCTATCATCTACATAGTCTTCCATGAACTTGTGCATCATGTCATGGAATATTGTTGTCATGGCTCTTTGATAGGTAACTTCGGCATTCTTTAGACCAAAGGACATAACATTCCAACAGAATGTCCCCCATGCGCATGTAAATGTTGTTTTGTCTTGATCTTCGGGTGCTATATTTATTTGATTTTAGCCACTAAACCCATCCATAAGTGAGAACATTAAATGTCCTGTTGTCAAATCCACTATGGCATCTATGCTTGGTAATGGAAAGTTGTCTTTGGGACATGCAAGATTGAGATCCTTGAAATCCATGCAAATCCTGATGGACTTGTCTACTTTTGAAACTGGTACAATGTTTGAAATCCATTGGGCATAATCAATGGCTCTTATAAACCCAACTTTTAGCAGTTTTTCTAACTCTACTTTTACAAGAAAAGCTATGTGTGGATGCATCTTTCTCAATTTCTGCTTTACTGGTCTTGCTCCTTTAATGTTCAAGTGATGCATGATTAAATTTGGATTTAATCCTAACATATCATCATAAAACCATGCAAAATTGATTTGCTTTTCCTTGAAAATTTTGATGAAGTCTTTTCTTTCCTCGCTAGATAAAGATGTTGCTAAGTGTATGATCCTTGGTTCTGATTTTGATCCAATATTCATCTTTTTTGTTGGTTCAATCAAGATAGGAGATCTTTCCTCATAGTGCTTAGGTAAAGTATCCAAACTCCCTTCCTTAGGTACCTCAATTGGGTTTTCACCTTTGGAATCATTCTTTATTTCTTTCTTTTTTGATTTGATGCTGCCACAATGTGGTTTTCAACATTAGATTCTTTCCATTTTTTATTTATTTTTATTTTTTTCATTTTTTATTGAATTGAGAGTTTTGATACTTTCCTTTGTCACTCCTTCTTGATATTCCATGGTAGAAGAAGGTTCAACCGCATTTAGGTATTCGGACACCAAGTTATCATTAAAAAATGTAGGGATTATGGCAGGTTCAATGGAATCCCATTCAATAATTAATTCCAGATGGATTAGGATCAAAGGATCAATGTTTTGGTTTAGGCCAATAGGGTTTAAGGACAAGACTTCATTTGAAGATTCAAACATTGTATCACTTAAGTCTATAACATGTGCCTCTTCGAGATGTTCTAGAGAACTAGGGTCAAAATCCTCCTCACTAGAATCTTCTAAGGTTTCTATTGGGTAAAAATCTCATGGGTTAAACCTAATGTTATATTATTCCATAAAAGGTCTCCATGATGGTATGTAGGGTTCTCCTACCCATTGATTTATTTCAATTTCTTGAATTGGTACATTATTTAGGACCACTTGGCTTGAGCTTGAGGCTTGACTCTGATTTGATTCTGAAATTGATTCTTTCCCTTTGCTAGGAGTGTAAGTATGAATGACATCAATACCTTTATCTTGACATGATTCATTTGAAAATGTATTCCATTCCCAATCATTTGAGTCTTCATCACTATGTGACTCTAATTATAATATTTGATCATAGACCTTAGGATAGTTCTTTTGAGTATACCCTTGTTCTGGGTAGCCTAATCATGTCTTTTCTTTGCTATCTCTCCACATCATTTCAATGGGTTCAAGGAGTCCTTTGTTTCTTGTTCCTAAAGGTCCTTGTCCTTTGTATCCCATTTTTTGCATAATTTGAAATCCTTTCCCATATTGATGTGTGGGAATGCTTATATTTTCTATGCGCTTCTCATGGGTACTCGATTCTTCATCCTTGTATAACCAGTTTAGGATTTCATTGTCTTCTTCCTCCATGAATGAAGATGTATTAGCCCTCACAAAGTGATCATTGTATTTATTGGGTAGATTAGATGGATTTCCATATGATTTTGGAGATAAGGGTAGGTCCATCATGGATAAGGAGTATTCACCTACTCCCTTTTGTTTGATTTGACATTGTTTCTCAAAGTTTTTCATCATATGGTCCATTTTTTGGTAATGAGCCTCCGCAGTGTAGATTTGATCGGATCTATCTTGGTCTTCTTTCTTCATCTCAAGATTACTCTCCTCACTAACCTTTTCTTTTCCTTTTTTCAATGTAGCTAGGTTAGTAGGACTTTGGATGTTTTCGACAACAACTTCTTTTTCTTCTTTTTCTTTTCCCTTTAAAGATGGAAGATATTTAGAACTTTTTCCTTACTCTATTCTTTGGGGTATGGACCCTTCTTCATTGTGTAGAATCAAAGAATCATTGATAGGCTTTATGTTATTACAATATTGAAAGGGGTTTGAGTCCTTGCTTACCATGATTTCTTGTCCTAGATAAGGGAATTTGAGACATTGGTGATAGGTTGAAGGCACGGCCTACATTTCATGAATCCACGGTCTCCCTAATAAGATATTGTAAGGAAACTTTAGGTCAAGGACTTGACAAATGGTTTCTTTTTGCATTGGACCAACTCTAATAGGAAGTACTATGACCCCTTTGGAAGCTGTTTGTTCATCATTGTAGGCTTTTATAGTTATCTTTTTCTTTGGGTCAATAGCCTCCTTAGAAAATCCTAAGGCTTTTACCAAGTTTAGGGTACAAATATTCAAATCAACCCCTCCATCAATAAGGACTCTTTTTACCCTATGCTTGTGAATTAAAACCTCTATATGTGAAGGCAAGTTTTGTGGGTAATTTAATGACATGTCATCTTGCTTTGAAAAAGATAGGCAATGAGGTGCAATAAGATGTCCCACCATGTTTTGAAATTTGTTTGCCTCCAAATTTAGAGGTACATTCGTCTCTACCAAGGCCTTTTCTAGAATCTCCTTGTGAGTTGGTGAGAGTTTGAGCAATTCTAAAATAGAGATTTGGGTAGGTGTTCGTTGTAATTGGTCCACCAAATTATATTGTTTTGATGATGAAGATGAGGTTTTATTTGGTAGATCAATTCTAGGGGCGTTTCTAGGTAGAGTAATTTTTTATGCTTGCCCCCTAGTTACAACATTAGATGTTGCTTCCCTTGGTTTTTCTTTCACAAAAATAACATTTATGGTGCTTTCATCACCCCTTAAAGCATTAATTGTTTTATCATAGGTATGAGAAAAGTTTACTTTCTCATTACCTCTTTTATTATTTTGGTTAGTGTTTGATGACTCACCCTTTTCATGATTTAGAAAGGGGTTTTTGAAGGCCACATGATCTTCATTGTTTTGGGGCCCTTCAGCCTTTATCTTCCCATCATTAATTAGGTCTTGCACCAAATGCTTTAGCTTAATGCATTCATTAGTCTTATGACCCTTATTTCGATGATACTCACAATGGTAAGAATCATTCCACCAATTCGGCTTAATTTGGGGTTCATAAGGCCTTAACTCGGGTAAGGTAATGATCTTGTTGGCCACCAAAGTACTTAACACATTTTCCAATGGTTCACCTAAGAAGGTGAATTTTCTCTTTTGATAAGTGGAAAAGAAGGGCTTAGGCTTGTTTCCATTAGCATTATTGAAGGGATTATTATTAGCATTGTTGTTGTTGTCTTTGGAATTGGAATTATTAAAAGGAGCTTTATTCATTTGATTTACATTGTATGTTGAATTCTCTCCACTTGATAAATTAAATGGGGTAGCCTTCAAGTTGTGGGCTTCCACAACTCCATCATTCACAAGATTTTTGTTATTATTCTTCAACCATTGTTTAGGTTTGTCATTGTGATTGTTGGTATAATTAGATATATACTGATTATTATTAGTATTGGTATAGGGTTAATTGTCTTTGAACAATTTGATCTCTCCCCTTTTGACCAATACATCTTCAATCTTCATCCCATTCTCAATAAGTTTTTCAAATGTAGGGGGACATTGAATTTGGAGCCTATAGTTCATCTCCATATTTAAATTATTCATAAATATCTCCATTTTCTCCTTTTTAGGAATACTTCATGGGTATCTTGAAAAAATGGTCCTCCACCTTTGAAGTAACCCTAAGAAAGATTCACCATCCTTTTGTTTTGTATCACATAGTTTTAGCATGGTAATCTCATGTTCAATGTTGTAGGAGTAATGAGTTACAAATTTAGAGGCTAATTCCTCAAAAGTCTTTATCCCTTGCAGAAGTTTTGAGAACCATTCCATGGCTTGCCCTCCCAAACTTCTTGGAAAAAGTCTCAATAAGTACGTGGTGTTATGCATAAATTCAATTCTTAGAGCACAAAACTCTCTAAGGTGATCTTGTGGGTCTAATTTACCCATGTATTTATTGTATTTAGGAAAGATTGTATTGATAGGAAAAGGTGCCATGACTAAGCTTTTGTGGAAAGGGAATGGGCACAAGGCCTTGATAGAGAAAGGCTTAGGTTTAGCGGCCTTTTTCATTAAGTCAATTTGTGCTTGGAACATTTTCAGTTGTTGAGTCATAGCATTCATCAGGTTTTCATCTTCTTTGTTTTTCTTGAGTTGATCCACATCATAATCATGTGGGAGTTTTACCCTTGCTTGGGCTAGAGTTAGGAAAAACTTCTCCCTATCCCTATCTATTAGTTTGTCCATGACTTCAAGAAAATCAGTATCTTGAGCCGCTCTATTAGCCCTTTATTCAAGAATTTCCTTAGGCTCTTGGTTATAATTATTAATGTTGTCGTTGTTTCCTCCATGATGGTAATTGTGAAACGTGAAGTTTCTATCCATGGATTCAAGTCTTTTTTCAAATAGATTTGGGAGACTATCCCCTTGGTCATGATTTTTGAAAAGACTTTGATATTCAAATTCGGGGACCTCTTTTGCAATGCAAGTGCCATCTTCTTGTAAAGATAATTTGAGTTTATGAGAATGTGTAGAAACTGACATTCAACAAGGTTTGATTTCAAATTGATTCCCCAATTTGGTAATTGCTTGTTTTTATGAAGAGATTTTATAAATATAGGATGAATTTTCAAATGGATGTCTCTTACTTTTTCTATGTATTTTTCAAACACAAGAACCACAAGTACACTTATTCTTTTTAACCCTCTACACAAAAAGTGTTTGAATTTTCAAGGACGTTATCACGGGTTTTTACACAAAAAGATACTTCAAGCAAGCTACCTAGTTCACAATTTGGTTCGTAAACATGGCTCTACAAGGTAGGATTTTCTATGTTAACAAGGTATTTAATCAAGATTCTGTTCAAAATGGATATTAAACTTTCATCCTCCAAGTATATTAAGAGGCTTCCCACCACCGGTATGTCAGAGTTTTGCCCAATCCCGAAGGACTACTCTAGGAAGTTCAAAAATTTAACACCCTTTTGTCACACACCCTATTAAGGATGTATGTATTTTATTTTATAGTGGGTTGGATGATCGTGGAAAAGGTGATTGTATCCCACTTTGGGCTGTCCCTCTCACCGGCCTCATTAAGGCAAATCTCGGGAGGTGAGCTCACTATTGATCTAGCATGTTCATTTGAAAGCAACAAATTGGAATAAAGAGATAGGTTTTGGGAGTTTGATTCACCAAAAGGTGAAGAGAATATCCACATCTACTTCTCAATTCCCAAAATTTTTTAACAAGGTTCAATTACCAAACCCACTAACTAATGAGAATCGAGTATTTCTACTCTTTTCTACAAACAAGGGGTTGCTCAAATTTAGTGCTTGATTTACTTAGCATTTCTTTTAATCAAGGAGTTTAACACTTTTGGCATTTTGATTCACTTAGAATTTGAAGAGCATAGGCCTAATGTCAAATTCCTCAAACAATAATAGGCTGCTTTAATTACTAGATTTTGAAAATGACAAAGCCACAATTTAAGCAAAAAAAATGACTAAGTTTAGGCTTACCTTCAATCGAAGCTAGCTAAGGCTAGGGAAATTTTTGATGAATTTTTCATTTTTATGCTCACCTAGTGGCGATTGTTCCTT